>PVLA01000418.1:0-569201 GCA_004027455.1 Hydrochoerus hydrochaeris
TGTCTGTTCAGTTCATTTGCCTGTTTGTAGGTGGTATTACTTGTTCTTTCACTGTTTTCAGAGAAGTGGGTGGCAAAGATATTCTCTTATTTCCAAGCTGTCTCTTTGCTCTGCCACTTGCTGCCTTTCTTGTGCAGATGCTTCTCAATTTGATTAGATCCTCTTTCACTGTTCTTGTCATGTTTCTCGTCTATTGGAAGTCACTGCATACACCCATATCTTGAATTGTTTCCTCTGTTCTTTTAGCAGTTTCAGCATTTCAGGTCTTACTTATGGGTCTGATCAATTTTCAACTGTATTTTGTGCAAGATGAGAGATGGGAATCTACTTTCAGTCTTTATCTGTGGTTCTCTACTTTTTTCATCAGTTTTTAAAAAGACCCCTAACATACATTATTGCACCTTTCTGGGGAATACGATGGCTGCAGTTCTGTGTATCCATTTTGAGGCCATCTATTCTGTTCATTTTGTCTACATATCTGCTTCTATGCTGGTATGATGCATATTCTGTTACTTTTTCTCTGTACTGTATGTTGAAATCAACCGTCAGCTTATTCTGTCATTGCTCTTTCTATTTAAGATTTCTTTGACTCTTCATTTTTTTAGTGTTTTCATGTGAATTTTAAGATTATTTTTAGTTCTGTGATGAATTTCATTGGTATTTTTATGGGGATTTCATTGAATTTGAAGATCATTTTCTGAAATATAACCATTTTAATAATATCAGTTCCACAAATCCATAAACATTTTCCATTTTATAATGTCTGTTTCAATTGCTTTCTTCCATGCTTTATAATTTTCCTTGTGGATGTCTTTTGACTTCATGTTTAGATTTATTTCTAGATTTTTTTTTCCTGAACTCATTGTGAAACAATTTCATTCTTGATTTCTCTCTCAGTAGGCTCATTATTAATAACACAAAGCTACTGATATTTTTATGTTGACATTGTATTTACAATGCTGATGAATTTATCAGATCTAAAATTATTTTAGAAGAGTATTTAATATATTCTAAATATAGCATCCTATCACTTGCAAATAGGGATGGTCTGCCTTCTTCTTTTCCTATTTGTATGCTTTTTGTTTCTTTTTCTTACCTAATTGCTTTGGCTAAAAATTCAAGTAGTCCATTAAATGACAGTAGTGAGGGTGAAGACTCTTTTCTCCTTCCTAGTTTTAGAATGAGGATTTTCAGTGTTTCTTCTTTAAGCCTGATATTGACCGTGGATGCACTTCATATGGTCTTTAGTTTTTGGAGGTCACATATGTCTAGAAAATTACTTTTTCCAATTTATTAAAATATAAGATTTCAAAAATAGTCACTAATGGGGCTCTGAATTTCATTGGTATCCCCTTTTTGTCTTTAATTTTATTAGTTGAGTGTTACCTCTCTTTTTGTGGTTAGTTTGGCTAGATGTTTATCCTTTTTTATCTTATGTTTCAAAAGTATTAATTCTTCTTTTTATTCATCCTTTTATTGTTCCTTGTTTATTTTTTATTTTTTATGTTTTTTTTATTTAAAGAGAAAAAAACAGGAAAAAGGTAGAAATATTACAGAATTTCCAGAAAAGAAGATAAACAGTAAGAAATCACTAGTTGATAAATTACATATTGTTCTTTTAGAAATAGTTATTCAAGTTACAGAATTAAAGCACACAAAGTGGACACTAAAGCAGTGAGAGTGCAAACAGATCTGTTCAACAATCCAACAAGAACCTAGAAATATGGTCATCAATCCCACACACCTAAACATACATGCAGCTATATCTTTTGTAGCACTTTTATTGTTCTTTTACTTCCTATTTCCTTGACTTTGGCTTCAAACTTTATTTTATTCCTTCTATCTTTCTTTTGACATTTTGTGATTTTCTAAAACTTTGAGATGCATTACTGCATTCTGTATTTGAAGTCATTCTCATTATTGAATACAAGAAAGAACTCATAGCTATGAACTTCCTTCTTAGAACTGCCCTTCTCTCTCATATATTCTAGCATGTTGTGTTTCTATTTTCAGTGGATTCTTAGAAATTTTTAATTTTCATCCAAATTTTCTCAATGACTTATTCATCATTCAAGCATTTGTTGTTCAATTTCCTTGATTTGTTATAGCTCCTGACTTTTCTCATGCTGTTGAATTTTAAGTTTATCCCATTATTATCTGACAATAAGCAACAAATTATGCCAATATTTTTGTTTCCTTTTACACTTGGTTTATTCCTTCAAACATGATCTATTTTGGAGAAAGTATGAATAACTACAAAGAAGTTGTCTTCAGAATTTATTGAATCGAATATTTTCCAGATGCTTGTTTGGTATATTTGATTTGCACTATAGTGTGTTTTAATTCTGATAGTTTATTTCCTCTTTGAACTATGAAGATTAGATTGTACCCTCTGTAAGTGTGACATGAAATCAAATACAGGTCTTATCCTTTCAATGGTGTCAAACTTATTTCTAAATATATATATTTTTTTCTTACCACTACCAGTTCTGAAGTGGTTGACCTGTGAAAATTGCTTTCTTTAATATAAGTAGTAGTATAGATTCCTTTGGTATCTTTTGATATGAAAACATCTGATGATTAAATCTATCCTACCATCACATGGAAATCAAAGTATGTTTCCACCACAAAAGGACAATGAAATCAGTATCTGTACCTCTTGAAAGCAAGAGAAATAAATTACTCATATTCATATTCTCATCACACAGTATATAATGTTTATTAGATACTCAGCAATATTGGAATATTTGAGATAATTGAAAGTGTTGGAAAAAATGAGTAAGAATGTGATGCTAAAGATAGTAAATATAATTTAAAAAGTAAAGGGATAGAATCTAAAGAAAAATCTTCACAGTTCTGACATTTATAAGTACTATAAATTATGCATTATGTTGTTCAACTTAACAAATAAGAAGTAGAAAGTGAAGACTTTGAAAGAGAAGACTCTGACATCAAGCACTTACTATTGAATCTCAGTGACACAATTACTATGACCTTAGCAATTGTACCTTCCTCTCTGATAATTTCCTCATCTGTTCATAATTACAGCCAATTGATTATAGCCCTGTTGTAACAACTGCATGAGAAAATGAATAGCATATACCTTGCTTGAGTCTGGAGCATAATGACTGTTCCATAGATGATGCTATTATTATTTTATTATGAATACTGTTATTTAAAAGGAATAACTCAGAGAAAAAGATTCTAAAGTAATAGAGTGATATTCAAAACACAAAGACAGAATATAATACTAGCTCTAGCCTTTCTGTCCAAAGCTAGAAATCATTAAACACTCAGCCTGGATAGGTCCAGATTCAAAGAAAATGGTTTGGCAAACTGTTCATGAGATAAAGTGGTAGAAACATTAATATTGGGGTGTCAGCTGTCTGTTTGAGAATCTTCTTCTGGACAAGGCAAGTTTTTGCTTTCATCACAAAAATTAGTGGGACACATTCTCTCTCTCTTTCTCTCTCTCTCTCTCTCTCTCTCTCTCTCTCTCTCTCTCTCTCTCACACACACACACACACACACACACACACACACATCAATAGATTAAGCACACTGCCTCCCTGAGATGCTTTTTCAACCACAGACCTTTTTGATGTGAACTCTCCTAACCTACACAATGATTAATAGAAATAGAACTTGGTTTGAGTCATGAAAGAGCAGAGTCAATGCCTTGAGGATTTGGCAGAACAGTATATTCAGCTGAAGAACATTTCAGCTGTATTTACCTAGCTGTATTTCCAAATTTGAATGTATTTGTCATCTTCCTCAGAAAGTGCTTTATCCAATCCACAGATTTACATACGAACATAGAAAGAATTGCAATAAAAGTTTAAATATGCTAACTTTTGATTCAGAAGCAAATACTGTTATTCCAAGGTTGCATTATTTGTGTTCACATGCATCTTTAAATTTTCTCAATATCAATAGAGTAGTTGTGTATCTCTCTTTGTCTGTTTTTTGAAAAATCACAAAATTCTATCAAAGACATAGTGCAAACATTTACTTGAGCAGAAATATACAAAAATTTACTTGTCCATAATGTTTTTATACATGCTCTTTTATTGTCAGGACACCCTGTCTTCAGTCAGTTACTCTAGATGCAGAACCTAAGATAAAGACTCTGGTACCCATGATTTATTTAAAGAGTATTCTAGAGTAGGAACTCTTAGAAACAGAAGATTATGACTAGGACATGAAGAAGTTAAGCAAAGATTTAGATTCAGCTAAAATCTCAGCCCCTGAGAAGTAGTCATGGCTTTTCATGGACAGGATGAGATTACAGTCTCATTGTACATAAACCATATGAGTTAGTAACTGGAGATACTTCACTTCTGAAGATAGGATTGGCCTGTGCCACAAGGCTAAGATAATTTAAGGAAAGCTTCCAGAGAAGAGCAGAGTCATAAGTCCACAAAACCATCATTCAAAAAAATGAGGGATAGGTACAACAGGCCATCAAAGACATCTTCTTGGGACCCCCACATTCTTTATTGCAATTCCTTCCTTTAATTTCCCAAATCCACTCACTTTTCATATTTGCTTCCTCCTATCCATTTTCAACACCCAAAAGAATGCCTAGCCATCATTTCTGGGTAGATGTACAATCTCTGGTACAACACCAAGCCCTGATCTAATGTATCTGCAGATCTATGTGTGATAATTAAAGCCATTTTTGCCTACCAACTTGATAACTAGTTTTCTGTCACTTGCATTTACTGAGGTAAATCCAAAGTGACCAGGTGGCTGCCCTATCACTAAGTTTTTTGGGGAACTATCTTACTCTGGAAACCAAGATTTGCATACCAAGGAGATTAGAACTGTCATGAAGTTAAATGGATCACTAGAATTGATAGTGAGCAAGGTTCATCTTTTCATGCATTTTAGCTTATGTATTCTAACTTTTAGATGTATTTTTCCTTATTATATTAATTGGCATAAGTTGTATACTTCACAGTGAGTGATAGCATCCATTTCCCAGGGTTCCTTCTACATTATGAGGGCTTCCTCATGTATGCCTCGACCATGTATTCTAGAGGTAAGAGTAAAGCCCAGATCAGCATACTTGGTAGTAAATAATATGTGTATTTATTGACATAGTTTAATGGATAACTTATATAAAATATACCTGTGTTATTGTTCAAAACTTACCATAAAAAGCAACAAATTTCAAATGATGATTTACCAACAGAAATTAATTTTTTTTTATAATTTCAAAATCTTTAATTCCAAGATCAGGTTAAGATCAAGGTTGGTTGCTTGTAAATTCTCTTTTCCTAGCTTTCAGAAGGCTACCTTTATGGTATCATGATGTGTTCATCTAAAAGCTTTCTATCGGTATAGGCAAAAAAAGAGAGAGGGAGGGTGGAAGAGGGAAAAAAGAGAGAAACAGACACAGAGAGATATAGAAATACACGGAGAATGACAGAGTGGTAGTTTTCTTCTCTTCCTTTGTAAGTCTACTACTAATCTTCTTGGATTAGGGCCCCATCCTCATGAATTCATTTCATCTTAATCATCTCTCTAAAGAGTATCTTTCTTAGTACAGATCTATTGGAGGTTAGGGCTTCAGTAGAAAATTTTGAGACAAACAACTCAGTCTATGTTAAAGTTTGTAATGTAACAGTCCCATAACACTTATAGCAAGAACTATATACCATTCAAAAGCAGTTCAAGGAAGTGTAAGTAAGCTATATAAAAGGAGTCCTACAACTTCAGATCACCTGGCAGTGCTATACCAGCACTTTTCCCTCAGTTCACACATATAATTTATATGATGTTATCTTCCACAAGTTGCAGCAGTAAGATAAACAGCAATCTTAAATTCACAAATGACATACTGGCTATGTTGATGCACTAATGATAATTGACACTGAAGTGAAAAAGAGATTTCCAATGGTAAAAGTATAGGTGGGTCACTAATTGAAGCTAAAATCATCAATACTTTTAATATTTCCCAATTTTAGACTAGGAGTCAGATTCTGAATAACTTTCTCAGTGTCACACTCATTCTGAAAAGATTATGAAACTGGTGTTGCATATGACTCAGTATCAGTGCTGTTTTCCTTTTCATGATATCCAAGTAAGAAAGAAAAAAAAAAGTTCCTATACTCTTCTCAGGACTCATCTTAGAACTTTTATTAATGAAAATAAATGAAGAAACTAACAATCCCTATATGGTTGATAGAAGTAAATGAGGACTGAAGTTCTGGTTCCTCAGAAATGTAGAGACTGACAAATTGTTGATTCCATTTTCATAAGACTTTTAGCAAGTGTTTTCCCTTAGGCCATCTTCCAAGCTCTATTATCGGTGGTCCTTTCCACATCCTAGATGCATGTGTGTGTGTGTGTGTGTGTGTATCTATATGTAAAATCTTATTCAATTAAATTCCCATCTTTCAAGAAGTAATGTTGGGCTAGGAGAGGATTAATTGTGTTTGGACACTTTTCAGTGTTAATATTTTCACATTATACAGAAAGTGTTAAGATTTACATATTATGTGATACTATGAGATTCAAGGGAAATAACACTAGTGAAAAATCACTAGCAACCAACTGTTACTTGAAGTACCAAGCAGTGAATGTCATAATAACCAGGCAAGTCTATTTGCCCAAAATTTTAGTTTTCAGTTCCTTTTGGGTGAAGAATCATTACAGGTGCTCAGTAAACATCTGTTTAACCATATTAAAATTAATAAATATAAATGCTTATCCCTCATATATTTAGAAACTCATATCATAAATCTGTAGATTATTTTTTATTTTAAATGGTAAATTTTGGGATTATTAATCCCCAATTTCTATTTAAAAGTAACTTTGAAAAACTTTTACAAATATGTCACTATTGTCCTAAGCTAAGGAGTCTATAATTATGATAGTAACTGCATACACTATTTTCAATTAGAAGTATTCCAAACATGTACCAAAGTAACTTTCTATAACAATATTAAAAAACAAAAAATATACTCTTTAATTTTTTGAGAAAAAATGTGAGCTAGTTATTTACATTAAATTTTCAGTTAAAATTCCAAGAGGCAGGTATTTTTTAGATCTATTTAAATAAAAAAATACAGACCAATAGTAAACCAAGCAAACAAAATTAAGAGCTACTTGATTGAAGAAACAAGTATAATTATTTTCCTACATTATCTATTTGCTTTTTCTATTTAGTTGGCATTTTTTTTCTCCTCAAAAGGAACATCCTTTTCTCTGCATTTTCCATCAGAGATCAACTTATGACTTTTTTCAACAGAACTGATAGATGTAAGCCATGAGAAGTTCTGAGTGTCAGCCCTTGCTTGCTTCTGTTTTCTCTGGAGACCTTCCAAGTCAACTTCTAGACTCTGAGAGGTCTGCTCTCTAGCTGAGGTTCCCCTGAGCAGAGAATTCAGCTGGATTTGCAGAGCCTCCATAGGACCACAGATGAGGACTCTGCTGACACCAGAGCACAGCTGATCAGGGGCCTGTGGAAGTTGGCAAACCAAATTTGGAAAGTCAAATATATGGACATTATTTCAATACAGGAAGTTTGGGGACAGTTTTTGGTCTCACTGCTAGTAGCTAAGACCTACAGAGATCTTGAAAATCTATCAAAGTAAAAGAATGAATTGGTAAATGATCAGAAATTCAAGCATGTCTAAGTTTCTGTCCCACTTCCTATGATATTAAAAGCATAAAGTCATATCTAGAGTTAGATAAAATATTGTAAAATGTATCCAAGGAGGTATACGCCTTGCTTCCTTACTTTTTAAAAATATTTAGTCAATTGTAATCCTTATAAATAGGCTCTTCTAGGTTACCCTATGATTAGCCATTTTTCTAAAATACTTAGGACCACTTCAGTTGACATTTGCTTTTCTGAATGTCCTAAACCAGCACTACAAGTTAACCTTCCTGAGGCTAAGGCTTGTACATTTTCCATGGCTATATTCCTGTTTCTTAGTATATTTTCTATAAATATTGATGGAATCAATGCATAATTCAATAATCTACAAAAAATATCCTCTAGTACCCTTCCATTTGCCCATAAATTCTGCCAAATGCCTATGAAGTTTTATAAAAGTAACTGCAAGTGTAATGTTCTAGTGAACCATATGATTTCTAAATGTTCTACAGATTATTTTAAAGTTTAGTTTCCTGAGACTCCAAATTAAGGAACATCACACTTTAATCCTTAACTCATTAATTCTTCTAAAATAATTTGCTTTATCTGTAAAGGAAGGAAATGCAAACTTCTTTCACAGTCCTTTAAACAGAATTGTTTTTAGAAAAATCTGCATAACGAAACCCAACTTCTTTAGTTCTTTAATAACATCATGAGTCTCTGGTGTGGTAATTGATAGGTCTCCACAGAAATATCAAATAGTATTCCTTCATTTAAAACCTCCCTTTCAACCCTTATTTGAACAAACAATGGATAAAAGAATAGATTCTCCACATGAATATGATAGATCACAGTGCTGTGCTTAACTGATTTTATAACTTTGGGGGGACAGATCTGGTTGGCTAGAAGCACTAATAGATAGAAGCATAATTATCACATAAAACCTATAAAACTCAAAATGAGTTGATCTTAATATTGTTGTCCCTCCATAGCCAGTAAGTAAATCTCTATTTTACCAGAGAAATACAGAATAAATCCATCTGGATTATTGAAGAAAAGAGCAATCAAGTGACTTAGATTAACCCAAGCCTTATTTTCTGAGGGAATAGCTCCAACCATCCTGCTAAAATGCATGTCAATTTAGAACTCAGTTTGATGTAAGTGGAAAGAGAAGATTAAGATAATTAATTGGCATCTGACCATGTTTAAGGAGTGGGAAGATCTGGGATGGAAAACAATCTCAGTAAATTGCATTATAATTATGAGGAGAAAACAGGATCTATCTCACTGCCTGCAGGGAGCAAGAAATAAAAAGTCAGTATAACTTTATACTTTATGAGGTGCTTGGAGTCTGCAAAACATTATTGTTCTTGTCATCAGTTGAGGAAAAAATGTGATATATGAAAGAAGAACATAAATCCAATTTGTTATACTAGATACCTACAATAGATGTAAAGTTATACATTTGTTTTCTTAAAAAATAACCTCTTTGATAGATTGCTTGCAAAAATAGTCACATTTATTTCACTTTCTCTATCCAAACCTTTTCGCAATGTGTGTTTGCTATTTCAGCTATCAAGAATGAGTGCCAGTTCCTTCATTGATAGAATCTAAGAGAGATATGTAAGTCCTAATTTGGCTCAAAGAACAAAGCAAATGTGAGATCATACTTGGGTTTCATCTTTGCCATAAGAACAAGACTTTCTGCAGGATAAAAGATTGAGTTGGATTCCAGTTTTCTTTGTCGAGGATTAGGATGGCTGAATACACTCCGTGAGTGTCAGATCCTACCTGGAACTGATCCATTTCTAACCACTGAGACATTGAGGCCCAATGATAATAATTATGTTACTGTGTACCAAAAGAATATCCTAACTGACCTGTAGATTGTGAGATAACAATAGTTACAATATCAAGACAGTAAGTAGTTTTGTAGCTTGCTATGCCATAAAAGCTACCAGTTTGACTTTCAATATGAGAAATTAGAAAGTACGGCCTAAATTTGGAAGAAAGGGAAAGCTATTTCAATTATTTTAAAATCTTTCATCAGGTTCTAGAGAGCATGCAGTCTGATCAGTGAAATAAGGCAAGAAGATAAAATATACTTTGATACTTAATAAAGCTCACTGTGGCCACAGATATTTTCTCTATGAACCAGGCAATTACATTTGAGGAATTTTTATTATCAAAATATGTTCCATTCCAGCACACTGTCCATTGCTATTTCAGGATATGTAACATAAAAATGTATGTAAGTCAACTTTGTATGTAGATGCCTGCAAAAACTTACTACTAAAGCAAACTATAAGTTTGAGGTATAAAAGCTGATAGAGTTAGAATGATATCAGAAATTCAATGTCATTTCAAGCATATTTGCTCAATTAGGAGGAGGTAGAAATCATTAGAAAACACTGATTAGAAAGAAAGTAGAAATTAGAAAACACTGAATAGAAATATAAATGTTCTTTTTCTGATGCTTCAAATATTTCAGTTTGTTCTATGCTTAAAATGATGAAACCAGAATCCTTAATAGGTAATGTAAGACTTGCATTGCATAGTCTCTTGTGTATGATTTTGTCTCATCACTCATCCCTGACTCCTGAACACCTTCAAGCACTTTGGTCGTATTAACTTGTTAACAGTTTACCAGCCTTTACATGTTTTATCTTGCCACAATGTTTTTGGTTTCATTTCTCTATTGTCCTGAAATACACACATCTGGATTTTTTTCACTAAACCTCAAGAGAAGCCTAACCAGTGAAGTCTTCTCTAATGATCCAAAGAGGTTAGATATTTTCTTTACTGCCTTCCCATTGTACTATGTACTGTGCGCACTTCAGTAGTAGTTTTTTTTTTTTTCACACCATAAGTTGTATGGGAGTCACATATCTGATTTCTTATCCAAAGTAAAGACAACAGCACATTCTATTTTTTCCACTCTACCAGCTCATACGACTGTAAAATATCATGATACCATTTTATTTTTACATGATCTGGGTTCTCCAAGCTACGCTCTCTTAGCTTCTGGTCCATAATTTCACACAAAATAAGAATCAGGATGCACTGATATTTACATAGATTTTAAACTTCTCTATCTGAAGGAAGCATGGGAGTAGGTAAGCATTTCAACAATTCATTCAATTGGTTACTGTTTGATGACAGTCATCAACTATAAATTCTATTTTACATGCCCATTCATGCATAATAATGACAGTAATAATGAGTTCAACAGGAGCAGCAAAGCTGTTATGTTCAAGTCCTCATGATACTGAGGAAAAGAAATTTAAGCTTTTGGTTTAGAATTTTGTTTTGTTTTGTTTTGCAAATTTTAGAAATGTAGTAGCACAGAATACACACTTGGGAGCGTTCTGAAACATCAAAGCATGCAATAAACCCCTTGGTGTATAAGCCTGAAAGAAGTACAACAGACAAGTTGTTCTGAATATGAGTGATCATAGAATTGTGGTCTGTGTAGTGAAAGAGATAATTGAGGCAGGTTCGAAACACCACAAGTTTTATACCAGACTTCCTCAGAGAGACCGGGAGCCCAAGAAAAGGTCAGTGGCACTGCTGACTAGAGGGATGCAGGTGTGCTTTAGAGGCCTTGAAAGTTCTAGAATATATAGAACAGAGTACATTTATATGCCTTATTAATGAGAAATATGCTTCCGGATGCCCCCACCAGTGGATACCTGGAGCTACACAGAGCACTGTGTACTATGTGCACTATGGCTTTTCCTGAATGTCTATAATTATAATAAAGCTTATAATGATCTACAATAGTAGATCATTAATGACATATTAAATAGAATGATCATAATATATTGTAGTAACAGTTATCTTAAACATGGGAATTATTTATTTCCTAAATTTTCCATTTTAGTCTTTTCAGATCATGCATACTGATCTGAAACTGTATTAAGGGAGTCTATTATATTATAAATAAGGAAACTACTCCAAAAAAGACTCACATATTTTAAAAGAAATTTTTTTGTTTGATGCAATATCATTTGGAGAAAGACAGAGTAAACATCTATGACAAAAAACTTTTAGAAAAGAATAATTCTTCTGGACCTTATTAGCTGACACACTCTTAGGGCTTGCAAAAAGCCAAGAAGTATTCAAGTAGTCATTAACTAGAATAAAAAGATATCTCTGAGTAAAAGAGAAGCTAGGTAGATATCTGAGAGAGGTAGACACCTGACATTTTGAAGAAGGAAGAAGGAAATTTAGTAACTTTATTTCAGACATTCCCAAAGATAATCTTAAAATGTTTTTAAAGGTATGAACAATCAGAATGATACTTATGAAAATTAAATGCCTGTCAAAATAATTTCAGTTCTTTTACAACAGTACAACAAAATTTATTACCCTACAATGCATAATTCATAATTCGCACAATAAAATAAAAATTGTTAAACATACAAATAACCTTGCTGAGCAGGACCAACCAACAGAAGAATAAGGCAATAGCTAATAAAGATGCCAGGTTTGGGCCAATATGTTTCCTAGCTGGAAGGTCACCAATACTGAAGTATAGAATTTCATTCCTTTTACAATAATATCTTAAGGGACTGGGGATTTAGCTTAGCGGCATAAGTGCCTGCCTGGCAAGTGCTAGGTCATGTGTTTGATCCCTGGTACCAAAAAAAAAAAATTAATAAATGCATAAATACAATAAAAAATTTTTAAAAAGACTTAAGTAAGATTATAATTTGAGAAATGTTGTTTTATGCCTTATTTCATAATATTTCATAGGGTGAATTTGAATGCCTCCCAAAATAAGAGTGCAGTAAAAATTCCTTATGTCTGTTTATATCTATTTTATTGGTCTTTGTTGAATATTGCTCTATATTATTACTTATAAATGATAAAATTTCTGTTTTTAAATAAGACAATAGCATTTCAAAATGTCCAGAAAACTCTTTTGAAACCTTTTATTTCAGATGTTACTACTTATTTTAATTTAGGTTTTTCTTCTCATATCTATGCACACACTGCAAGCTCAATGTGTGTATCAATTATTGCTACCTGAATACTTGATGTATTTTATTCTGAATAATGCATGTATAGAAAAATAAATAATTATAAGTGTTGGGAGAAGAAAACATTCATATTTCTTGGTTAGATATAAATAATTGATCAGACCACATTTTTAAATATCTCTTGGACACAAAACAATTTTTCAGTGTTTCCTTGGAAGCAAAGTTCTGACATTCCCTAAAGAGGCAATACTTTTTCCATATTAATTCTCAAAATACTAACTTTAAGAATGAAACGGTTATTCTAATAATGATTAAAGATGCAGTTAAAATTGGGATAAATGTTTTAAGACAATCAACCTCACAAAGTATCTAAACAGTGCTGCACTGCACAAATGTCTGGGGAAATCTACGAATTAAGTATAAATCATCATCTCATAGTAACCTTTGATAGTTCTCATTAAAACTGCAGCAGTAGAATCTGTTAGAGGTCTCTAGAGGGATATTATGTGTAAATGTAGAAATTAAAAAATGAATATTGAATGATTCTATTGAGAAATTAAGGCCATTGAATTGTGTTAATGGTAGTAGTCTCAGATCTATGTTTTTCATCTGTTCCTCTAAAAAGGAAATGAAAATCTGCATCTAATTTACAGATTTAATAAAACATAATTCAAATAACCCCAATTATACATAATAATTAGCATCGAAACTTTTGTGAACTATTACATATAGTACATTGCATATATTACATATAGGCAACACAAACATATGTACATAGGTCAAATGTTAGCTTTTGGGCACTAAGCATAAATTTATAATGGTGATAACATTTAAGTCAACTTTTTCATTTTAGATAATCTCAATCATATGTAACGAGCCATTTCCAGTGGTATATTTGCAAAACATCAGAGTAAATGAGTATTTTATTTAAACAAACAAATATATATATGTATGTATATATATATATATATATATATATATATATATATATGATAAAGAGAAAACAATGATATATTTTCATACCAATATACACTTGTAGCTCCAGATAAAATTAAATGTGAGAAGATATCAAAGATACTATCCAGTTTTATCCAATAATTTTTCAGTGTCTAACTGGAAGACAGTCAAGGCACTGAGTAAACTAAAAAGTTTTAAGTTCACTACATCCAGTGAAGACAGACTTACTTAAAGAATTACATTAGAACTGTACCGTGGAAGGCCATCAGATATTATTTAGCCACAGAGAAAAGCAGAAAGTCTAGATAGATATATACAAATACATTTTGCAAGAGCATGCTACATCTGGAAGACTTAACTTTAAAATCAAATTTCACTGAGATCCTCTTTCTTTTACCCTTGAATCATGGATTGAATTGATGGGGCGTGGAAGGGCAAGTTAGTCTTCTACCCTTGTCTGCAGCTACTCAGAGAGACATGTGGTCCTGACAATGGCCAGTGTATTGTCTCCAACATCTCAGGGTAAATTCAAGCCATAAGCAATCTGCATTACACTTTCTACTTCTTGGAAACATTATAAATAAGGCTATGAGGAAGGAAGAGAATACCTAGGGCATTGCCAGGTAATTATTATATAAAGAAGAGCAGCTCTTGAATTCTATCCTAATACAATCTCTTTGTGAATTCACAATATGAACTTAAGCTTTCAAAGCAAGTTTTATGAAAAGGAAGTGCATATTTTTTTTGTGTGTAGAGGAATTTGGATTGTCATGAAACAGCCATTTCTTTGTTGCATTTTTGATGATGTTAAGTTTTAGGAGAACAATTTTAGATCTAGAATATGTGTAATCATAATGGTGGGCACTAGTAAAACGTTTTGGATTTTGGACCAGAAAATGAGATAAAATATATTGTCTCTTTTTTTATTTGAGGAAAAAAACAAAACAAAACAAAACAAAAGAAAGGGTAGACATAATACAGAATTTCAAAAAAAAAACCAGTAAGAAATCACTATTTGGTAAATTGCATATTTTTATTTTAGAAGTAGTTGCTCAAGTCATAAAATCAAAGCATAAAAAGTGAGAAATCAAACAATGTCACAAACTATTCTGTTTAATGAACTAACAAAAACTTAGTAGTATGGTTATCTAATTTGTACACTTATATATACAGTTATATTATTTAGAGCACTTTCATTCTCTTTCATTATAACAATATCTATTATACATTTTGGATCTTATTACTCTTCCAGTTTATTATTATTATTTTATGTCTATAGAGACAATATGATATTTATAAATGTAAGTCTGGTTTATTTCATTGATGAGGATAGTCTCAAATTGCCTCCATTTACCTATAAAAGCCTCAAGATCATCTTTTTTATATTCCATTGTATAAAAATACCACATCTTTTTCATCCCTTCTTTTTCATCCATCAATTGATGGGCATTTTGGTTGTTTCCAAGATTTAGCTATTAACAGATATGCTACTGTAAACATGGGTGCAAATATATCACTGTGACATGACCTTTTCAGTTTTTCTGGGAAAATACTCAGGAGGGGAATAGCTATATTGAACTTTCAATTATAGTTTTTTGAGGAATCTCCATGCTGATTTCCACAATGGCTATACCAGTCTACACTCCCATCGACAATGGAGAAGTGTTTCTTTTTCCCCACAGTTTCACCAATATTTGTTATCAGTTGATTTCTTGATGGCAGCCATTCTTTCTGGAGTGATGCATTGTCTATTTTTTTTTTATATCAGCACCCCTTGCTCCTTGCTCTCCACCAAACACTAAAAACCTCATCACCCTATCACATTCCTATGAATGTGTGAGGTGCTTTGTGTATGTGCTGCACTATTTTATTTAGGCTGTATGCCTAAGTACCACAGCCAATAGCTAGTCAGATGTTCAGCATATCAAAATTCCATTCATGAAATATTAGCAAAGCCATGAAATTGTTCATAATCACATATTGTGGTGTGCAACACTGGCGTAGATGACTCCATAGATGTAGAACATTCTTGTGATGTTAAAAGAGAGCAGAGATACCTTTACCCACCCAAATGCCAAGTCTTTCTTGGTATTTTCTTTATACCTTCCCATATCTATTTCATATCTAAAAACTCTCTATATCCCCAGATGACGATTGAGAAAATGTTGATTTGAAAGATAGATATTTTGGATTATATGAGTCATATGATTTCAGTCTCAACTACTCAATTTTGCCACTAAAACACAAAATGCATAAGCAGTGAAGATGTTTGTTGTAATGAAACTATTTATAAAATGATTCAGAATGTCAGATTTGCCTTATAAGCCCATTTGTCAACTCCAGCCCATATCTAAGGTTTCTGGGGCTATACTTGGGGGGTTGTTTCCATTTGCTTTATTTTATAGCAAATAATGGGGGTAATGCCAGGTATTTCTATAATTATTGAAGTCTTTCCTGTTTGTGACTGCTTCTCCAGGAATGGAATGCCACCAAGCTTGAGGCAGTATTTATTCCACTTGTTAAAACTTGCTTGCAATTGTGACTATAGGAGAGCTGTCAGTTTTATCTTGTTTGGCCTTCACTATAAAAACTTAAATGACCATTCAGTCAAAGTATCGCTTACTTTTGCAGTTCCATGATTCCCTGGTAAACATGCAAAATACTCACTCTACTTATTGTATACAATCTAGTCTCACCCACTAATAAAACTTCAAATGGCACATAAATGGATCTAGTGGTTTTAGCTATGAAGAGTTTTATACTATGGAGGCAGTTACTGAGGTAGCTATTTCATGAATGTATCTAAGGATCCCATGGTATTTGCATATCTTTGCTGGTTACTACATAGACACAGATAATTAAGACAAATCTAAGGATCCATATACCACCACACGAGGTGGATTAAAGGACTATGAAACTCAGTAATTACTTCAGGGTGGAAAGTCCTCTATTTCACTTACATTTAATTCTCATAGGCTGTAATGGGGTTACAGGCTCACCCCTCAGGCAACAATCAGCAATGAAAGATTGCAATAATCAGTGCATATTCAGATCAACAAGAATTCATTTTCTAGTGCTAAGGAGTCTGATTACCTGGCCAAAATCATTGTGGTTACTACTGGAAGGAAAGGTGTAGAAATAACTCAGTGATACACAGTGTGAGTCACATCATTCTTCTAAGTAAATAGAAGCTTAGAGTCCAAAATAAAAAACTAGCATACATGTGCCTACCAATCACTTTTGGCATGACCTTGGATGTACTGCTCAACTTATCTCCCTGCTTGAACTCCTCCTGTGGAAAATGAACTTGATAAAGAAGCGTGAGAGATCTCATGGTAGTAGGAGGCATTAGAATATATCACTCAGACCCAACGACTCAACTCTGGTATACCTGGTAAAGCTTGTAAAAAAGGTGATTAAAGAGTGCATTCAAATAACACTTGTTATTGCTGACAGTTTCGCTGAGGATGCTGTGTCTCCTCTGCAACCCACTGATTTTTTAAATTACCAAATTATAAAAGTTCTCTTTCAGAAGCACTCTGCATAATGTGCCTATTGTTCTGCCTTTTCCTATTTTTTGAAACAAATTAGCAGTCAACAGACATTTCATTTACTTCCAAAGAAGGTTAGTTGCTTCAGAGATAAAAGACTGAATGACCTTTCTGTTGTTCTGTTCAGAGATACTCTAGTAGAAGAAACCTGTTTTTTATTGAAGTACCTTCTCATGCAAAGGACACAGAAGACCTTGGGGTGGGAGTGTGAGAAGGGGTGTTAGATTTTAAGAACAATTTCTCAAGTCCCAAATCTATTCACTTTCATTCACTGTCATTTCAGGAAGAAAATCTGTTGGAGCAGTAATGTGACAAGAGACAGATTTGCCTCATTCCTCTCAACTGTCACTGAATTAAATACACCACTCCAGTAACATTGCAGAATTGGTTTCACTCAAGTCTAAATGAACATTTCTATAGTAAGAGTGGCTATTTGGGAGTAAGTCTGAAATTCAAAGACTAAATTTGAAGTTTCATTGACAAAAGATTTAGTGACATTCCAACAACAATCACTACTGGTCTTTGGGTAACTGATCACAAATGAGATGCTATTGGACTCATCTTGGCAGATTTTCTGGGTTAGTATGCCAAAGTATTCTGAGGAATTTTGAAAAGTTGTTAAATGGCAGGAAGCCTCTTCCTAATAGAGCAATTCATGCTAGTATCCCCTTAAAGGAAGGGGAGCAAATTCTGCTCAAATTTGCAGGGATCCCTTCATTATGATGAGTGAACATTCTCTTGCCACCCAGTATTTGCAAATGGAAGTCAAGGCACATGTGTACCATACAGCCTTTACTCTCAGCATGCTGTCTCTCCCCCACATAAATAATTCTACAATGACAGAGAAAATTTATAAAAATAAGAGATGGTAGAACTGATTCTTGAAGGAGTAAAAAAAAATTCCTTGTTTAAAGAATCAGGAAAGACATGAAAGACAGAGAAATGTTACCATATCTTAAAAAAAACTCGCTATTGGGACAAGAATTTTAGGATCTTGTAAAGCAACTAAATTTGTTTTGGTTCACTTGGAGAGTTGTACAAGAAAGTAAGAGAAGAGGTGGGAGACTAAGCTTGGACCATATTATCAAGGTCATAAGATCTTTCCTGAAGGTAGCAGAAAATTAAACAGCATGTTAAGTACCTTTTATCACTGTTAGGGGATAATTTTCATTTGTCTTCCTCTTCATGTCTACAGGGAGCATATAGCATATAGAAAACTACTTAATTAGTGTGGACAAAAGCATTCATTAAATGGCAGTATTTACAAGTTACTGGATGTTCTAGATAGGTTACCATCAATTCCAATGGAAATCACAGCTCTAAATATTATATAAATGAAATTCTTAGAGAGTAAGCCAAGCTATCTGCCATATTCCAGCTAAATAGATGGCAAATGCTTTAGAAAGAGAATAAAGTAACTTTGAAAAATTTCTCTTTTCCTTTTCACTTAAATAGAATTTTTTTTCTTATTTTGTTGAATATATATTAACTACATAAAAACATTTTTGGAAGGGTTGTATAATTGCAAAGTTAGCACATATGTGAATAACAAATGCTTGTATTTGAATAGCATTATACCAAATAATTTAATGTCCATCATGTCAATAAAACAAGCAGCAACACAGTGGAGAAAATAAAACAAATAACATTACATTTTCCAATATTCAGTGTAATGGAGTTAACTCAAAATAAGAACCCAAATTACCAGAATCATTGTCTTTGAACTTTCAGCCAGAAAGTTTTTAAAGTTTCTATAACTGGTTAACTGTGTAAAAGCAAGGAATATAAAGGGTGTTGTACATGCCTCATGGATCAGAACAACAGCAAAATAGTAATTTTTCCTGTCTTGGGACAGTTAGACCCGGTGAGGAATGTAAACAGCTTTAAAGACTCTTCTGATTCGGGAATAGCTGGTTGGCCCTCAATAGCTTTTTCTGGCCTTTGATTCAAAGACACAAGTTTCTGAAGTTCTTCAGGATGTTCCAAGTAAAAGGATGTTAAGTGATCATATTGCTGCTGTCACAATATTCATGAAACATGTTTTATGGCTTTATGAGTCTAATACCTCAACTTGGAAGGAAGATGAGGTAAAATACTATGAGAAGCACTGAAGACAAATGCAGCATGAAGGTCCCAATTTTCATTCACACTCAGTAACCTGGACAACCTACAGATTAAGATATCCTCATAGAAAAATGTTATGCTCAGAAATTGTAGATTACACTTTTTAAAGCTAAATAAGAACTCAAAGTCATTGTCTTGCAAAGTCATGAGTCACTTTTCATTCTTCTCCTTTTAATTCCTTTATTTGTTTTTTGCTTTTGGTATTGGAAATCTAACTCAGGATCTTGCGCTGGCCAGGCAGCTGTTGATGACTCTGAGCTATATCACCAGCCATTAATTCCGTTTACTTTAACAAATATTTTATTGAGTACATCTGCATGTGCACACAAATGTAGACATCTTTGAGAATGGGAGCCTCACCTCATGAGTTAATGACTAGAGTTCTCTTCCTCCTAGTGATCAGCTTTCTACCCTGTCTGTTAACACTTTTCCTGATCTGTCAGTCCCTCCCAAAGACATTCTCTCCCTGTAAAGATTTGTCATAGAGCTCATAATATGTTTGTCCCTGTCCTCCTATCCATACTCCCTATTGTTCCATACAAGCCACACACACTGCTAGAGTCTATTGCAAATTTACTGTGATGTGTCATCATCTGTTTGGCACCAATATTGTAAAAATAAGTAATAAATAAATACCACTCTTGTGCATATCCCAGCACCTGAGCAAAGTGAGACATAGAAATTTCTTTGTGCTTCAAAACTCTGGTGTCTATGAAAACTGCCATGAACTATTCACTATGTTCTTGACCATGGATCCCCTGATTCAATACTAAAAACCTTAGGTAAACCCACATACATAGTGAGTAAGCCCCTGAATGTTCCATGAAATTCCCCAATGCTTTACCTAAATTCTAAACTTATGTCAAAAGTATCTCATGAGTTTGCGACAATGACTTTGACTTTTTACTTACCTTTAAAAGGCATAATATAATAAACTTCTGACAGTGCTATTTTTTCTTTAGACTAATGATCCTGCTTTGTTATTTTTACAAAGCTCATAGCTACTACCTTTTTCTCTAAGAAAGGCTCTTTTATCTTTATCTCAATAGAAAATGCTTCCAGGCTTTCCCCAAGCCCCTGTGACTCCTAATACGGCATTGTTCTTCAATCAATCCCACAGGTACCCATTATAGAGGAATAATCTATTTTGAAAGGGCTCAAAGGTATCTTCTTGTTCTCTAATGTAGGAGAGGGGGAAAAGAAACTCACACTTATCCTGACTGCATCTACAATGTTTTTTGAATGCTAAAACACTTATGCATTCATTTAAAGATGTTTACTAGAAATCAACCTTGTAATGCCTATTGAAAATATTAATTTATTAACATAGTTACAGCCCAGAGTTGATTTTATCTATAAATTGCAGATGGAAAAAACTGAAGCCATGTAGTTTTGATAAGAAGTTCATAGTTGCAGTATTGAATCTGTTGCTGTCAGATTGACTGCTCCCAAGAGTATTGAAATAAAGCAATGCATTAAATTTAAAATTCTGTGCAATCAAGTAAGAGTTCTGCTACAGGTTTCCCAGCGTTGGATGCATACTTGGGGAGTGAGTTCAGAGTTGATTAGGCAAGACAGCATTTAGCAAAGAACCGGATACTGAAGATAGAATCTCTCAGCTCCCTCATGATGTCATATTCCAGGGGACTGACTTGCTCTTGTTCTAACTGTAGATGCAGGAATTGAAACGTGCCAAGCAGAGGATGCAAGTCCTCTTTGAACTTTGGTTTACAAATATTAACTTATACCATATTCACTTGTCCAAATAAAATCACAGAACTTGTCAAAAGTAAAAGTTGGGAAAAACAGAAACTTCTTACAGTGATTCACGCCTGTAAGCACAGTCATCCCATAGCCTAAGGGAAGAAGATTGCAAATTTAAGCCTAGCCTGGGCAATTTAGTGAGATGAGGTCTTAAAATTAAAAAAAATCAAGAAAGGGTTATGACATAGCTCAATGTGAAGACCCTAAGTTCAGTATCCAGCACCAGCCAAACAAACAAACCTTTCAAGAAGCAAAAATGTACTCAAATAGGAAGACTCTTAGTTTGATTCCTAGTGGGAACCATTTAATGTGACCAGATCTTTAACCTAAATTATTCATATACCATTAATATGCGTCATGCATTTACCTCTTCACAAAACTCCAGAAGTGCCATCTAAGTACAACACCTGTGTTCAAGTGCAAGATGCTGTGGTGAACGTCAGATTAAATGCAGTTCACTTGGCTGCAAGCTCATTTTGATCCAGAGGTCTACAAATTTAGTCCAACAAATCACCCATCTCCTACACACTCAGTGTACATCAGTAACACAGGGACAGGTTGACACCAATATGCACTAGGATCCTAAAAGTCAGAGAAAAGAAAGAGAGACATGTAGAGGTAGCATCACTAATCCTACTAATGTCATATCAAGTTTGGAAAGCTCTGGTCAGATATTGCCTGACACCATCATTATGTATTATTATTATTAATATCACAATCTTAGTTCTTTCCATGATTCTGGGAAATATGACAGTATTCGTGTTCATGCAGAGAAGATGACTGTGATTGTGTTTTTCACCAAATGTGAAGTTCACAAACAGAAGCAAAATTTTGCCAATCATTTCTGTTTGTGGACTGCAATATTTGGGAACAGAAGCATTTGGGACTAATGGAATTGCTGTGTTTATATTCACTAAATGATCAAAAATGGGATTCACTGTGATATTTATATATGTACATGTGTCCATCTATCTTTCTTCTATTTTCCCTCCTTCCACAGCACAGAAAGGATCTGACTTGGGGACAGTCAAGTGGTGAAGTTTCACACATAGAAATAAACCAAACGGGATGTGAACAAATTGCAGAAATAGCTCACGTGTCTGCCTGACATTGTCACCATTGTGCAGTTGTGTGCTTACTTTACTGTGTGACATTGTGCAATAGCACATGCAGTACAGTCAGGATTTATTGTATTTTTAGAGGGATTTTGCTTTTTTCATGCTTTACATTGCATATTTTTGTCCAAGTTGTGTGACTCACTCTATGACTTCCGAATGAATACAAATTACAAATGTTCTCTCAAAACATAACCCCATCATAAACTGGGGACTCACTGTAATCAGTTTTCTACTTTCATATCAATGTTTTTCATTTTTTTTTGTTTCCACAAATGATATATTACATATTTGTATTATATGGCTTTTATATATGATGTATGACATATATGTCATATTTGTCTTTCTACCTCTGGTTTATCATGCTTACTATAATATTCACCAGTTCCAAACATTTTGCTGCAAGTTATAGGATTTCATTCTTCTTTATGGTTGAATAATATAGATAGATAGATAGATAGATAGATAGATAATATAATATATATATATATGTATATATGTATATCATTTCCCTTATTCACTCATCTGTTGACTAGCAGCTTGACAGATTCTATATCTCAGTAGCTTAGCTCACATGACTGGTACCTCAGTAAATATGAATGTGTGTGTTATCTTTTATGTATTTTTTTGATTGAGATAGGGTTTTACTATGTTGTTCAGGCTGGTCTTGAACTCCTTATGCAGCCCAGGCTAGCCTTGAACTCCCAAGTGCTGGGATTATAGGTGTGCTTCACCATGCCCGGCATAGTTTTTATTTTTTTAAAGAGAAAAAAAAACAGAAATGGTATAATTAATACAGAATTTTAAAAAAAGATAAACAGTAAGAAATCACTAGTTGATAAATTACATATTGTCTTTTTAGAAATAGTTGTTCAAGATACAAAATTAAAGCATACAAAGTGGACATTCAAGCAGTGAGACTGCAAATATATCTGTTCATCAATCCAACAAGAAGTAAGAAATATGGCTATCAATCCTATACCCTTAAATATACATGCAGTTTTATCTTTTATAGAACTTCTTATTTCCTCTCTTATTTACAGTAGCAATTACATGTTTTTTTAAATTTTATTTAAAGAGAAAAAGAAAGCAAAACAGAAAAAGTGATAGCAACAATACAGAATTCTAAAAGAAAGAATATAGAAAAAAAGAAAAACAAAAAAAAAGAAAAAGACTAAGAAATCACTAGTTGATAAATTACATATTGTCATCTTGGATATAGTTGTTCAAGTTACAAAATTAAAGGATGCAGAGTAGACATTCCAACAGAAATTACAAACAGTTCTGCTCAACAATCTAAAAAAACTTACTAATATGGTCATCTATATTACACACTTCAACATACATGCTGTTATATCTTTAGAGCAATTTTTTTCCTCTCTTTTTTACAATATCAATTACACATTTTGGGTTTTATTACTCTTACATTTCTTATTACTTTTTACACTAGAGACACAATGTGATATTTATAAATATGATTCTTATTTATTTCACTAATGAGGATAGTCTTAAGTTGTCTCCATTTACCTATGAAGGCCTCAAGATCATCCTTTTTATAGTTGAGTCATATTCCATTGTATAAAAATACCACATCTTTTTCATCCACTCTGAGGTTGATGGGTATCTTGGTTGTTTCCAAGATTTAGTTATTACAAATTGTGCTGCTATGAACATGGGGCACATATATCACTGTGATACGAACTTTTCAGTTCTTCTGGGAAGATACCCAGGAGGGGAATAGCTGGATTGAATGGAGCTTCCAATCCTAGTCTTCTGAGAATTCTCCATATGGATTTCCACAGTAGTTGCATCAGTTTGCACTCCCACCAACAGTGAAGCAGTGTTACTTTTTCCCCGCAGCCTCGCCAACATTTTTTATCAGTTGATTTTTTGATGGAAGCCATTCTTTCCAGTGTGAGACGAAATCTCAATGCTGTTTAATTTTCATTTCACAAATGACCAGTTAAGGTGAACATTTCTTCATATATTTATTTGCCATTTGTATATATTCCTCTGAGAACTGTGTGTTCATTTCAGATGCCCATTTTTGGAGATGGTCTTTGAATTTGGGGGGATTGATGTTTTTCAATTCTTTATATGTTCCAGATATAAGTCCTTTGTCTGAGGGGTTGCTGGCTAAAATTCTTTCCCACTCTGTTGGTTTTCTTTTCACTCTGTTGGTGATTTCTTTTGAGGTGAAGAAATTTTTCAATAATATGATATCCCAGTTGTTGATTCTTTAAAGTGTTTCCCGTGCAGTTTGCGTTTTGTTCATCAATTCTCTGCTCACTCCTATGCCTCCAAGACTTCTTCCTACCTTGTCTTCCAGTAGGTTTAGTGTTTTTTAATCCATTTAGACTTTGATCCATTTAGACTTTAGTTTTGTGTATGATGACAGGCGTGTTGGAGAGCCAATTTTTCCAACACCATATATTAAATAGGCTATCCTTCTTCCAGTGAACATCTTTAATCCCTTTGTCAAATATCAGGTGGCTGAGTATCTTTGTAGTAGTGTTTGTATCTTCTAAACTGTTCCATTGATATTAAGGTCTATTTCTTTGTCAGTACCATACTGATTTTATTACTGTGGCCTTGTAGTATAGTTTCCAGTCAGGAATTGAGATGTCTCCTGCCTTTCTTTTGTTGCCCAGAATTGCCTTTTCTATTCTAGGTTTCTTCTGTTTCCAAATGAATTTTAGGAATGTTTTCTCTAGATCTGTGAGGTACGTTAATGGTATTTTGATTGGGATTGCATTAAATCTGTGTCACAGTTTTGGGAGTATCACCATTTTCACAATGTTGGTTCTTCCTAACCAAGAGCAAGGAATGTCCTTCCATTTTCTAATATCCTCGTCAGTCTCCTTTTTCAGTGTAGTATAATTTTCAGCATATAGGTCTTTTACATTTTTAGTTAGGTTGATTCCTAGGTATTTCATTTTTTCCATGTTATTGTAAAGGGCATTATTTCCATAATTTCTCTCTCAGTGAGTTTTTTGTTTGTGTACAGGAATGCTATTGATTTTTGAGCATTGACTTTGTATCCAGCTACACTGCTGAACTTTTTTATTACCTCTAAGAGTCTTTTAATGGAGTTTTTTGGGTCTTCTACATAGAGTATCATGTCATCTGCAAATAGTGATAATTTAACTTCTTCCTTTCCTATCATTACGCCTTTTATTTCTCTCTTGTCTGATTGCCCTGGCTAGTGTTTGCAGATCTATGTTGAAAAGGAGTGGTGATAGTGAACATCCTTGTCTTGTTCCTGATTTTAAAGTGAAAGCTCTCAGTTTTTGTCCATTTAGTATAATGTTGGCTGTTGGTTTGTCATAGATGGCCTTTATAAGTTTGAGGTAGACACCATGTATTCTGACTTCCTGAAGAGTTTTATCATGAACGTGTGTTGGACTTTAACAAAAGCTTTTCTGCATTTATTGAGATGAACATGTAGTTTTTGTATTTAGCTCTGTTGATGTTGTTTATTACATTTATTGACTTGTATATGTTAAACCAACCTTGCATTCCTGGAATGAACCCCACTTGGTCATAATCTTCTTGATGATTTGTTGCATTCTATTTGCCAGTATTTTATTGAGAATCTTTGCATCAATGTTCTTTAGTGAGATTGGCCTCCTTTTTGGTTGGGTCCTTCTCTGGTTTTGGTATGAGAGTAATACTTGCCTCCAGGAATGATTTAGGGAGGATTGCTTTCTTCTCAATTTCATTGAAGTGTTTAAGGAGTATTGGCATCAAATCTCTCTAAATTTCTTATAGAATTCAGCTGTGAATCCATCCAGACCTGGGCTTTTCTTTGTTGGTAAGTTTTTAATTATGTTTTCAATTTCAATAGCTGATATTGGGTTGTTCAAAATTGCTATATCTTCTTGGTTGAGCTTTGGTAGTTCCTATGTTTCTGGAACTCTGTCTATTTCCTGTGTTTTCCACTCTATGTGAGTAGAGGTTTTCAAAGTAAGTATTCATGATCTTTTGAATTTCCATAGGATCTGTAGTAATTTCCCCCTTTTCCGTCCTTATTGCTTGAATTTGGGTTTTTTCTTTCTTTTTCTTGATAAGGTTAGCTAAGGGTTTGCTGATTTTATTTATTCTCTCAAAATACCAGTTTTTTGATTCAGTAATTCTTTGATATTTTTTTAGTTTCAATTGAATTGATTTCTGCTCCAATCTTTACAATTTCCTCTCTTCTATGAGTTTGGGTTTAGCTTGCTCTTCTTTTTCTAGAAGTTTGAGATGGAGCATTAGGTTGCATATTTGTGCTCATTCTATTTTCTTGATAGGGCAATTTATTGCTTTATATTTCCCTATAAGACCACTTTCATTGCACCCCACAGATTACAGTATGTTGTTTCTGTATTTTCATTGAATTGTAGATATTGTTTCATTTCTTCTTTAATTTCATCTGTAGCCCACTGATTGTTCAAAAGGTTGTTATTTAATTTCCATGTTTTTATGCAGCTTTTGCAATTTCTTTTGCCATTGATTTCCAATTTCAGTGCAATATGGTCAGGTATTATGCAGGGGATGATTTCAATACCTTTGCATTTACTTAGAATGTTTTATGGGATAATATATGGTCTATTTTTGAGAATGTCCCATGCACTGCTGAGAAGAATATGCATTCTGATGTGGTTGGGTGGAACACTCTGTAAATATTTTTACTAAGTCCAATTGCTCACAGGTATGATTCAGATCTATTATTTCTTTGCTGACTTTTTGTCTAGTTTATCTGTCTCTTTGTGAAATGGGCTGTTAAGGTCTCCTGTTATAATTGTGTTCTTGTGTATTTGGCTTTTCATGTCCATTAGCATCTGTCTTATATAGTTGAGTGCTTCTGTGTTTGGTGCATATATATTTATAATTGTTAGTTCTTCCTCTTGTAATTTTTCCACTAACAAGTATGTAGTGAACTTCTTTATCTCTTTTAGTCATTTTAGGTTTAAAGTTCACATTGTCTGTGAATAAGATAGTTACCCCTGCTTTTTTCTGGGTTCCTTTGCTTGGAATACTGTTTTCCATTCTTTGAGTTTTACTCTATGAGTTTCCTTTTGGGTTGGGATCATGTTTCTTGATCCATTCTGTCAGTCTTTCTTTTGATAGGTGAATTGAGGCTGTTTACATTTATGGATATCACTGATATGTTCTGGCTTGACTTTACCATATTATTTTCCATTTGTTTGCTTCCTGCTTTTCCCCCTTATTTTATTGCTTGTCCTGCCTGGTGGTTACTTTCTGTTGTTGTTCTGAGGATTGTGGTCACTTTTATCTCTGTCTACTATGTCTTTCAGAACTCTTTCTAGGGTTGGTTTGGTGGATGTGAATTTCTTCAATTATCCTTTGTCATGGAAGTATCTTGTCTCTCCATTAAATTTGAATGAAAGTTTTGCTGGGTACCTCAGTCTGGGTTGAAAGTTGTTTTCTTTCAGGGCTTGAAATACCTCACTCCAAGCTCATCTTGCCTTGAGGGTTTGTGCTGAAAAGTCTGCCATGATTCTAATGGGCTTTCCTTGATAGTTGAATTGTGTCTTTCTTCTAACAACTTTTAGTATTCTGTTTTTATGCTGTATGTCTGAGATCTTAATTATTATGTGTCTAGGTGTGGATTTATGTTGATTGTGACTGTTTGGCATTCTATATGCCTCATTTATCTGCATATCAGATTTTTTCCCAATATTTGGGAAATTTTGTTATTACTTCTGTGAATATTTTACATATGTCATTTGCATTGACTCCTGCATCTTCTCTAATACCCATTAATCTTATGTTGTTGCTCTTGGCATCATTTTGAAGCTTCTTGATTATCATTTCATGGTGTTTTGTTATTTTTAAAAGTTCTATCCTTTCATTATCACTAATTGCGATCCTGTCCTCAAGGTTCGAAATCCTATCTTCAGCTTCATTTAAGTGGTTTTGCATGCTTTCAATAGAATATTTTGTTACTTGGATGTCTCTTTGAGTTTGTTTCATGAATTCTGCATGTTTTCTATATGGTTCATTTAAGGTTTCAATCAGTTTCCCATGCTCCTGCACTTTTTTCTCTATTTCTTCTTTAGCTTCAATCAGCAACTCCTTTACTAAGGTTGTTATTTCTGTCTTTACATGGGAGAGTACTTCTAATTTGATTTCCTCTATAGCCTCATGGAGGTTTTTTTGTTTGTTTCTTTTGTTGTTGTTGCTTTACTTTCTATCTTTTCAGAGATTTCTGGTGTGTTACTTTTGAAGTCCTCTATTTCAGTGTCTTCTGTACTTACTCCTGGTGGAATCGATGTTTGTGATTGCATTTTGCTTTTTTTGTTTTGCCATTTTCACTCTGCCTGATGTTTTCTGTGTGTAGGAGGGGGTCACCCACACTCTTGTGAGACTCATTAAGGCCTTACAGTTAGTTGGAGGGGGCTTTACTACTGGCCCTGTTCACCCACTGTGCACCTCTATTTTAGGGGTATACTCACTACACTAACTGGGTCCTGCTAAGATCTTCTGTTTGCATGAAGAAGTTACTGAATCTCCCTCCAAATTAGTACAGTTACTCTGTGGTAGTCCAAGGTTCCTCTGGTAGAGAAGTTTCCAGTTTGCCCTGTGTGCTGAGATGCCGGGGTTGGATTCTGGGCCCTGCTCCCTGCTTGGAGTTCTCAGGGCGTGGCCTGGTTACGGCCTCCTGTGCCTCTCCTGCTTCTTAGGCTGGCGCCAGATGCAGGGCAAGGTCTTACTGCCAGGGAGCAGAGTTGGGAGTCCGCCCTGTGTGCTGGGATGCACGCAGCCCCCATCATCTTTTGTATTTGCTGTAATTTCCTTTGGATATATACCGAAGAGTAAGACACCTAATAGTATGATAGTTACATATATTTTAATTATTTGAGAAACTTTCACATTTCTTTCCACAGTAGCTCTGCTCATTTGCATTCCCACAAATTGTGTGCAGAAATGCTTTCTCCCACCATATTCTTTCTAGCCTGTGCTATTTCATTGCTATTGTTCTTGTTTTGATAATGGTCATTCTATCTAGAGTGAAATGATATTTCATTGTAGTTTTGATTTTGCATCTCTCTGATGGCTAATAACATTGAGGAGTTTTAAATATATGTATTGATAATTTATATTTCTTTTAAGAAGTGACTATTCAGATAATTTACTCATTTTAGTTGAATTATTTGTGTGGAGTTTTTTGTTAAGTTTTTAAGATTTTACATTCTAAATATTAACCCTCTATAAGATGAATAGCTAGCAAACATTGTCTCCCCTTCTGTTGGTTTTCTGGATTCTTACAGTGAGTAGTGTTCCCTATTTTCATCCTTGGATTTATTTTCTTAGATACTCTTTCTTTTTTCTTCCCCTCTTGGTAGTGTTCTGGAGAAATGATCTATAGCAGTTGTGGGAAACCTATGGCACACATGCCACTGCAGGATGTTTGTTATTGTAACAGTGGACCTCCGAATGAACAGGAAAACAGTGTAACGCTCAACCTTCTAAACGTCTGGTTCAAAGTCCACATTCTGCAAAATGAAGGAATGAATTCTGAGGAAGAGTGGAGGTTCAGAGTAGAAAATTTTATTGAGGGAGAGACAGCTCCTGAAACAGACAGGAGAAGATCTGGATAGTGGGTTGTCTAGGAGACAAATTCTCAAAAGATGCTTTATAGAGCAAAATTGTGAAATGAACACAAAATGACAAAGTGAATACAAGGCAAAAGTATGATCAACCAATAAGATTACAAGTATAACCACTTAGCTAACTTAGATCCAATGAGGAAGCAAGTCATGCAGCAAGTGCACATGGAAAGAACAAGTCTCCTTTTTGGAAGAGGTGGATCAGCAGTGTGACTGATGCTTATGCAGAATATCAATTACAGTATGGTTTTGTTTTCCCTCAGGAAGTATGTAGTTGTAGTCATTCCCTGAGACCCAGCCTCAATGGATGCACCGCGAGCCACAATTGCAATGTGTTCTCATCTTCTGCACTGACTCCTTCAAGGGCCTAGCCTGTTTGACTGCCTGTATTATTTCTACATAGCTTAGTTATCAATATTAATTGAAAACTCTAAAACTCTCACTATGGTTGGTTTATAGTGTAAATGACAATTAAATAGCTTTGTTTATCCCATACGTATGTGGGATCTCAGAGAATTTCCAGACATCCGAATGATCAAATATTCAAATATCTGGATGTTTGAATCAACACAATTACTCCAAAGTAGCTCCATGCTAATTTTTTTTGTCCTAGGGGAAATGTGTTTAAAAATGTTGTCTTATATTATTCTCATTAAGTTCTATTTGAAAATCATGATCATTCCCTAGAAACTAATCATGTTGCATTGCTTTGGAACAGTATCATTAAGATTCTGAAATGACCTTTTCTGTAGCTACAAAGTTTTATTATACATTAACTTAACTATTTCAGATATTGTGATAAAATTTTCAACAGAAACATGCTTGAACTTATCTATATTCTCAATTTATATTTTTCTTTGAGAGTGTCTTGCCAGTGAACCAGGTTCACTGGATGGTCAAACACTGTCAATAGCAACAGCAGTTTTAAATTACAAGTAAACAGGGAAATTATTCATCAAGACCATCAGTATAAATAATGACCCCCTAGAGTTCAAAGGCGGTTAAAGTCAGTATTCTAATTCTTACAATATCAACAGCAGTACTTTCTGCAGCATCTAGGGTTAATGACTGGCAACATGATTGCTGTTTTTAATCAATTAAAAATCAGAAACAGTAAAAGAATTTTATTGGAGGTTTTAGGCATTGCTTTATAGAAGATCCTGGTTCACACAAATGTTAATATAGTAGACTTTAATTCAAATAAATCTATATTCATATAATATATATCCAAATCTATTGTATGCTGAGAAGGAAAAAGGGTCTACATGTGTGACACAAGACAAAAGAATAGAATGTGTAAATAAAATGGAAATGCTTACAAAGCAGGGTTTTTTTTTCCAGATGCCTATGTTCACAGTATAGAGATGAGAGAATTTCACATTCCAGGCAGCTATTGCAAAAGGCCTAAGTACTGCTATCTAATGGCTTCCTGGCTCCCTTTTGAAAGGTTCTTTCCATGCAGTTTTTTTTCTTATTTAACGAGAAAAAACAAAAAAACAGGAAAAAGGTAGAAGTATTACAGAATGTCAAGAAAAGAAGATAAATGGTAAGAAGTCACTAGTTGATAAATTACATATTGTTCTTTTAGAAATAGTTATTCGTTACAAAGTTAAAGCACACAAAGTGGACACTAAAGCAGTGAGAGTGCAAACAGATCTGTTCAACAATCCAACAGGAACCTAGAAATATGGTTATCAATCCCACACACCTAAACATACATGCAGCTATATCTTTTATAGCGCTTCCTACTTCCTCTTGTTCTACAATAGCATTTATACATTTTTAAAATTTTACTTAAAGAGAAGGAAAAAAAAGCAAAACAGAAAAAAGGGTAGCAACAATACAGAATTCTAAAAGAAAGAAAGAAAAAGTAGTATGAGGAAAAGGCCCACTAAGAAATCAGTAATTTATAAATTACATACTGTCATCCTGGATGTAGTTGTTGAAGTTACAAAGTTAAAGGGTACTTAGTAAATATTCAAACGGTCAGACTACAAACAGTTCTGCTTAAAGATCCAACAAAGATTCAGCAATATAGTCATCTATTTTACACACTCAAACATGCATGCAGTTATATCCCTTACAGCACTTTCTTTTCCTCTCTTTTTTTACAATAGCAATTACACATTTTGGTTTTATTACCCTTTAGTTCTTATTTACTTTTTACACTAGAGACACAATATGATATTTATAAATATGATTCTTATTTCACTAATGAGGATAGTCTCAAGTTGTCTCCTCCATGCAGTTTTTATTGTAAATTTCCTTTTATTTCCATAGGTTGGGCCCTCTAAAAAAGACTGGTGCTAGAAAGAGGAAATAAAATATGAGTAAAAAGAGACAAAGAACTCATCATTAAAAACTATACTTTTGAGAAGACTGCAAGTTCGAAGACCCAGCCAAAATTATCCAAGGTCACCCATATAAGCATTCCTTTGGTTACATTTAGGCTTCTTTCCGCTAGACTCACCATACCCAAAGTCTAATGCTGAGAGTCCATAATCTGGCTTAATTAAGAAGATAAAGAGCAGAAATCTGATTATAAGATAAAGAAACCAGTTGAGAAAATCCAAAGAATGTTATAATTACAAAAAATGAAAACAAACAAACAAAACAAAACTAAATCTTGACCCATACCTGTGGCTGGCTTCCTTCACCCAAGATTTTCATCCCTTTCAGGGTAGCATAAATGTTCCTTGTTTGTGATAATAATGTGTCACATTTCTCTGAGTACACACACTCCATTCTAGAGTGATCTCTAAAATCTCTGCCTAATAAACCCTTCATGTGTCTCTTTCTGGAACATTCTGAAAATGATTTTTTCCCAAGAGAAGTCAGCAAATCTGTAAACTTACTGTGCGGAAGGGCATTTAGGTTCCTTATTGCAGCCTTCGGGAGCCCCTCAGACTGAGCCTGATGATAATACCATTGGGATAAATTATCTAATTTTTCTTTCCTTATTTACCTTATTTAACTTATCTGTGCCATAAGAATTTTTATCATTATACAATATGTGTAAGAATTAAATGAAATAAATCATATATAATTTCTAGCACTGTGGTTGAGTTTATATTAAATATGAGTATAATGAAGTTTTCATTTATATAAATTTTAACATTTTTAGTTTTATGATATAGATGCCTGCTCTGAAAATTCAAGATAGATTTAATATTTATAAGTTATTAGCATCTTTTAAATCTTGACCAATGCATAAATGTAATTTATTGTATTAGATTATAAATCATTTGTGTTTGTGTTCTCATGAAATAGAAATACTTCCTATGCTTGAATTATAACACAGCCTCTAATAGTTCCACATTGGAAAAAATATGAAATCAATGAAAAGCTACAGATTTAAGAAAATCAGTGAAATATATTTTGGTGCGAAGTCAAAATTTTTCACATAGAAATAATGTATGGATACATTTTATGTAAATATCACAGTTTCTAGACTCATAGAATTCTAATCATAAGACTGTCTTCATATAGTGATGGAAATTCTGAGAAACTCTGCAGTTTTTTCTTGTAAAATAAAACTTAAGAATGACTTGTCATTCTTATACACATATACAAACAATCGTAGTGGTTAGTCTTGTTACCAGGACTTCTCCTTTTAAAAATGACTTGTCAAATAAACGTTGCTGGGTTTTGTGGTACTCAGGTCTCTTGGAGTTGGATTCCAGGCTCTTCTCATCTCAAAGTTTTAATGAAACAAGAAAAAAAGCAGCGACCAAGTTTATTTGAAAAAGTCAAAATGAAGATTGAGAAAACTGGCTCAAATGATAAACTTGGGCCAAGTAAAAGAGGAAAAATCAACATAAAAGTACATCATGGAGGAAACAGGGTGAGATTCCATGAGGAAAGCCATGAAAATGAGCATTTTGGCATCTCTGTCCTTTAACTACATCCAAATCTCCAGGAAACCAGTGAGAAAGTCTTTATATGGGTCCTATATGGGTGGAACGGGGATCCTACATGTCAGGTTAATGTTAGGTCAAGCCAATCCTAGGGAAAACCTGCTTGCTGATCTGGGGAGAACTCTACATATAGAGCTTTGGGCACTGTTCTGCACGTGTTCTCTGGTTTCATAATTAACAGGTCACACCTTCTTCCCCAGAAGGCTTCATCATACCTTCATCTCTTATCTCACTTCTGTTTCTGGAATTAAATAAATTCATGCTCATTTGATTATCATCATTTCCACTTTCATCTCAATGTATCCTTTTTCATGTAACTAGATTGAAAAAATAGACAGTCTTAAAATTTTAAAATATGAATTAGAAAATTTCATAGCATTAGATTAATAACAAACCAGCATATCAAGGGATACAAGACTGGTTACTGGTGTTTCACTGATGAGCTAATTAGATCATATATAATAGAAAAGGCTACATTTATCATAAAGAAATCATCTGGAATAATCAAAAGACAGCTTTACCTTGTGAAACTAGGCATGCAGAAAGGTCTATATTGCAGAACAAACTTACACTGTTCTTGCTATAATTTGAATAATGGTGTCTCCTCCAAATTCATGTTGGAAATTAATTCCCAGTGTGGTAGTATTAAGGGGTGCGGCCTTCCTGGGAGTTAACAAATGATCACTGCCCTCATGAATGGGCTGGTATGTAGGACAGAACCAGCTTTGCCCGCCCTTCTGTGTTCTGCTGTGGGTGGTTTACAGCACATAGGCCCTCATCAAAGAGCAAATGAAAGCACCTTGATCATGAAACACAGAGATGCCAGAACTGTGAGAAATAATTTTTTTCTGTTTGCAAGTGACTCTGTCTCATTGGATTTTTTGTTTGTTTGTGTTATTTTTATTGTGGTTGTAATACCACACACACACTAATATTAATTTTATTTTTTTTTAAAAACAGAAAAAGGGTATAAATGATACAAAATTTCAAAACAATATAATAGGAAATTAACACTATTTAATGTACTGCATAGTTATATAATATTATTATTTTGAAAGATCTCATTTCAGCTTTAATCAGCACCAGGGATCAAACTCATGACTGCATGCTTGCAAGGCAGGTGCTTAGGCTGCTGAGCTAAATCCTCAGCCCCTCATTTCAGCTTTAAAAAGGCACTTGCATCAAGTTTCTTAATCAGATCTGGCTAGGTCCTGAAAATGAAAGAAATTGGCCGGTATATGAAACTGCAAACGTAGGAGGTTGTCTGGTCCATTAAACCAAAGATTATGAACTAAAACACAAGCAGCAAGTATACTATTGCTGCTTCTCCCATTGACTGCTTTTAGCAAGTCGTTAAATCTCTTGACCCTCTAGATTTTCATTAAGGAAATTAGGGTAATCATAGGTCTTTTCCCTCAGTGTGTGTGTGTATGTGTGTGTGTGTGTGTGTGTGTGTGTAGATCCACAAATGTCTTTAATTTATGTTCAATAAATATAATAAAAATTATGATTATAGTTTGGATATTTAGATTTTCCAACTTTAGCATTCTCATAACATTTACTCCAAAACATGTTAGCTCTATCGCTCTATCTACAGATTCAGCTGAGCACCTAACTCATTGCTCTGATGGCCAACAACATCCGCTTCTATAACTGACCTTGATGCATATTTCTTCAAAGGGCTCCTGGGTTTTCTTTTCCAGTTTAACACAGCACAATTACATTTGTAGTTGCAGTCTAAGACTTGTTTTTCTCATTTATCTGACAGGGTAAAATATTATCCACCTCTAAATTGCAGACACACTCATCTACTTACAATGCGTGTAAACACCTATTTCCTTCCTATCTTGTTGTACACTGAACTCTATCCCTCAAAAATTTATATACTAGAGCCCTAACCTCCAGTGAAGGCCTTTAAAGATGTAACTGAGGTCGTAAGAGTTGGATCTTAATTCAATTTGACTTGTATCCTTTTAAAAAGAAGAGAAAGGAACACACAGAGACAAGGTGAGAGAAAAGAAGGAAAAGGAGAACACAACAATAAGCTTGATCCACAAGTAATGAATAGTTAGCCTTTTGTCTCATCCAATATAATGCATCAGTCATGTGCAGGATTCACATCCATGAATGATAAAAATAAGTAACCCAACAAATACTAATATATCACATCAAGACTGTATAAAGAAGTGTACAAGTCATGAGCCAAAACATACAAATATGTCAGAATTATATTTGAAGAGTTCATTTAAATAAATCAGAGAAGAGAATCATGGTTGGTATCTGAGGAAACTGAGGTAGTTAGTGTATTAAATATGAGGACAAGATGTGGGAACAGAGCATTCTCATGGCCTTGCCCACAAATGTACAAAATGAGTGTTTGGGATATTTTAAAGACTTTTCAATGTGAGAAAATACTCTGTGACCATTGCTTGTATATCTTATCACTTACTGGAGATGAAACATTATTTTCTTTAAGGTATTTTTGAAGATTCTGTGTAGTTAGAATACTGGGGGATTCTCAAATCTTTACAGGTGAAATCTATTCTTTCACCTTGCTGCAACTATGAATACATGTGGCCACATATGAAACTAAGGGGAAAAAAAGCTGTTGTAGGACCCTTTCCAATAGCCCTGGAGACTGAGAATAGAGAAAAACTCAATCACAGCTCATACAAGTAGAGTTACCACAAGCAACCACTGCATCTATGCTGGTTTTAATCACAACACATTTAGTAGGCTGGAATAGCAGATTAAAAACATAATGTGAAAATAGGTCAGTATCATTGAATTCCCTGGAAAGGGTAGGAAAACTGACATCCAAGAACCATGCACTTAGATGCACCCTGAGGAAATAAGAAGTGTTTCATTTAAGCCATTTTCTTTGTACTATATTAAAAGTCCCTTTACCACCTCTGCCACTCTTCATTCCCAATTCTTCCTCCCAATATGTAAGAATTTTAGGGAAAAATACCTATCTTCATGGGAGTGCGCTCAGTGATTAATTCTTTTATAAGTAAATGCAATGGTCTTAGTCACTTTGTCATGAGTTACACACAATACCCAATACTGACAATATGAAGAGGAAAAGTTTATTTTGGCTCACAGTTTTCAGAGGTTCAGTACATAGTGGGCTCCAAGATACAATGCTTTAGCAGAGGAGCGTGGAAGAGGAAGTTCTGCACATGGCAAGGCAGGCAAGAAGTAGAGAGAGCCATGAAGGGAGGTAGGATGGAGACAGATCCTATTTAACTTGGGAAATTTAAAAACTTAATTTCAATTGCATCATTTTCTACTTCCTATGTGTTATTTTCTGAATTAAATGAAGAAAAATATCTTAGTTTTATTTTTCTATGATTTAAAAATCACAATGTACATTATTTTTAGTTGCTACAATATTCAGCTTTTTCTACATTTTATTTAACATGCTTACAAAGTTGCATATTAACTATCTAGAACCTTAATTTCATAGAATAGTTGTTAGCATGTGTCAGTAACCATTGTGTGGATAATTTCCATGTCTCCTCTCTCAGACATCGCTTGCATCACTCCCTTAGCTCTCTTTCTGAGCCACTTTCCAGAGAAGGTCTTCTCTGCCACATCATAAACCATTGCAACATGCATTTTAATGTGGCATAGTTGCACTCTGGAAAATTAATTTCTGACACTAGCAATAACTGAGGTGTCAATTTCTGTTAACAATCTATCCCTTGGCAGATTTTTGCCCATCCATTAATAATGTGTGTAATTGATAGCAACAGAAAGAGACCATAGCTATTAATCCACTGCTTATTACTGCTGATTATTAAGGCTGATAGTCCTGAGTTTTATCCTTGTCAATCAAACTTCAGTTTTTCCAAATTATTCATGTCAGGTAAGAAAAAGCACACAATATTAAATTCTAAAGATTGGCTCATATTTGAATTGAACACACTTTCATGAAGAGTTGCTCTTTATTAGGCAATAGGCTACCTATTTTGCATGCATTTTCTATCTCTAATCATCACAGTGACAATTTGAGACACACAGTACTCTCTTGCACTTAAGTGACTTGAAATGGAGAAAATGTAGATAGTATATATGATTCAGTAAGAGGATATCTCAGAGACACTTGCAAATCTGTGTAGTAATTTGTTTTATTGCCCAAGATTATATAAATATGCTAGCAATAGAAATTTCCTACCTGTCTTCAACCTGAAATTCCTATCGCTGTTTTCTTGCTGACAGGTAAGATACTCAGTCAAGACAAGAAAGGAAAGTTAATTCCTCAGTTTCTCTGGAAGTAAGGCATAATATTAGATAGAAGACTTAGAAATGCTTCTATAGGGAAAAAATTCCAATGTGCTTAGTGCAATTTTCCCAAGACATTAATACATCAAGAAACACCATTATCACGTAACACTCACAAACATCACATGAAACTGAGTCTCTGCACTTTTTTCCTTGGAAAATAATGTCCCAATCTGTGAGATGACAGATAGGGGAAACACACTAATATTCAGATATCAAACACCTACTTACAAGTCAAAATAAGTGAAATATAAATGTTACTGTGACAAATTTTACAAATTGTGAGCCTTAAAGTGTTTTAGTGATTTCAAAATTCTCTTGCTTAGATCATCTTTAGTTCATGGGGTTGTTTTTTACCTTTTGTGGGAAGTGGAAGCAAAAAGTGACTAAGAGGATTTTGTTCTGCCACCAGCTGGGTCCAATAAAGTCCTCCAAAGACAGGATTGGGACCCCAGATTAGCCTACCACACAGACTTTTTATGTGTGTCCCAGAAAAAGAGTTTCAGTGCAAGAGATACATAGATTTATTATGCAACAGTGACAGGTATTGGGATCTGCGTCCAGCCCAGTAACAGAGATACCCACTCTGCTTTTGGGATTCAAACTCACTCGACACTTAAAAGTACGAGGCCAATTTTTTTAGGACTGGCTGAGAGTCCACTTGATCATACTTTCAATTTTGGTTTCCATCGTTTAAGAGAAATCCTGCAGTTTGAGGGACAATTCAGCTCCTCGTCATAGTGTAATTTCTCCTGCTTGAGAGAACGTGATCTCACTATTGTGGGGTGGCCCCAAGTCCTGCTATTTTTGGTATTGAAATGATCATAGATTTGAAGACATAAGCATGGTTCCAGGATAGTTGAATTAGACATTGTGAAAAGAAGCAATTAAAAATGTATTAGTTACTCTTGCATTGGGAGTTTTGTTCTGGAAGAGAGATGCGATAGGCTAGGTAAATATAGAACTGAAAACCCTGTAACACAGACACTCCCCGAGCGATGAGTCTGGCTATGTATGGAAGTGAGCAGGGATCAGTCCCACAGCTGACGTGGAATGGGAGGAAATAAGGGAGATTGAAAAGAATATATTGTGTACTATATACTGTTGTATTGTGCCTTTTGATCCATTCTGCTAATCTCTGTCTTTTGTTTGGTAAATTGAGACCATTCACATTGACAACTATAACTGGAATTTATTGACTTGTCATTGTATAATTTTCTGCTAATAATTCCTGTCTTTCCCTCTACTTAATTGCTCTATCTGGTGCATTCATTTCATTGAACCCTTGAGCATTGTTAGCTTTATTGTTTCTTTGTAGAATATCCTTGAGAATATTTTTGGAATGCTGGCTTGGTGGTCATGAATTTTTTAGGAGCTCCTTATCATGGAAATATCACTATTTCTCCATAAACTGTAAAAGATAATTTTATGATTTTATCAGTCTGGATTGAAAGTTGTTTTGTTTTATTGCTTGAAATACTATAATCTGAGCACTCCTTACCTTTAAAGTTTGTATTGAGAGGTCTTCTGTAATTCAGGTGCATTTTCCTTTAGAAATGATTCATTGCTTTCCTTTAACAGCTTTATGGTTCTGTTGTTGTCTTGGATTTATGATACTGTGATTATGAAATGTGGTGGAGTGTTGTTTGTTTATTTGTTTGTTTCCTGACAATAGTTATTTGGAGTCCTATGTGCCTCACTTAACTGTATGTTAAATTCTTTTTCCAGGATTGAAGAGTTTTCTGCTCTTAGTTCTACAAACAGGTTTTTATGCTCTGTTTATGTTATGAGGCAGATTTTAGTCTGCTGAGTGACTAGCACTGAGAAAGTAGTGACAATCAGTATAGACTGCTACTTGACCCTGAAACAAGAAAGGTGTTCTGTAGCAGCTAATGCTCTTAGACACCTGATTGTAGTAAAAGAATACCTGTCTTTAATTGTAAGCTAAAAGGATGTTTGCTAGAAGTAATCAAGGTTCACAATTATGGAGATAGAAAATGAAGCCACAGGCATATGAAAAAAATTATAAAGATGGAAATATAAAAAAGAAACATGAAAAGACATCTCTGATCTTTGCATGGAGAGTAGCAGCAGCAGAAACTTAGCTTGTGATTACTGCAAGACCAATGTGCAAAAGTTTATGCTCACGTATGAACAATCTGAGATGTATTGAACAATAATTGCACTTTACATATGAATATCATTTTGTGTGTGTGCTGCACTTAATCTTTAAAAAATCCCTTTGAGGAAGCTGGCCAGAAAAAATCAGTGTCCACTTCACTGCTAAGGAATGAAGCCACATAGCATCAAGAAACTTACCTACAAGATACAAAAACAGATGTCAAATAAAATCTCTAGCACTAGGAAAATGCCAGCTCCAGCATTTACTTCATTACAACACACTCCCCAACCTGCACGCCCCATTAATGACACAGTGACACTAGAGAAAGTCGCTTGTATGCTTATGTCCTGTACAGGCAATATAGTTCATGTACTCTGCACAATTTACAAAAGTCACTTCCATAATAAATAGTATTTCAGCTTTCTCTCTGGTCACATAAATGAATAAGGGACGATAATGACATTCTCATTATTTTAGGAACATATTTGCATTTGTAATGATACAGCTCCTACCAGGCGCCAAAACCATAGAGACAACTGTCTGAATTAATTATATTTGTTTGGCTGATTAGATAAAAAATGCAAACATAAACTGCACATCAAACTACTTTAAGATTATTTAATCCTTCTCTTCAAAGGGAAATGGGCCTCTGAAGTTGCTCTTCTTTTAAGCTCAAAAAATAGATCATTAAATCAAGATGCTGAAACAGTTCTTTAAAAATTATCCCCCTCCCAAATTCTTACATTTTCTCAAGAGTCTGAAAAAAGCATATCAGTCTACATAATATCAGGTCTTATTTATTAATTTGCAGTCATTTCCTAGATGAGCCTGCTCAATTTTCATGAGCTAGTCTGCAGGTCTCTATGGGAAGCGAGGGTTTAAACTGTGTCCATTTAGCAGACACCAACTTTGAAGTGGGAATAAGTGCAGTTAAAATCATTCCCTGAAGTTCTGAGTGTGCAATTAGCTTTGCAGATATGGCCTGTCCACACCTACCATTTAATGATCTCCAAGTTTTCATTAAATGAAGCAGTACCACAAAGTTCCTCCCACTCCATGTCAGCTGCCAACCCATCCCTGGTTTTATAACTTCCGTAATGGAGACCAAAAGTGATTGCAACTTTTTTTGATAGCATTGAACATGTTCATAAGTCATGTTTCATTTATCAATGAAGAATAATTGATGGGGCAGGAGCAGTGGTTGAAAACCTTATCATCTCCCATTCACACGACCGCTTCTTACTTACACTGCCCTACTTTAAGGTACAAATCAAATTCATTCCTTTGGTGGTTAAAACCTTTTCATAGACCCTGCCCCAGGCTTATCATTTGACTGTGTTCCATTTCCAATATTCATATGCTGTTTTCTTTCTATACTTAGGAATATATAATTGTCTACTTTATTATAAAATTGTCAATAGCTTTATCTATAGGAGAGGTGATCAAAATATATGGTGAAAGATTAATTTAACAATTGTTACAGTAAATGATAAAGTGACGTTAGTTGCCCCTCAACCTGCCTCTTTGGGTCAAATACACTTGTCCTATCATACTTGTTGCTTTCAGAAGCAGCTCTGGAATCTTCTCTTGTATGTTTATGTAGCTATGTCAATGTCGTATATCCATTCAAAAGGATTTCAGCAAATTCTATCCAATGAAAGTGCTGTAATATGTCTTCATCCACTGGCATTGTGTGATCTCTGCACTTTCCTAAAGTCTAAATAACCATAAAATATAAATGTTTTAAATCTGTTCATGACAACACAACTAAATATACTCACTTAAAAGAACTTCTAATGGTATTTCAGAAAATGACAAGAATGATGGGCTAAATTTGTTTAAAAAAAAGTGTAATATTTTGAGGGAGATAAGTGTAAATGCTTTTTTACTATGATATTATTTTAAAATTTAAATATTCACAGGAATTTTTGATCACATGTTCTGTGTCTGTCTGTCATCTATTGATCTAACCACCAATCTATTACAATGGATGTCTATGTATTTCCTTATGTCTATATATTGTGACACTGTATCATTCAAAATATATGTAATTAAATACTGGTTTTTACAATATATAGTTTGCATTTTCTACTCAAAACACTTAAACAGAATTTCTAATAATGGTAGGGGGTAAACAGAGAGGGATCACGCTTGTGCTTGTGCATCTGGACATGTATGTGTGGATGTGGGTATGCATTCTGGAAATAGCATTGAATAGAAATAAGCAAGAATTATAATTTTGGAGTAAAATTATAGGCCATAGCTAGAGTCTGAATTCTGAACCATTTACCAGAGTAAAAAAGTTGAAAGCATCACTAAATATTTCTCTTCTGTAGGCCAGGACAGACAGTAAGATACTTCAGTTCAGAAGTGGGTTTAGTGACAACAAGAGATAACATAGGCTAGAATCTCTAACCAGGAAACATACTTAGCAATTGTAATGAAGAGCAAATTTGAAATGGCATCTAGAAGAGATGTTGACTTATAGCAGCTAGAGGGATGGCTGTAGTGACATTTAATGGCATTTGGAGGGATGGCTGCCTCACAGAGTGAAACACAGTGTCAAGTGGTGAGCTAGATGATAGCTTCCTGAGCTATATAACCAAAACAAAATATGCATCCACATCCATCCTCAAAAATAGTTAAGGCTGGAGAATCTAAAGGATGAAGGACATTCACCTGCAGGGGAGGAGGATGCCGTGATTTTTTTGCTTCGTTTCTATAGCTGAGCCTGTTGTTATATATGGAACTCATTGAAAAGTAGCTAAGTACAAGGAAAGAAAGAATTAGGAAAAAGGGAGGATTTTCAGTAACCTTTACTGAAAGAGATATACTACTATATTCCTCTGTAATTTTACACTAGAGAAGGAGAAGTTCTGGAACATTTTGAGAAGCATTCAAACTGACATTTTTATCTGGATATCTGAAGCACCATTGTGTTTGTTGGTCTTTTTAAATTATAAGACTCTAAAATACCAATGTTATGAAGTGGTGAATTGATATTTTTGACGAATGTAGTGCTAATAAGAAAACTGTATTTCCATGATGGCTAATTTTTATGTGTCAACTCAAATGGTCCTGCCCTAACAGCAGATATAAAATGCAATCTCCAGTTGTATCTCTGAAGATGTTTTGAAAGCAGAAAACCATCTCAATCAGAATGAAATCAGTGTTACAGATTTGAGTGTGCATATTGCAAAATAGTGAGGACCAGAGAAGCATTCAGAAGAATTCACCGTCTGAGCTGGGACAGCCATGATCTGTGCTTTGCATCTTGGTGGTCCTGTTTCTGTGCTCTAGAGGCATGAACATTGACTTACATCACTGACTTGCTTGACTCTTGAGTTTACAAAGGCAGGTCAAGGGATTTCTCATTTCACAGTCTCCACCATCTATTGTGCCACATCTTATAATCTGTCCTCTCTCTCTGTCTCTATCTTTGTCTCCCTCTTTCTGTCTCTCTCTGTCTCTCACACAAACATACACATAATTTCCTCTGCACACATACATATACACATGTACAGATGATCATTAATTTATACTTGGTTTATATGCCAGTAAATGTATCATATATTTAAACTATCATAAGCAAAATAGGCACTTATGCTGAGCATGGTGGTATATGCTGTCATACCAGCAGCTGGGAAGGCTGAGGGAGGAACATCACAAAATCTAGCGAAACTTAGAAATTTAGCAACATGCTGTCAAAATATAAATATTTTTTAAAAATGGGTTAGGAATGTACTCAACTGCAAAGGTCTTAGATTGAATTCCAGTACTATGAAAATATATTTAATATACTTAACCTAGTTAACATCATAGCTTAGTAGGCTGTGGAATATTTTCTGCTTATTTTCCTGATCATATGCCTAACTGCATGCAGCAGGTTACTACTTCTGCCCAACATCAGAACAAAATCTTATACTGAATATTTCCAGTTAAAAAAATCAAAACTTAGAAAACTGTAAGTCAAAGAATTTATGTACAATGAGTTTATTGTGATGTAACCCAATCATTAAGATGGACAGATAAATAGATGGTAAAAAGGTAGGTAGGTAAGTAGGTAGATAGATCAATTGATAGATATATAGATAGATAGATAGATAGATAGATAGATAGATAGACAGACAGAGATACTAAGTGAGCCCACCGGTTGTCCTTCCACAAAGAACTCTAATACAATATTTGTCTTTCCTGAGTTTCCATCTTTTCATCATTTACTTAATTTGAAAGCCAAAGATATGTCTTCAAAATAAAATGTGTATTTCTAAGACAAAGAGTAATACAACATATCCTTTTAGATGTATGAAGTAGAACCAGTTGTGTGTGAGTGCATGTGTATGTACATGCCTGGGTGTTTGTGCGTGTGAACACTCTGCTCTAGCATTTTGTGGAGCTCGTGATAGGGTTGAGGAAGATGCAGAACTCCATGCTGAAGAGGAGAGGGGAAGATCAAACTGAATACCCAGAAGAGGAGTTCCCCTGAGACCAAACTAATAGAAGACGCAGAAGAGAGGAACCAACAAAAAACATAACATGAACGTTTGTGCAATTAGAACACAAAGACAATTTTTTGGAGTTAAAAACAAAGACAGTATTTGTGAATTTTCCAGTGCAAATATACTAACAGACAAAGGGCATAAAAAGATTCCCTTTACTATACTATGTGTGCTACACAAGAAATGTGCAGACTAAATAAATAAATAAATAAATAAATAAATAAATAAATTTAAATAACTGAAACAAATTAGTTGAACGGTATTGAATGCTAGAGTAGAACTAGTGAGCAAGTATCTTCCAGCCCAGAGAAGCACCTGAATATGTCCTATTCCTATGGCACCTGAAGAGAATTGGGCATATGGCTTTAAACAGCTTACTTTACAATGACTCTTTCTTTTATAAGATACTTGGCCTTTTGTGAGTGGTGCTACAGCTGTCTCTGAAAATGGCAACATCTGATCCTAAGGCCTGGAATATAAAGCACTTGAAAATGTCACTCATTTAAGGTTATCCTGCAGTGCTAAGAACTTAGAAAAAAAATTAATAGTCAGATATGGTAATGGAAAAGAAAAATCGAGCTTCTACATTTATGAATACAATAAGAAGAATACTTTCTTTATACTTAACTTTTTTTTCTGGGAACAATTCACATAGGTTCATCAATCTTGAAAATTTTGGTTAGGCAAAAAATAGTAGAAGAGACAGAATTGTTTATTTCCTTCTAAAATTAATATAACCATGGTAATGCACAGGAGGCGGTTATTATATGGCTCTCATAAGTGTTAAGACCACAACAACTGGGCATTGCTCTAGACAAGATTTCATACATAGAAACCCAGGATATATAAGTGAATAGTATAATGTCACCCTTACAACACTGAGTCATTTGGGAAATTGATAATGCATGCAAAGTTTACTATTGAGTACATGTTCAGTAGATATTTCAGTATATTCAAACAGTTTTACTGATTTTATCTTAAATTTCATTCATTAGGAAATTCAAGAACTCTGTTAGTGATGTGGCTGTCAGGGTGAGACGGGCATATAGTGTATGTGGCATCATGTGACTATTTCTGCTTTGGTTAGAGCCCACAATTTTAGAGTCATCAAGTGTTATTATGAGGACTTTTGCGGGAAATATTTATCTAGAAATAAGTGGAATGAAAGACATACAACAAAGGAGACCCAACTAGTAAACATCTAATACTTCATGGAGTGTTCAGGAATAAATGTCTGGTTAGAAAGAATAGGACTAATGGCCTCACAGACAATTAATCATGTGATTCTTAATAATTATGGAGAGGAGGAGATTCTGTGCAAAAAGAGAAAACATAACATCACGAAAGGCTGGCATATTCTGGAATTTCCAAGAGAGGGGCAGAGATGTTGAGTCTGTGATTACGGTCTAGAAGTTTCTACAGAGCATTCCATGTCTTCTGTGTCAGGCTAGAATCTTCAAACTTCGCTATGTAGCTCTGGAGAGAGATCAGCAAGAGGCAACTTTGTTTCTTAGGTGGGTGGAGGGGTTTCATTTCCTGTAATTTTTTTAACTTACATGTTGAAATGATCTCAGCTCCCAAAAAACGTACTGAAACAGAACAAGGTTTTCTATATACTCCTCATCAACTTTCCCAAATGTTAACATTTTGTATGATCATAGAAAAAATATCCAAAAATGGAAATTGAGCAGCAGCATTTTGAAAATCTAGATTTTTGCACATTTTAACTGTGTGATTCAACTGGAGTATTTGAGTATCAGTTCTTTTTATAACTTGGGAATAATAAATGATTTGGATACTTATGGAAGTTAAGAAGGGAGATGCAAAATGATAATAAAAGGAAAAAAAATAGAAACAAAGCTTTTATAAGTAAGAAAGGAAAGCAGAGTGGAAGAGAGGCTAGGATACTGGGGTTAAAAAGAAGAATCGAGATACATCATGTACAGGTACAAGCTCCCAGTAATAAATGTAATCATTATGTATATCAAAAGTGTACCAATAAGATTAATTTTAAAAAAATATGAAAAGCTTGCAAACAATTGAAGAATAAGTACCATGCTTTAAAGAAATGACTACTCCCGAGACACACTGATCATGGTCAAAATGACTTCTTAATGCCTCCTTAGTAGATGTAAGAATAATAAATGCATCTGACTCAGAGGAAGTTAGACAACACTTGTTCTGTGTATGTGAAAGAAACACAAAACTCTTTGGAGATATCTGGGCCTCAGATTATCTTACTGGGAATATTAACGTTAGGCTTTACAAGCATAACACTGCTTGTAAAGAAATATTGCTCTTCTTTCTGACTGATGGCCTATGAGTATACATTCTGACTCAGGCATTTTTACACCTGAGGTTATATTGGTGTGGTTGGCATTCCTGAACTGGTATTCAATAAAACCCACTGCCTGGAATTTACATTGCATAACTGATACCCATGGCTTCAGTGTTTGCTGGATCAACATTTGCATTGGATGTTTTTATCTGATAGAATGTTAGAAAATTAATGCAGAATTTTTTCTCTGATTGCATTCAAAGATTGACTTCCGTTGTGCTAGAACTTTCTTTTATTGTCTCTCCTTGGGTGCTTCCTCTGAACAAACCAGCTGCCCATCTTGTGCTGCTTGGTGGAGAAATCCACACAATAAGGAATCAAAAGAAGCCTCTGATAATAACTGGTAAGCACCTGAAACTCCCAGGGTAACAATTTACAAGAAAATCAGTTCTTCCAGTATCCACTTAAGTGAGATTAGAAGACTCCCGCAGTAAAACTGTAGAGGAAGTACCTTGATTGAAGCATCATGAACAGTCTTAAGGGTCAGGATCCAATTACATCCTATCTAGTTTCTGACCCTCAGTATCTCTGAGACAACATGTGTTGTTTTAGGCCACTGAATATTGTCTTACAGCAGTAGATAACTAATACAATCAGCAAAACATTTATATAGAATTCCTGTTATAATGGAGCTATTAGATGAGGAAAGGAGACATGATAAATACCTACATGATAAATAAATAAAATAATTTGGACAATAGCAAGTACATGTTAAAAAAATAGATGAAAGCCTCTGAAATGTGGAGAAACACTCTCAATTGGTTGACTAAGTATATGACATTTGAGCTGAGCCTTCAGCCCTAAAAGTATCATGTAAATATCTAGAAGAGCCTTCCAAGTTAAAGGACTCATTTAAGCACTTCAGTCTAAGATTAGGAAACTCAGAAATAAAAGTAGTTGGCCTAAAAGACACAAGCCTATGAAAGAGAACTGACATTTATGCTCAGGTGTAATACCTTTATACTCTCTTATTTTTCTTGGAATTTGAGGAGAAAAATAAATCTATAATAGTAAACCCATAAACAAATTATCTCAAAAACTGCAAAGAATGATTTATCAGGTCAGATTTCATATGGAGTTCCAGGACAGGAAAAAGCCAAGGAAAACACAGGACAAAAGAGGATGCCTGCCAAGTAGAAGAAAGAAAGAAAGAAAGAAAGAAAGAAAGAAAGAAAGAAAGAAAGAAAGAAAGAAAGAGAAAGAAAGAGAGAGAAAGAGAGAGAAATAAAAAGCGAAAGAAAGGGAGGAAGAAAGAAAAAGAGAGAAAGAAAGAAAAACAGAAAGAAAGAGAGAAAGGGGGAGAGGGAGAAAGAAAAGGTGGGGGTGGCAGAAAGCAAAAATGGGAACAGATATCTCCCATTTTACTTTCTGGAGAAAAACAGAAGTAGTGCTGGACACTCTCAGGACTCATATTTGTACAGAAAAATTCTCTTCTCTCTCTCTCTCTCTCTCTCTCTCTCTCTTTCTCTGTGTGTGTGTGTGTGTTTCTCTGTCTCTGTTTCTGTTTCTCTGTATGTGTTTCTCTTTGTCTCTGTCTTTCTGCCTCTCTCTCTCTTTCTCTCTAAAGATTCCCTTTTACTTCTCTTCTTAATCCTTCTCATTCTCTTCTTCCTCTTTTTTCTTATGGTCCTTTTCCTTTCTTATTCTGCATTTCCTCCACTTTCTGTTTCTTCTTCTTCTTGGATAAAGCATCATTTATCTAATGTGAAGTTTGAGTCCTCACAACTTCTGAACTCAGGACAGATCAAATGATACCAAGCTGACATCACTTATTTCATTAAATTTAAAATGTTTTGTTTCCAGTCACAAAAACTTAATCAAATTGCTACACATTATATGCAACACTAGCAACTAAAAGTGAAATGCATGGAACAAGTATGAATCGGAGAAATAAAGAGAAAACTCACAGAGGTCTTTCCAGTCTCCTTTGTCTTGAGAATTCAAAGAGTATGTAGCTATGATAGATCTGCTTCAATACCAGACTTTTAGATGTTTGCTCAAAACCAAGAGGATATTTCATTTTGAGTGCTTGTGTGGTGAAATACTCTCCAGCATGTTTTAACCTCTTTGGAAAGCAGAGTTTCTGACATTTTAAAAACTGAGCTATATTTTCAACTTGGTACAACAGGAAGTAGAGAGTGCTTATACAACATTAGCCAAGCTGCTTAGAAAGTCAAACCTATGTGGAACCACCTGTTCCCTCCCCGTCTTGCACTTTGCCATTATGCACATGCTTCCTTGTACAATCTGCAGAGCAGGAGGCATTCTCTCTATGAAGAACAGGAATGGAATCTACCTTCTCCCTGAGTCTTGAACCCTGGAATGCTAGTTTTGAAAAGAAAATTTCTGAGATCCGTAAATACTAAATATAAACTGCCTACCCCATCAGTAACCATGATCCCATGGTTAGTAGATGGGGCAGGGTGGGTAATTTGCATTTTCAGAAAGAAATAATTTGCCATTTTCTAATAAATGTTTACAACTTTCACTTTCCCCTTTTGCAAAGAAATCTCATTCTTTTCCATTTATTTTGTAAAACAACCATTGATAGCTGTTTGATTATGATTTGCTGTGCAACAAAGTTATTAATGAATCCAAAACTAACCCAGAGATTTTTTACCTGCTAAAGGAGGATTCATGTGCAAGTCTTGTTGTTGATTTTTTAAATACAAGAATTTACTGTGTAAATTTGTGGTACACGACATGATGTTATTGGATATGTGTAGAAAATAAAATGATTACTATAGTGAAGCAAATTAACATAAGCAGCTCACATAATTACATTTTTGTGTGTTAACAAAAATTCCAAATGCAATACAATTTGGTTAACTATCTTCTTCATGTTGAACATTACAACTTTCAACTTTTTCAGCACACACATCTGTTTCTTTTCATTTTTGACTCGTATCTCTTCATTTCTTGTATTCCACCTCCACCACTGGTAACCACTATTCTATTTTGTATCTTTGAAAGTTTTTTTCCCATTTTTTCTCTCCCCTTGGAAATTTTTTCAGCTTTACTGAATATAATCAACAAATGAAAATGCACATATTTAAGGTAAACAATGTGATGTGTTGATATATGTATGTCTTGTAAATGATCAGTCACGTATATGGTTACCTTCTTTTCTACCTTCTTTCCTTTCCTTCTTCCTTTCTCTTTTTGTCTTAAGAACACTCAAGAGCTATCCTCTCTACAAAATTAATAATTTTTCTAACTGTATTGATCCTATAACATCTTGTTGTAAGCCTGAAAGGTTCACAAAAATTTATTTTAAAAAAGGACAAAAATTAAGGCTCTCACAAGGGGACTCCTACCTCCAAGCAAAAATTTCTGGTCCACCACACAATACTAACAGCAGTCACTATATCATGCAGTAGATCTCTAGCATCCATACTCTTCTCATTACTAACACTTCATACACTCTCACCAACAATTTTTCATCCCAACCCCACTCCCAGCCCCAATGTCTAAAACATACAGGCAAGAATCTAAAACAGTCAACTCAAGAGCAAAGATAACTGGGTCTCTAATTTTCCCAATCATTTTTGCCAGACTTAAACTACAAGAGACATATAAATTTATAACAATTATCTTCCCCTAGAGAATAAATCGTCTTTGTGCCATATAATTGTTTCATCAGCTTCTGTTAGTGCAGGAAATATCCAGATTTCCAAAGACTCCAAAGAACAAGTGACATCTGGAATTTTATGCTTCAAAATCCATTTTTAAAATTATCAATGGATATGAAGAGTCAGGTGCTTCAGGATGTATTTAACGCATTTGATAATTATTTCTAGAATTTAAATATCCCCTTCAAAACACTTTTGGAACTACTTTGTGAACTTCAAAACACTATTAACATAATAGGTAAGCTGATTTCTTTCAACAATTTTTAAATAATAATAAAAAGTATCTCGGTATCTTATGGTGTGTGGCTTTGAAAAATGCTTCCAAATCATTATTGCACTATTCATTCTTCTTTGCATTTATGAATATTCTAGGAGAAACAGGGCGGAAGTCAGACTTTTAAAAAGTTTATCTCTGTTTACATTCAATTTGAATAAGCTTCTATTTAAACAGGGAAAGTAGGTTTCCAATTTTAAAACAAGAAGAATAAGAAAAATGAATATAATGTTATGTTTATTCTATTTGGTGCTAATGTGGAATACTGTTGGAGAGGTTTTTTGTCATTTTAATTCCAGGGGGATTCTTAACTTTTATTTTATTTCATTTTATTTTTGAACAATCTCTGCCACCTGCACTATGTTTGAGATATGATCATTCAATATCTACAAACAAGCAATAACACTATTATGCATTTCTATCCCCTTTCATTCTTTACAAGGCTGACAAATATCCCTTTTCTTAGATCCAATAGCTCAGGCTGGGCACCAGTGGAATCATTACCATTTCATTAATAAGGAGAGGTCTCCAGAGAGTCTGGCTTTTTCAATCCCCTGTCTTTTATATCTCCCACTAGGATTTTCTAACAAAAGCTTCTCTGGTTGGTATCTTTTTCATTTCACCATTCTCTTTTTATGCTGAAACAATGGAAAAAAAGTACTGAGATTAGATGGGTGATACCAAAATGATTCTGACAGCCTGTGACAATGCTGCTAGCCCAAAACAGGATGCTTACATTATTTATGAACATTAAATGTCACCGATTTCCCCTTCATCAGACAATTTCAGTAGATAAAATCATTTCTGTGGGGCAAGAGGGATTATTTCTGCATGTGTGACAGCCTCTTGCCTTCCCTCCCACACCAACCCTTCCATGTATCACACTGGTTCAGCATCAAATCCTCCTCCTTGGATTGAAAACAGGTGCACCTGAACGTGGTGCAAGCTTTCCTACAAGTCTCAGATCAGATCGCTTGATAGGGATGTCAAGTGTATTTGTTCTAAACCAAGGGGGACTCTCTGTGATGTGAAATCATTAGGAAGTCAACTGATTATTTTTTTCAATTCCATCTCCTATGCTAGCTTTAGAAGTCAATTATCAGAGGGAAATTAAGAAGAGTTGAAAGCAAAATATGTTATCCCTCTGGCTCTATGATCTATTTATTGCTTTGGTAGTTGGGAGGGAGGGACTCAAATAATCAGGCGAACAAACGTGATCTATGTCACTGTGAGTTTTAGTGTAAGAAGCAGATTGGAGGCTCTGATTCAGGAATATTTAACATTCACAGGGATTCTGTGGCTTTTCAAAGCTGCATTTGCTATGTTGTGATGCATAGCTTCCAGCAGCTTTATAGGTTTGTTTTTCCACACTGAGCAATAAAGAATGCTTGAAAATGACAACAAATAACAAGAATCTATTTGGGAAAGTTTTTGTTCTATCATTGGCATTTGAAAGAAATTCTAGAATTCTTGAAGTTTGGTCTTCTGATTACAGGTCAAGTGTCTCAGAACCAGAGGTTTCCCAAAGGTCAGTGTTGTCACGCTTTTCAAAAGCAGCACTGTGGCTGCAAACAAAAAGCTCCTGGCTTGCCTATCCTCTTCCAAACCAACTAGAAACTAACAGCAACAGTTGCTGTTTTGCTTCCCTACAGAAAGGAAATCCTGTTTCTGCCACTGTTGAGAATGTGACACATGTTCCTAACAGAGTCATCAAATGGCAGATTGTACAAGTGCTAGACCATAAACATGAGCAAGTCATTTAAAAGCTGACTTTGGTACAGAGCTTCATTAAACTGGAAAATGATTAGGGTAATAGAGGCAAAATGATATTTCATATGGATGCTGGGAAATATATGCATACTATCACCCCTGTTGTGATGTCCATGGGTTCATGCAGATTACCTTCCAGCCATTGGCTGTATTGTTATTTTAATTTTCTTTTTTTTTTTAGTTTTTCTATTTTTTTGAATTTTAACTTTACTACTTCCTATAGACCTCAAGCTTCATCCTAAATCCATCAGTTTATGAAAAATCCTTTAAAACTTTCAAAATCTTCATAATTAGATATATAAGACCACTCATTCAAACATTGCTAATACATACCCTTCCTGGTAAGATTACTTCTTGTGTATTGATAGCTGTATCTTTCCTTACTGTATTTTTTTCAAATATTGCCTCCCTTCTGCATGTATTACAGGAAATAAGGGCAAGAAAGAAGACAGTGAGGGAATTAAAAAAAAAAAGCATTCTTATGTCACCTACAGATGGTTTTGTGTTTCCTTTTACCATTTCCCTTTGTCAGCCACTTTTTTTTTCAAACTGCCAACATCATTTTTCATATAGATTAACATTTTGGTTCTTACATTTCTGCAAAAATTAAAAAGACTTGAAATAGTCTAAACAACTTTGATAAAGGAGCAAATTAGAGCTCCAACCCTCCCCAATCCCATGACATATCACAGTTACACCAGTCATGACAAAACAACATTGACGTCAAGATAGACAAAACACCAAAGTACCAATATAAAGTACCAAAATAGATACCCAAATGGCAGACATTTGATTTCTGGCAAAGACGCAAAACCAATTAAGTGGAGAAAGAATTGTATACTCAATAAATATACTGGAACAACTGGATATCCACACACAAAACACCTTATAGCACATCGAAAATTTCTTAAAATACCCAAAGGCAACTCAAAGTGGCTTACAGCGGGTTAGTTAAAGTGAAAGCAGGTGTGTTCTGAGTCGTTGCCTGGCTGAAGTTATTCTCTCTGGGACAAAGTACATGTTTTTTTCCTTACCATGATAATGAAACAATGAAATGATTATGCATGCATGACATATTTATTTCACTAATAAATCGGTATTCAAGGTGCATCCATTTACCTATAAAAATTTCCAGTGTATCATTCTCTATGGCTGAATAGTATTCCATTAACTACTTTTTTATCCATTCCTTAGTCAACGGGCATTTAGATTGTTTCCAAGATCTAGCTATTATAAACTGTGCTTCTATAAACATGCATGCACAAATATTGCTTTAGTATGTTTTTAATTCTTTTGGGAAGATACCCAGAAAGGGAATAGCTGGGTCAAATGGGTCCTCCAATCTTAATTTTTTGAGGAATCTCCACACTGATTTCCACAGTGGTTGCACCAATCTGCACTCCCACCAACAATGGAGAAGGGTTCCTTTTCCCCACAGCAACTCCAACATTTGTTGTTGTTCTTTCTTGACAATAGCCATTGTTTCTCGGGTGAGGTGCTGTTTTAATTTGCATCTCTTGAATTGCCAGTGCTGTTGAACATTTTTTCACCTATTTATATGCTGTTTGTACTTCTTCATCAGACAAGTGTGTGTTCATCTCAGATGCCCATTTTTGTATTGGGTCTTTAAATCTGGTAAGATTGATCTTTTGAGTTTTTGTATATGTTCTTGATAATAATCTTACCTGAAGAACAGCTGGCAAACATTTTCTCCCACATATTGGGCTTGTCTTCACTCTGTGTGTGGTTTCTCTTGCTGTGCAAATGCTTTTAGACAGGATGAGATCCCATTTGTTGATACTTTGTGGTAAATCTTGTGCACTCTTGATTTTATTCATAAAGTCTTTGCCTACAACAATATCTCCAAGAGTTTTACCTACTCTATCTTCCAGAAGATTTAATGTTTCTGTTTTAATATTAAGATCCTTAATGTATTCTGATTTTAGGTTAGCACAAGGTAAAAGATATGGGTCTGGTTTTAAGCTTCAGCATTTGGAAAGCCAGTTTTTCCAACACCATTAAAAAGGCTATCTCTCTTCCAATGAATGTGTTTGACACCTTGTTCAAAGATAAGGTAGCTTAGTGTGTCTGCAGTTATTTCTGTATCTTCTAATCTTTTCCATTGATCTTAAGGTCTGTTTTTTGTTTTTGTTTTGTTTTTGTTTTTGTTTTTTGCCAGTACCAAACTATTTTTTATCACAGTAGCTTTATAGTATAACTTTAAGTTTGGAATTGTAATGCCCCCCCCCGTTTTATCTTTGTGCCCAGGATAGCCTTTCCTATTCAGGTCTCTTCTAATTCCAGATGAATTTTAATATTGTTTTCTCTAATTCTGTAAGATATACTATTAGAATTTTGATTGGAATTGCATTAAATCTGCATAACAGTTTTGGAAGTATGACCATTTTCACTATATTTGTTTTTCCTACCCAAGAGCATGGGATATCTCTCCATTTTATAATAGGCTCAACAATCTCCTTTTTCAGAGTACTATAGTTTTCATGTAGAGGTCTTTTACATCTTTCTTTAGATTGATTTCTAGATATTTCCCTGATTTGTCTCTCAGTGAGTTTGTTATTCATATACAAAAAGGCTATTGATTTTTGAGTGTTGATTTTGTAACCAGCTACATTACTAAATTTGTTTAGTCTTTTGGTGGAGTCTTTGGGGTCTTCTAAGTAGAGTATCATGTCATCTGCAAATAATGCTAATTTAACTTCTTCCTTTCCTATCTTTATTCATTTTATTTCTTTCTCTTTTATACTTTCTCTGGCTAACATTTCCAGGACTATGTAGAATCAGAGTGGAGACAATGGACATCTGTGTCTTGTTCCTGATTTTAGAGTGAAAGCTTTCATTTTTTGTCCATTTAGTATGAAGGTGGCTGTTGGTTTGTTGTAGATGGCTTTTATCAGATTGAAATAGAAATTTCAATTTTCTGTAAGACTTTTATGATGGATGGGTGCTGAACTTCATCAAAAGCTTTTTTTGCATCTATTGAGGTGATCATATGGTTTTTGTCCTTGGTTCTGTTAATATGATATATTACATTTATGGATTTACAAATATTGAACCATCCTTGCATCCCTAGGATGAATCCCATTTGATCATGGTGTACAATCTTCTTGATGATATGCTGCCATCTGTTTGCCAGTATCTTATTGAAGATTTTTCATCAAAGTTCATTAGAGAGATTGGTCTGTCATTCTCTTTCTTAGTTGAGGCTTTCTTTGGTTTTGGAATCAGAATAATACTTTCTTCCAGGAATGGATTTGGGAGTATTGCTTCCCTTTCAATTTCAATGAAGAGTTTGAGAAGTGGTGGTGTTAGCTCTTCACTAAATTTCTTGTAGAATTCTACAGTGAATCCAACAGGGCCTGGGCTATTCTTTGGTGAGAGGTTTTTAATTACATCTTTAATGTCATTTATTGATATTGGGTTATTTAGGATTTTTATATCTTCTTGATTCAGCTTTAATAATTCATATGTATCTAGGAATCTCTCCATCTCTTCTTTATTTCTCATCTTATTAGAGTACAAGTTTTCAAAGTAAGTGTAGATGATTTTCTGGGTTTCTACAGGGTCTGTTGCAGTTTCACCCTTTTCATTCTTGATTGCATACATTTGTTTCTTTTCTTTACTTTTTTGGTAAGACTGGCCAAGAGTTTGTCAATTTTATTTAATCTTTCAAAGAACCAACTCTTCAATTCATTGATAATTTGTATTGTTTTTTTAGTCTCCAGTGTGTTGATTTGTGCTCTGATCCTTATAATTTCCTCCCTTGTATGAGCTCTTGGCTTAGTCTGCCCTTGTTTTCCTACAAGTTTAAGTTTCACCATTAAGTCGTATGCATGTGTTTGCTCTGTTTTCCTGATATGGGTATTTACTGCTATAAATTTCCCTCCTAAGACTGCTTTCAATGTGTCCCACAAGTTCCAGTATGTTGTATTGTCATTATCATTGAACTATAAAAACTATCTAATTTCTTCTTTAATTTTATCTAAGACCCACTGGTTATTCAAAAGGGTGCTATTTAATTTCCAAGTGTTGATGAAGTTATTGTGGTTTCCTTTGGCATGGATTTTCATTTTCATTGCTCTGTGAACTCACTGTATGTATATAATTCCTTTATATTTATTTAAGTATGTTCTATGAGCCAGTATATGGTCTATTTTGGAGACAGTCCTGTGTGCAGCTGAGAAGAATGTGTATTCAGATGTTGTTGGGTGGAAAACTATAGACATCTACTAAATCCATTTTCTCAAAAGTTTGGCTTACTTCTAATATTTCCTTATTGATTTTTTTTGTCTGGTTGATCTGTCTTTTTGTGACAGCAGGGTATTGAGGCCTCCCGATATAATTGTGTTAAGGCTTATTTGATTTTTAATGTCCATTAATAATTGTTTTATATAACTCAGTGCACTAATATTTGTTGCATATACATTTATGGTTGTTATCGCTTCCTCTTGGATTGGTCCCTTTACCAGGATGTAGTGACCTTCTTTATCTCTCTTAATTAGCCTTGGCTTGAAATTTACTTATAAGTAGAATACAACCACTGCTTTTTTATGAATTCTTGTTGTATGGAATATTGTTTTCCATCTTTTACCTTTCAGTCTATAAATTTCTTTTGGGATTACATGTTTTTCTTGTATATAGCATATTGTTGGATTTTTTTTTTCTTGATCCATTCTGCCAGTTTGTGTCTTTTCACTGTGAGTTGGGGCCATTATCATTAAGTTAGTTAAAGTTGATATATATTGATTTATCTTTGTCACATTATTTTCCTATTATTTGCCCCCCCCCTTATATTTTCTTTTTCCTTTCTCTCTAATTGTTTGCCTTTCCTGGTGGATTTCTTCTGTTAGGGTTCATGGAGTTGTAGTTCTTAATATGTCTTTCTAGAATGTCCTTCAGAACATTTTGGAGTGCTGGTTTGTTGGTCATAAATTTCCTCAGATGTTCTTCGCCATGGAGGTATCTTATTTCTCCCTCAATTTTGAAAGATAGTTTCATGGGATACATCAATCTGGGTTGAAACCTGTTTTCCTTTAGAACTTGGAGTTCTTTACTTTAAGCTCTCCTTGACTTGAGAGTTTGTGATTAGAAGTCAGCTGTAATTCTGATAGGTTTATCTTTATAAGAGATTTGTTTCTTTCCCCTAACAGCTTTTAAAATTCTATTCTTGTGTTGAATTTCTGAAATCTTGACTATGATATGCCTGAATGGAGGTGTTTTAAAAAATTATAGTTAATTGGATTTCTATATGCCTCATATATTTGTATATCAAAATCTTTTTCTCTACCAGGAAAATTTTCTGTCACAATGTCTGTGAAGATTTTTTAATGTCATTTGTGGTATTTCCTGCTTGTTCATTAACTTCAGTTAATCTTAAATTATTCTCCTTTGTCTTATCTAACAGCTCCTGGATTGATTTCTCATGCTCCCTTGCTAGTTTTGAGAAATCTTTGTTTTCCTGGTCACTAACTGCAATCCTGTCTTCAATATCTAAGATCTTGTCCTCACATTGACCTGATCTGCTTCCAGTACTTTCAGTGGAGTTTTTATTCTCTTGGATATCTGCCTGAAGCTGCATTATGGGTTCCATTTGTTTTCTATGTTGTGCTTCCATAATTTGCTTAAGCTTATTTATTTATTTATTTTTGGTCTGCATCTGGTCTAACATCACTAAGCATGGTATGTATTTGGTAATCTCTGTAGTTATTTGAGAGATTATTTCTGATTTTATTTTTTCCAGAGCCTCATTCAGTTGCTTTGTTACTACTTTGGAGAGCCCTGGTAGGGGCTTTTAGAGTTTCCAGCCTCATTACCCCCTGGGTTTCACATCTTTTCAACAGAATGAAAACAGTTATATACAATATATAAGACTGTAATCTATCAATTCTGCCTTCAAAAGTTAAGATTCAAAATGGATTAAAAAGAAAACAGAAAAGTGGGACATAAGATTATAAGTAGGTTGGAGGACAAAGATGAATCCCACCAACTTGAGAAAACTGATGTAGAAAACTGAGGGAAAAGAGAAATGGGAGAGATAAAAGATATAAGAGAACAAAACCACACCCACAAGGAGGTTAGGAACTACACTCATACCAACTTCAAAATAAGAAACACCCAGCTAGGAGCTATTAGAGGAAGCCAGCAACAGTTCTGGTTCTGGGCTTATCTGGCCCAACTTCAAAATGGCTCCCGGCCAATCTCTCCCTCCCACTGGACGACCAAGTCCTCTGCACTCACCACCAGTCAGCACAGTCCCCCATGTCTGCTGCACCCCACCACCATCTTTCTGCAGAGGCCTCTGGGGTGGCCACTGCCACTGTGAGCACGGGTCCCCTGGTTCTAGCAGCTTCCCTCACACAACAAGTCTGGCTCTGGGCAAAGGCACCACCAGCTACTGCCTGCTTCTTCATTGAAGTTTTTCTTTTTACTCTCCCTGTGGGCTTTGATTCAGACTTCAGACTCTTCCTAGGTCCAAGGAACCCACTTACATCCTTCTTCCTCAGTACAGTATATTCCAGCATCTAGATGGTATCTCTCAGAGAGGCTGTTTTCTCTGCTGCTTACCACTCTGCCATCTTCTTGGAAGTCTCTATCAGGCACTCTTTGCTTTCCCTTTTGTCCCTCTTTCTCTTCCATTTCTTCTCTTTCATGCTTTTGAACATTTATTGATAATGGATTAGGAGCTGATGATTAATGAACATTATCTAAAGCATAATTTTTGTGAGATAAGTGGAAACACAGCAATGAATAAAATAAAACAAGTCCCTGCCATCACCAATCTTCCACTTCATGAGATTGGAAAAAACAAAATATATGTGTGTTTTATTTTAATAGGTATCATATCTTCTCATGGTTTATGACTTACATAAAAAACAAAACCATGCAATAAGTAAATGAGTGTCAGATATGAGTGTGTGTGTGTATGTGTGCGTGTGAAGACCAATAGGAGGATAATGAGCACTCAAAGAAGTAATCATTACAAAGTGGCATTTTAGAACAGATCATATAACCCTTGTTAAATATTACCTCTAAATATCTGATCTAAGTTCTGCTCTTGTGTAAACCAAAATTAAGACAAGAAGACAAAAAAAAGAAACGTACTTTAATATTTTTCTTGACTGTTTGTAAAGGTGATTGGAGAAGAATAATGGAGGATTTCTTCTTATTCAGTGTCATGGACAATACATTACAGACAATAGAAAATGTGTATGTGAGCTGTTAAAATACTTTGGTAGACAGTAAAAAATAGATTGCAATTGTTTTCCAAATGTTCTATCATGTCAAATCCTCAGTATATACTAGAAGAAATTTGGGTACAAAGAATGTGTAAAGCAGTGTAGAAATGAGTGGACTAAGGGGAAATCCTCAGTATTGCGCATGGCACAGAGACTGATCTTGACATTATAGCTGAAGAGAGCATAAGCACTGTTTTTCTTGCCCAAACTTTGCTGTGCAGATATAGGAATGGAATCAGCATAGAGTTAACCTTAAGTGGGTCTGAGGTTTGGCCAAATGATTGTGATAACTTAGTCAAGGAAAATTAGGTTGTACACAGAACACTAATATGAGGGCTGCATCCCAGAAGCTATGAGTAAACAGCCAAATGTGACTATGAAGAAGTTGTGAGACTGGAAATAGATTAAGATAAATTGATAGTAGGACACACTGGTGTCCGAGAAGGTTGAAATTGATAGTAGGAAGATTGCAGAGTTATATCTAGAGGCAAGATCGTCAGGATAATAACGGAACATGCAAATGAGATGAGGCAAGTTTCATTCTCATTCCAAATATAAAACATTAGGAGGGAACTGATTGTGAAAGAGATGAAAAGATAATTGGATATCAGAGGCAAGAAAGACATTTCCATTTATCAAAAATGATTTTCATTTAAGGTATTGATTGATGTTTTCTACTTGAACATGCCCTCATTCTCAAAACACAGTATTTCATACCTACGTGGATTGTCTGGAAGGTCATCACCCTTGTAGATATCAAAGTACACAATATGTAGTATCACTGTGTTGCCAACAAAGCTAAGAACCTATGATTTCTTCCCACACTTATCCATGAAACTAGATGTTAATTTTAATAGATATTTTTAGCTCTATAATATTCTGTCAAAAATCCTAGATGAGGTGTAATCTGTCGTAGTCTATTTCATGGCAAGATATAGTCATTTAATATCATAAGATACAATGGGAAGCAACAGACATTGCTTCGTGCTCAGAATTCCAGTAGTCTCAACCAGAAACTGAATAGCTGTAGGAAAGTCACATTTCTAGTCATCAGTCTTAGCTTAAAAATAATAATCACAGTCTCTATATTGCACAGGAGCTGTGACATCAATACCATACTCATTAACTTCATTATCCTCAATAATATACAGTTTCTGGGGAGTCTATCTAAGCAAATTAAAGAATAAATTATCTCACATAACCTTCATAAAATTTTATATGGTAGATAATATTATGTCTATTTTACAAATAAGTAAAATATACATTGATTTTTTAAATTCATTTCTTTAGTATATTTTTTCTTAGATATTAAAGCTGGAATTCAATCTGAGGCCATTCTGATTATAACAGATATAAATTCTCTTACCATCAAATTATTAACTTCTACAAACTTTCATGAGAAAGAGAAGATGCTCGATAATGATTGATAATCATACTCTATATGATTTTCTACTGTCTTATCTACAGAATTGGCTTGGCGACTTCATTTTACCCCTAAAAAATTCTGCAGTTTTTTTTTCTTTATAGGGAAACTTGTAGGCACTAACGAAACAATCCAATAACATATGTGTGCAATTGTGTTAGCTTTATTTGCTTGCAAACAAACCCATTTCAAGTCTCAAACTGATTTTTATATCTCATAAATTAAACATAATGCAAAGAGGTCGGTGCTTGTCTGAACTGAGCTCGGTGGATGAAGCAGGTGCAGGTCTGCAGATGACTTAATGTTTCACCACGTGTAATTCTTTTAAACGTCATAGGTGAGAACGGCAGACTGCCAGACATGGTCTGCTGCACTGGGCCTCATGTTATTCAGTCCTGTAATCTTGAGCCTTTTATAGCTTCCTCTGCCCCCATCCTCAACACTGAATAATGTCACTTATTATTGTATTATGTTTGAGCTGGACTTGCTTATTATAACATCCTTTGTACAGCTGTGAGGAAGTGAGCCTCACAGGTGAGTGAGAATAAGCCTCAGAACTTAAGACTGATGGGCACCACTTCCTTGACCATACACTGATGCTGCACTGCTGTGAGATGGAAAAACCTGGGAGACAAATACCTGATTTGGCTCATTTCTACTCATCAAGCACAAAAAACGAATTTTGGTCCCAAAATTCAGTTGCAGATAGAAATTTGTTAGTAGATTATATACTTAAAATATTGTGTTGTTATACATTTAATACCTCTTGTGTTTTAGTCATTGACATAACCCAGCTTTTATTTTCTCATGTTACCATGAAAAAATTTTTCAAGCATAGGTACTCTAACCATGCACATCTTTGGTTCTGTCCACTCTTCAGTCATTCCCCTTCATTTTGGCACATACGTTATGTTTCCTTCGTATCAATAAATGATCCATCTCCCTCCAGAGACGACATGAAAGATACAATTCACAGCAAAGGCAATCAGGGTACATCATGCATGGATAGACAAATGGCTCAGGATGTCCAATGAGATCTATTTCTGCTATTTTTTTTTTAAATTGGAGAGACAACTTTTTCCCCAACAGTAATACTAAGAAGTGGGACTACTGATGTCTACTGGCCAACATATTTGAAAGCCTGTTTTAACTGTGAAGCCAAAATACTAAAAATTTTGTCCCCCAAACAATTCCAAATAATGATCTTATTTTTTCTTTTAATTAAACATTGTGAAATTGATTGACTGTTACTTTAACTAGAGAAATACTAACTATTCAATCACTACTGTACCTAACAAATGTACTAGAGGTTCTCAGAAATATTTTACTTCATACAATCAACTAACTTCCTAAGGAATTATGCCACATCTGGGAATTTAAGTTGCACTAACTTTTACCTTAAATTTTGCTATTACTTTCCTGCTATTTTTGAATATAGTACTTTCCAAATGATTTTTTTAGGATTAGGAGGTGGAGCAGAGTAAACCTATCACCTCATATAACATCATTTTTACCACTAATGACAATCATTTTAGACATTTGCTACATTGCAGGTACTGTGATAGGTATCTCACAGTCTCCTGTGAGAAGTAGAATAAGAGGCTCACAATGATATCCACGTGCTGATTCTAATAACTTGCAGCTAAGTTGGTGGCACAGTGAAATTACAGTAACTGCTAGAGTTAAGTTTTTTAATCAAAATAGGAAGATTGTGTCTGGCTGACTATGAGGACCCTATGCATCCACAGGAGTTATAGTTATTAGAACAGGAGGCCGGAAGACAGAACAGAGAGATAGTAACACGGAATTAACATCTTATTTTGTTAATGAGAAAAGTGTGAAGATTATTAATAAGATGTAAATAAAACATTTAAAGAATTAAATGAATTATTTAATAAGAAAAATTTATGATTTTCATGATTTAAGGCTCATAGGAGTTCATAATAATTTCAGTGTATTTTTATTCTCAAGTATTATTGTGAAAATTAACATAATAAATTCTAGTTTTAAATAGTTGTAAACCTATCAAATTGAAACAATCAGGTTCTTTGCTTATACAGAGAGAGTACTAAGATTATACACATCTTCCAAAACTATATCCAGTTAAGGGATGTGGGTGGTTTACATAGAAATCCAATATATGTTAAGAATAGAGACTTTGAATTGGTGCCATAAAAGATGAATGATACATCTGAGAACACTGACAGCATAGAACTACTCCAATCTTGATTTTGCAAAGGAAGGAAAAATAGAAAAATAGGGCTGGGATTTAGTTCAGTGGCTTAAGCGCCTGCCTTGCAAGTGCAAGGTCATGAGTTTGATCCCTGGTATTTGTTTATATATATATATATATATATATATATATATATCTCCCATATTCTGACCCTGTGCAAAATCAGTCTCATAGAGGGTCTAGTATGTATATTGGGGCAAGCATTTGTTTCAGTCATTCTCCAGGAGCTTGTTAGAAATGCAGATTCAACTCCAGATGGATTAAATCAGAATCTATATTTTCACAAGTTTGGAAATTTGTTCCTGTGCTACAGTTAGACAAAATATTACAGCATGAGCACACTACTTGGGTAAAATTATTAAAAAGTATGGGTTTAGAATGTGTAACATACCAAATCATTTTTTATTTGATTTATATTGCTTTTTAAATTCCCAACCAGTATATGTAAACTTAATACGTAAGATATTAACAGTCTACAAATATTTCTAAAGTTTGATGAATTGATTTGGTTTCTAAAAATTTCTCCTATGAATTCGTATGAACATGAAAAAAATGAAGAATAGAAATAACACATCATTGTAATATATAAAGCATTAGAAAAAATAAATGCTTAACATATAGGTTAAATATGTCATATTCCTGCAATATATTAGAAGCCATCTTACTACCACAATGAAAATTATAGTAATGGAGACACAGTTTGTGACATAAAAACAGGAGACAAAAATCAAACTGATTAATGTATTATGATCACAACAAATCAAATGTACCTAAAAACTAAGCATACACAAAAGAATACTTCAAGAGTTAATCAAAAGCAGAGTTTATTTTTTAGTCAGTGACATTCTGAGTAAAAATTTTTGTCCTAGTTTTTGTAAGTTTTTTTCATTTTCTTCAGCTAGGCATATTAATTTTAAAACAAAAAAAATAAAATTAATTTGGAAAAATACTTTTTTCAAAATGAGCCAAAGACTAAAATTGGAATTCCTTTTGCTGAATATGAATAAACATAGATGCAATAAAATAGGGCAGCAGAAAGAATTCTAAGTTGTCCTAAATTCTTTCTCTTACTGAAAATAGGACAATGAAATAAAAATTCTGACTTGCCCTAAATTTCATCTCTTTCTGCTAAGTCAGCATTAATAAGACAGAAGGTGGCATTTTTGACATATATTTCTGATTGGCACTCATAGCACAGTACTTCCTACCAATGTGTAATTGAAATTAGTTTTTGGAGGCTCATTTTCCCCTCTCATGCAATAAACATGTAGAAGATTATTGGCGAGTGTATCAGGGAAAAGCAGATGGAAAGAGAACCAGCCACAGAGCCACTCCAAAATGTCCACAAAAATTTGTGTCCCCACTTTATCTTGGGTAACAGGATGAAACAAAGAAATAACTCAATGTCCTACTTTTCTTACAAAAGGTTTTGCTTCTAAACTTCCTTAAACAAAATTATTCTAACCCAACCATTTGAAGTTATACTCATCAATTAAATTGTACTTTAAGTGAAATGGAAATGCTTAGGACTATTTTTGGTACATTTGTGTCTAGGGACATTCATTGATGAAAATAATTTATAGCAAATAATGCCAACAGAACCCAGACAAATCATTTTTAATCTTGTTAATATTTTAATTGTTCATAATTTGAGATAGTTATACATTTCCTTAACTTGATAAAGTTTGACACAGGTAATTGGAAAACTTTGGAATACAAAAATCAGATAAATGGAGTGGTTCATTATTGTAAAGAAGTATAATACTATTTTAACTTCTTTCTGTAAGATAAAACTTTAATTAATTAGGAATGATGACAGGATCAACACAAGATTCACATTAACAGGATTTTATCATGGATCTGTTACTGTACTTCCTAAAGGATCAATAAGAAAACAGTAATAGAAAGTCTGTAACTCTCACTCCTCCCACACCTGAGCAGGCAACATGTTAGTTCAGGAGACAATTAATCTTGGCACCCGGACATTGCAAATGGAAAAACTGTTAATGCTTTATCTGATCCCTATCTCATAGTACGGTTTGAATCAACTAAGTCTTTTTTTTTTCAGTAATATCAGATTAAATCATTACTTGTTCAATTGATATAGCTTTACAAATCTAATGTGCTCATGAAGACAACATGACGTAACTTGAAGAAACACTGTACTTAGAGTTCTTTCTGTATAGAAGGTATAAAAGCATTGTTTCCTAGATTTAGAAGGATTCACTTCTATTACCTCATTTCCCAGTAAAGCTGGTTTATTACACTAAAGAAATGGTGTGTTAAAGCCCCCAAAGGAGCTGAGCACAGTTTGCTGACCAGTGATATTCTAACCTTTATGAAGTAACACCTTATTTACTAACATGTTTGTGGTGATGCTGGTGCAATCAAGCACTGCTCTGTGAGTCATGTGAGAGTTCAATACATACAGTTTTGGACATTAAACAGCACCGTACTTTTCATGTTACTTTAGACTATTTTTCTTATAAAATGAGTTTTCTATAAAGCAGTAAATCCTTTTATGGCTGCAGTGGCTTCATACATCTGGAGCCTACCTTGGTTGCAGTAAGAGGCAGTACTCAGTGACTGATTTACACCATCTAGGTCTATGGGAGTACAGTCTATGATGTTCACACAAAGACAAAGTTAGCTAGCAGAGCCTTTCACAGCATATGGTCCCACCATGAAGAGGCATGGCTATGGTCACATAGCACAGTGCCTGAACATTATTAAACCTTTAATAAATTTGATTGAGTGGAGAGGTTGGGTTCATATTGAAGTTGTTTCTGGCAGTGTGGAGTGTGGAGTAAGTGCATGCTAAACAGGAAAAAAAATCATTGGTTTTTATTTCTGAGCAACCAAAAATTTTCATCAGGTTCAGGTACCAAAAATATTCCTGCAAATGATTTCAATTATTACTTGTGAAGAGCTATCATAAAAACAAGTCACAAAATTAATAGGGATGGTAGTAAAATTTGATTAGTATTGAAGAAAGGGGGCAGCAATTTTTCTTGATTTTAAGTTACTGCCTGGGTGAAATTTGTTGAAGCAATGTAGGGAGGATGAGTGGAAAGTCACATGAAGAAAATTTTAAAAAATACAAAGAAGATTCAAAATAAATGAAAGAGAGTTAATTGTCAAAATGAGGGCAATGTATATGTATGTTGACAGATTATTGACAGGTTATTTAAGAAAAGTGCATTTCTTTATAACAAGTTTAAGTATATAATTTTCAAATGTCATTTTTCTGAACAATTTTTTAACCTTTTTAAATATAGACAAGGGATGGGTAAAATGGGGTTACTGCATCTTTAAATTTGTAAGGGATATTCAATATATTTGAAGGTAGCATTACCTTAATGTTTCTTTATTGTTTTTCTTTTAAAACCTATCTTTTCCTTCAGGTGTGGTGACACACCCTTTAATCCCAACACTTGGGAGATGACGGAGGCACAAAAACAGCTTTGAGTTCACGTGAGGCTGGGCTACATAGTGAGTACAGAGTTAGCCTGAACTACATAGTGGGACCCTAAATCAAAAACAAAACAAAACTAAACAAAGCACCTATTTTGTCCTATAATATATCATGACTCATAGGTGTTTGATCCTTTTCCACTCTTTAAAACATTATTATAAATAAAAAGAAAACAAAGAAAAGAAATGAAACACCAATATCCTTCCCCCAAAGACCTGTATTTGTTTGGTTTGACTTAAAATGTTCTATTTTATGGGTTTGGCCAGATTTTGTGCCACAGAGCTGTGAGGCTTTGCCCTGTATGATATAATTATTTGCTCATCTTTCCTTAATAGCGCTCATAAAAATCTCTGATTCAGACCAATTGTCAAAGTTCCTCCCACAGCCCCAGTCTACAGCACTTGTTAGGGGCTCATTGGTTACTGTGGAAACATTTGCTAAAGGTCTGTGACTTGGGTTTTGAGTAAAACCTTCTCCTAGTTGTGTTTCTCTTTGTTTTCTTATTTTAAATTGGGTTGAAAAATACTTCAGAATTGATCTTGCCTTTGAAACAGAATTTTTTAGCATTGGTTAATTTCTCACTGAGTGGGATTTGGAAACATTCAGACCTTGTATCTTTAAAAGTCCTTTGTTCAACTTTGCGGAATTGTCCTCACACCAGTGACAGTAAAGTAGGAGAACTGCTTTTGTAATGGAAATCCACATTCAGACTTCTATATTAAAGATAATAGATTAAGTACACATGGGACACAAAATCCTCTTACTGTGTTTCCATTCAGAAGTCAGGTAGGAACTTGGTCTTCCTTTCGTAGCAATTCACTAGCCATAGCCATAAGAGTCTGTCAGTCATGGAAATCAGACTATTAGAGCAAAAAAAATCAGTAGAGGGCTAGATATTTGCACATTAGTACTCACATGAGCATGGTAGATGCATTTGCATTACTTTATCTACTGACCTAATTTTCTTCTGTTTAGCCTCCTTGCTGTCTTGTTAACTAAGTAAAGGAGGAGATTTAACTTGCTAATTAAAAGTACTCCAGTTACTTCTGATTTTAAAATGTGTTTTTCATATAACACATAGTTTAAATGCTAAAACTTTTAATTTTCTTTTTTAGTTTCATATTTTTTTTTCATAAAATAGCACCTGGTATATAAAGGCTGCAGAATTTCAATGATTTATGAAAGGGCATCAGTGGAAATTTAGAAGTGAACCTGGAATATAAATTGATACAAGCTGACTCTGGCTGAGCTGGGCTATTTCCCTAAATGCGCGTTGACCTTTGTAATTATCAATCATGAACCTTTAACTCCACAAATGTGGGTTAAGGTGACATAGTGACCATTATGGACAAATGAGGATACCAGAAGCTAGTTATAGTGACTACTTTTCATGACAGAGCAACTACCCTGTGTTCTGCTTTATGATCTGAAATCCAGTGTATATATTGTCTCGTTAAGTTTATTCCTTAATTCACAAAATATCAGAATATTTTTCATTAAGTCAGATATTGCCCTAGGTTCTAGACTATTTACATTACACGAAACAGACAAATCTCTGCTTTCATGAAATTTATGTATTTGCATTATTAATTTCTGGTTCAGATGCTGTAAAGTATTAAATGACTGACTTTTCTTTATAAATAATAAAGAAGTTTACAAAAATAGACATTTGTCCAAAGTCACAAAGCAGATTAATGGCAAATCCACCATCAGAATTCTCGTTTCCTGGTGAACAGCTCGTTTTTTAAAATAGAGTTCAGAAAACTGCTTTCTGTGAGTTATAGCAACTCACTGTATAATTTTTGTGAATAAAGGTTTTTTTTGGAGCATAGTCAAGCTACTTGTTTCTGAATTGTCAACAACTGCTTTTGTCTAACAATGACTGAGATGTGTAGCTATAGAAGATAGATATCATGTGCTACATACTGTAGATCCTAAAATACTTATCATAGAAATGTTACAGAAAATGTTGGTCAGCCCCTATTTTGTAATGCAGGAATCCCTCCTCTTGACAATTTCTTATACCAAGGTAAAAAAAACTTGACAATATGGGCTTGTAGGGATAGCCATTTACCACCTGTGTTGCCTTGAGCAAGTCAATTAACCTCCGTGAGCTTCAATTCTCTCATCCATAAAATCGAGATAATAATTAGTCCATTGTTAGCAGTGAGGATTAAATTAACCAATGTGTGTTAAACTCAGAGCTGGTAAAGCAAGAGAAACTAGTTATCATATTTAATGTTGGATGGCTGCTTTGTAGGCTTTCTCATCTGTGAAAGGTGAGGGTGTAGGTAACAATTTTCTTCTCCCAGTTTCCTGGGAGGTTTTGTACACAATTTAATGTGAGGTTTATACACAGCACTCAAAAGTAAGCAATAAGCATGGGCATTCATGGCCTCTCAACTCAGCAAGAGACATCCTTTCTTATAAATTTATGGATCACTGCTATGAGGGGTCCAAGTTGTGGAATTGACTTAATGAGAAAAGAGGAATAAGGAGCAATTACATTTCCATTAACTGGACAACAATGCCCTTGATAATCCGGCTGGAATCAAAGTCTCTTCTTCCCTCTCAGGTATAGTCTTAGGAACAGCACTGATTGGTTTATTAAATATAAGATTGTTTCTGCCTCTCCAATCAGTAGTCTCCCAAGATTATTCCATGATCACAACAGACTAAATTACAATTTAGAGTGGAATTGTTAAAATGCTACAGAGGATATGAGAGTTATCAAGAGAGGCCGACTAGTAGCACCTATGAAATAAGAGCAGAAACTAAAAATGTCTTCAAAACTTCTCAGTGGTACCTGTAGACCATTTATAAGAATGGATTTAAAAGAACCAAGGTATTAGCTTGCTTGCAAATACAGTCTAATGCTATCTTAATCATTATAATCAAATTAGGAAATAAGTATCCAAAACTTTGTATATAGCAATGTCTGTGCTGAGAGCTTCACACACTTCATTTTAATTGATACTCATAAGTGTCCTGATAGAGTCATCACTTTACTCTTACTTCACAGAGCTTCTAAAAGCAAGCAGTTTCTAGTGGGTTGCACAGCCAGGAGACCGCAGGAGGTGGGACTGAGGGACACAGCAGGTTTCCCCATCAGTACTGGCCCTTTGTTTCCAGATTTCAGATTTTTATTTTTACATCCTTAGGGCTCCTTCATCAAACATTTTATGTCATGACTGGTGTACTCTTACTTTCTTCTGCAAGTCTAGTGATACTAATAATTTTCTCACCCAGTTTACATGGACAGAGCTTTGCTCAGGACCACAAAGGAACACAAGAAAACCAAAACCAAAACCAAAACCAAAACAAAACAAAAGCAAAATGCAAACACCCTACTCTCTCTTCAGTGTCCTCTTTTGCTTCTTTCTGCTAAACATTCTCTGTACTAATATTTTCATACAAAACTATCATTTGCATAAAATCCCTACTGTTTACTCAGGCTGGCATTAGGTCTGACTAATACCCCAAATTTATCACATTTTATTCGTGTTTCCCAGGAAGATAACAAGTTATATATACAACATTTCATTTAATCTTCACAAGTCTGAGTTAGATGTTCTCTTTCCCATTTTTCTTACAAGCAAAGAAACAGTGTCAGAAAAATTAAATAATTTGATGAAATTTATACTACTCCTTAAAGTGGAGTTAACATTTATATCAAAACCCATTACATAGAAAGTTTTTATTCTTTTAAATACTATTTTTATCTCCATAATCTATTTTTGTCAGTTTTCTCCCTAGAGCTTTTTCTAGTATGCTCTATAAAATACGACTCTCACTTATTTCCAAAGCATCTTATGCCTCTCTTTGCAGTCCTGCAGTCTTCTTTCTGCCTTCAATCTGTCTGCCTGCTGATACCTTTGCTAATCATTTTTCCCTATCTCCATACCTCACTCTGGCTAAGTGTGGGGAAATGGAACCTGTTAATCTTACTCTTTTTATAAGGCACAGCACAGAGTTAAGATTTAACCTATACATTGCCTAAACCAAAACAAATAAAAATAAAAATTACTAAGTGCCATCCATCTGGTCAAGGGTAGAGGATTTCCCTCAGTTTGTTAGTACTAATTGTTTTCAGACATCCAAAAAAATTTCATTAACTCTATTAAAGCCAAGGTAATTTAGAGAATCAAGGAGATGTTGTGAGAGTATAATCATGATCCCTGGCCTAATAAAGCCTTAATTTGTGAATTGATGTAAAAACAAAATAAGGACCACAATGCATAAGAATATTCATCACAGCTGGTTAAACATGTAACAAGTCACATTAATTATGATTTTGAATGCAAACAATCAGAAATTGCTGGAAAATTCGAAGTATATGGTCACAAAATGAGGCGTCCAAATAACTGGGAGTTAGTGAAATCTTCCGTGAGAGAAGCAGGCTGCTAATAGAGATGTGCAAAATATAGTTTAAACTCTCATTGTGATTTTCATGAAAAATGATGCCATGATATCGACATTGCCCGGGGGAGAAGTGTTCTGCTCACACGTCTTTCCTAAGGCAATCTTCAGGGAAGATGATCGCCTCCACTTAATAACAGTCCGCTGTGTTCAACGCACTTGCAGGCAAGTCACTTTGCAGAAACTAGCATTTTGAATGGTTTTAATTCGATACTCTTTGGTTTCCTCCTTACTCAATATAATTGTAAGTATCATAGAAAAGGAAGTTCTACATAAGTTTTGCTGAGCTAGGTGTGAGCAAAGATCATCTCTGCCTCCATTTTGATTTTTATTTAACCGATCTTTGTAACTCAGAAGAATAAAATTACTTTTTAAGCTTGTTTGACTTTGGTTTACTTTTATGTTTGTTTTCCACTGGGAAGAATGTCTTAGGGAAGCTTAAGCCTTGAAGTTATCTGATTGATGCCTCCAGGAAACACAGTTTACTGTACTGTAATCTACTGAAATTTTTACTCAATTACACAGGACACTAGGAAAAAAAAAAAGTTCTTCTGTTCCATATTTATTTGGCCATGATTAATCTAGTGCTGAATAATAATTTTAAAATTGCCATTTCTTGAATATATTTATTAATTTACCTCCTGCCAATATATGGCTTGGGTTGCCACTATTTAGAATTTATTCCTATTCTTCCTGAGTAGCATTTGCATAATGGAATGATAAGGTCCATTCACTAGCAGTTGGTTGTGGGGTGTTGGACAGAGTGACTGGGCTGTAATTAGTGGCATCTGGCCTCTGGTTTCATTAGCATGCAAATGAAACTTCCAGAAGACACACAGCCTGGCAGTTTCATAACAGTCACCACAATACGCATGTGCTTCTATAAGCAAATTAGTGGAACTGGTATTTATAAAAGAAAATACCTAATTCTGAATGAAATTGGCTGCCAAATTTGGTGTCTTACAAGTTTAAAAATTTTTTTGGTCAAAGATGGAAAACAGGATGTTAATAGATAGCCCTGACCTTTCTATCTTGTAGGCCATTAAAGCTGAAATCAAAGCTCTTTTTCTGCCTAATTAAGGTTACTGGATAAAAATAAAATAAAATGTGTCATGTTCATGTACAGATTTTCCAGGATAAATATAACCGTTGTATAGTACAGATGTGTACTAATACTAGTAATAAACATAAAAATACTTGGTCATATAATGACACTGACAATCATATTTTTTTATAAGTTCGACTAATTATATTTTTATGTAACTTATTTTTGTCTGGTTCAGGTGCAGAAAACACACCTCGAGTCCAGATGCTCTGGATGGCAATATTAGCAAAGGATCAGACAGAGAGGAACAAGAAGCAGAGAGAATAGTTAGAAGATTAATTTGTAAGACTCCTTCATAAAAGGCAAAGCAAGTCATGATACTAGTAATAACCATTTAATGAAATGATTTAGGTAAGTTTGCGAAATAGACTTGATTCAGTTTGTTTCCTTATTTATTATTTTGTCTGAGGTGGAAACAAGATGAAGATATTTTAGTCTGAGTGGAGGAGTGAATTGTGATTCCACTCAACACAGCAAATAGATAATGAGGCATACATTTGGATACACATGACAAATGCATCCTTAATAGGGATAAATTTCATCTGATTTATCCCTGTTGAAAAATAGAAAGTAATTATCTAATTAAACCTAGAGATTCAGAGAAAGTGGATCCAAGAAAAAAAAGGTATTATACTATGTATACTGTGAATTTATATGTGTATCTGTAGATAGACAGATAGATATAGATATATGCTATATAGATGTGCTTTGATTTACTGTATTGAATTAATCTAGCAATCATTCTTATATAATAGCCTTTCACTTTATCATCTTAAGTGGTCCTTAGGTTTCATAAAATAGTTGAAAGACGTTATCAAAAATATTTTCACCAAGGTATTCCTAACAGTAGAGAAGAATGATTATTTGGAGAAGGGTAGAAAAGTAAAATATAGACATGCAACAAAAAAATTATTTACTGTATTTATCTTAAAATATGTGAAACTTGCTTTTATAGCATAAAATATGCCAATTTCATTTACTGTTAAAATTATTTAATCCAGCAACTATTTAAGTACAATGAACAAATCAAAAATAATGTGATTGTAAAATATTGAACATATGTCACAAAAACATCTGAGTGATTATAGTTCATAAAATTCATTAGTTATTCATAGATTCCTTATATGATTTTATTTTGTGAATGTATTTTGAAAAATACAGCAAAACAAAATACATGGCCCAAACACACCCATATAAACATAACCCTATTCTGACTCATTGATAACTTATTTCTGCATATACTATTCACTCTGTTGGGGCTAAATTCAGTAATAAGGTTTTTTTTTTTTTTTACAATATGCAATTTTTGATTTTGAAGTGTTATTTCATGAGATATTTAATAATAACCTGCTTGTCATCATTATGTTCATGTGTTTACATAAAGTTTTCAAACCATTTGTTGGACAATTAAATTTTCTTTGGTATTTGACCTTTAGAAGCTAAACTGGATACAGATGTTACTCTCCGACTGTGCAGATGTTATGCTCAGATAACTGTAGCTGTGTATGTATTTATGAGTCTGCACGCATTGAAACATACTGAACTCTCTGGTGTGAACAATTCTGAACCATGATGAAAATATAGAATATTGGATAATTTTCATCATATTTGTAATAAAAAAACCTAGTATAAATATGTGCTCCAGAAAAGCAGAACCCAAGCAGGTAATATGAATGGGAAAGAGTAGTCATTATTAAACATGCCATTAAAACAATATTCTAACAGGACAAACTGCTACTCATAGGCACCACCCATATGTACTTTGAAATGACTTATTATCATTGTGGAAATTAAATGTTTATATCAGCCAAACAGTCATAAATGCAATTCCTTTCTAACCAGCAATGTATATATTTTATGGAGATATTTAAGCTAGACTCAGCAGGGTTGTAACACAAACCTTCATTGTACTAACAGTCAACTCTGTGCCAGTAAGTCTTGCATATATAAAGTCATTATAGAGAAAAATATCATCATTTTGCAATTATAGAAGTGATGCCATATCCAAGGTCACACAGTGAGTGTTAGGAGAATGGGAACAGGAAAAAAGGTCCAACTTGTGCCTTGCCAAATATATCCACAAACGCTAGAATCTTGATGAAGTCAAATCGAAGCACTCTACTTATATGAATATTTGAGATATCTTACTAAAGCTTTTAAAGTTAGAGTATGTTAAGGGCTAATTAGAGCAAAATAAAAATGCATTGAGTTAAGAAAGTAAGCTTGATCCCATTACCATGTCAAGTGGGTTGAACTTGAAGTGCTCTCCTGAGAAGCGGGCTCCCTAGCTCATTAGTACTTTGGTATATGCATATGCTTGCTCATGGAGAGTCTGGAGGCGAATCTGCAAGACCCCATGCGTAATTAGACTCATGTTACCCAAACCACTGTTTCTGGGGCATCCTTCATGATGAGCTTTTTATATCCACTGTATCATTGTAGTTGTATTTTTTAACTCCAATATTTAAACAAACTGAGCATACTCTAATTTTTTTTTGGGGGGGAAGAAACATCATGTGGAGTGATTGTTTTCAATTCTATCTAGAAAATAACATCTTAGAAATGTATAATTATTCACCTGACTAGGTGAGAAACTATTTTGTATCACTGTCTCCTTTCTTCTCTTCCAACTGTATCAGAGCTCTTGTCATTCTTCTGGGATATATATATATATATATATATATATATATTCTTCTGGGATATATATATATATATATATATATATATATATATATATATATTCACAGAAAATTTCTGGGATATATATGCATAGAAGATTTAAGAATTAAAATGATTATATAGAAAAGAGTTCACAGTACACACATATGTGTGTTTGCATGAGACTGTACAAATCACTTTGCTGACAAGAGGACAAAATATACTCCAACTTCACTGAGGAAGACAGTGGCTGTTCTAGATTACACACTAGGATACTATTTACTAATATCAGACCAGTCATGAGATCCAACTGAGTAAGTGAATTGTCATGTACATGTCATGGAACCATTTCATATGTTACTGATTGAAACTTCACACTTCAAAACAGTGAGAAAATTAACTAAGAAAACTTGAGGCAAGTGACTTTTAGAATATAATGCTTTTGGAAAAAGTTTTAGAGATAACACTCCTTGACTAAAAAGGAAAGCAAATTGGTTGAGCTGCTCAGGCTAAATCTGGTGTTACACTCAGAGGATGCAATGATAAACATTATAATAAGATAAAGAGTATTCCCACAAGGAACTTTAAGCAACTGAAGAAAAAAGCAACATGTATAGCAACCATACAAAATATAAAACATTATCTAGGAATTTGCATTTTTACAAATATATAGAATTTACTTGGATTCAATTTAAGTCAGTGAAAGAACAAAAGAGAAGACTTCAATGTATATGGAACAAAATACCATGTTCATAGATTGTTCAATTTAGTAAATATTTAATTCACTGAAAGGGAATTACATAATAAAAACAAGTTCAATGAAAAGAACAACCACAATTTTTTAGAAAACTTGGATAGAATGTTACAAATTTTTATGAGAGAAAATGCATTCATAAGTAAGCACACTTAATTATGTATTTATAACATAAAATTATGATGCTCTGTATTCTCCAACCTCAGCTCCAGATTTATGTTCCTCTGTTTTCCATATTTTCTTCTCTTGGAATGCTGAATGCAGGGGACTGTATCAAGTATCCTCCCTGGCTGGCTTGTTCCTTGAGTTTTTTTCATAGGATGCATGTTTGACACATTCTTCCTGCTATTTCTCTACCTAAGATAAAATTAGAGCCCTTAATAATAGATAAAACGAAAGAAACCTTGGCAAATGATCTTATAGAAGATTGTGTACACCTATATTACAGCATTTGTGTCATTATGACTTATTTTATGTTACAATGTTCTCTTTGAGATTACTGTTACATATTATTTATTGCAATCCATGAACACATTAACCAATACATTTTAAATTTTCAAGACTATGTATTAATTGCCTAACTGTAATATATAGTTCATATTCAGAAGCAACATATCCCTGGAAAGAAGGCTTACAGATTTAAATCCAAAGACATTTATTATTTAAACATAACACTTTAGCTTAGAGGTCAGGAAAGGCTAGGGATTTTTGGCAATCAAAAGAAATGTAAGAAAGATTTATTTTAAAATAAAGAGAAACATTACTGTACTTACTACTTATCAGAGACACAAATCCATTCACAAGGCAACTTTTGAAAGTTCAGAGAAAATAATGCAATTGCCCAGAAAGCAATCACGTATTTTTAATACTTTGATATTTAATAAAGATAGCTTTATCTCTGCAAACACAATTTAATAACCAATATTATATTCTAGATAAATAAAAAAGAATACTGAACAATGTACTAGAATTTCATATGAATACAGTACAATTTACACCCTCCCTTTAAAAAGCAAAATGAAACGCCTGAAGAAGTGAAGTTGTATTTCTTTTCCTCAAAACTGCTTAATTATATCCTTATCATACAAAATATAAATGTATTAAAGAAATATTTCTTGTGAAGGATTTCTTAAGTCAAAGGTTACTGGCAATACTAGAGTTAAAAAAATTAAGCATGAAAAAGCTGAAAGAGTAAAATATTTAAATTTTAATATAGTATTAAGTCCTAAAAATCTAGAGTTGCAAATAATCATAATTTTCTTTATAGAATTTAATATATAAAATATTAATATATTATGTATCATGTCACACATAACTTTCTAATGCATTCCCTTTAAAATATAATACCTTTATTTTTCTAGGTACAGTACATTTTCTGATTAAACTTCTTTTAAAATTTTCTTAACATCAAAAATTACCTTAAGAGAAATTTTCTGGTGGAGAAAGCTGAAAAGAATATATTTTATTTGCAGACATACGAGTAGTATAATTGAAGTACACAAACCAAGTGCAAGTTAAGTACAAGTACTATTAAGTTTTTTAGAAAAACAACACTTATAAGCCCACTTGAGGAAAATACTCAATTTATAGAAAATATTACACCATCTTTGATGTCTTGTACATTGATAAATTCTATGGAGGACTCATTAATGTAAATGTAATGCTGAATTAAAGTAAGTGTAAAGTAATATGACAGCATTAACATTGGTTTTAGTAGTGAAATGTAAGTAAAATCCTGATACTGCTTACGTGCTATACCAGAAGAAGTTAAGCAGATAACCAAGAAAAATTTTAAAAGTTAAACAGAAATTAATCTCTTCTTTGTTATTAGCACTTTCTCTGCCCTTTATCTGAGCTTGTGTGTGATACCAGAGGTAAAACTCGCTTCACATGTTCTTTGCTGTCATCTTTGCTGTCATTCCCTTCCTATGCTACATTTTTAGCCTGCAATGTATTATTGCTGACCTAAACCAGTATACTTTTTTTTTTTTTTTTTTTTTCCGGGGATCAAACTCACGACCTCATGCTTGCCAGGCAGGCACTTTAGCCACTGAGTTAAATCCCCAGCCCAACCTTAATACTTTCTGTGGAGCTTTGCTTAAGTGTTATATTTCCTGTGTTTCTTGTCCACTTCATTATTTTTAATATTAGTTCTAACACTTGAAAGTGCCCTGGATTTAGACGTCAACATGATCTTACAGAACTAACAGCAAATGGCTTTGGAATGTCATTTCATCTTGAAACCTCTCACCTCCAAAACCTTGCAAGAATACAAAGTAATCTGTGCATCATAGACCTAAATGTAAAACACAATGCAATGCATTCTTTACAAGTTTATAGGAGAAAATCTAGATGACTTAGGATATATAGTGATTAGCTTTGAGATAAAAAAAATCACAGCCGTAATAAATCCATGCAGTAAATATCCAATAACAGAAATTCAATTAAGATTAAAAACTTCTGTTTTGTGAAAGAAACTATGCCAACATTGAAAAGACAAGTCACGGATTGATGGTAAATATCTACAAGAGACATAGCTGATAAAATGTCCAAAATATATATTTTTTTAAATCTTAAAACTCAATAAGAAGGAAGCAACCTGATTTACAAAGGAAGAAAAGAATTCAAGGAAATGGTTCATCCAAGAAGATACCCAGATGGCAAATAAGCATAGGGAAAAATGTTTCATGTCATACCTCATTAGGAAGCAAAGCAAAGCAGCAAATCAAACCACTACACGCCTATGGGAAAGGCACACTGACGCCACCCAGTACTGATGATGAGGTAAAGAAGCAGAAACTCTCAGTCTTTGCTAGTGGGAATGAAAAATAGCACAATCATATTGGATGATGTGTTGGCAGTTTCTCATCGAAATAAACATATTTTTTACCATATGATCTAATAAAAGTATTTCTTGGGCTTTACCCAAAGGAGTTAAAATGTCAGCACAAACACCCCACAGAGATGTTCATGGTAACTTTATTTATAATCGTCAAGGTGTGGAAGCAATTAAGATGTCCCGTCAGGTGACGGATAAATAAATCGGTACTTCCAGAACATTATTCAATGCTAGAGAGCCCACGAGAACACATAAAGGAATAATTAAATGTACAGTACTGCGTGAGTTTTAAAAGGCTATATACTATACAATTCCAAGCCTATGACGTTATAGAAAAACCAAAACTGTAGCGAAAGAAGTCTCCTATTTTTCTGATGATAGGAGGGATGCAAGGCTAGGTGGCCAGAACCTGGGTGACTTTTAGGCCTGGGAAACTGTTCTGTATACTATAATGGTGAGGTTCATCATACTGCACTTACCCAAAGAATGAATTTAATGCAGATTAAGGTCATCAAATTACAATGCTGTGCTGATATAGTTCATGAATGCTAAGAAATGAACCACTCTGGTAGGATTATTTATACCACAGAAGGAAGGCTATGTAGTTGGGGAATAGAATATGTGAGAACTGTATTTTCTGCTCATTTTTGTCATGATGCTTACTCTAAAAGATAAAGTCTTTTAAAATGTCTGTTAAAAAGAAAAGAAATCAGAAAAATTCACCACATTAGTCATAATTTTAAATGTAAAAGTTTATAAATGTCATCAAAACAGACTTTTAAATGATCATATATTTGTTGTTAAAGATAATTATATTTCCCACTTTTATTATGATTCATGCTTATTGTGATAAAAATAAAAATATTTAAAACAGGCAAACTGAGTCTAAGGTAATAAAGGAAGTAATCATTTATAGTATTTATTTATTTAGGTACTAGGGTTTGAACCTAGAGCCTTCCCATTGAGTTACATTCCCCAGTTGTTTTTGTATGTTTGTTTTGTTTCTTGTTTTTGTGTTTTTTTGGATAGTTTCTAGCTAAGTAATTAAGGATCCTTGGCTGGACTCAGATGTATAAACCTTCTACATCAGCCTCCCAGAGTTCTGGAATCATAGATTTGTGCCAACACTCCCATCTTCCAACTCCTTTCTTGAAACCTAACTGTATTTTTATTTATATGTGCTTTCTACACTTATTTCACATATTCTGTACAATGGTTTTCACTGATGTTTTTATCTTTAAATTTTATAAATTAGTGAACATGTAACCTATCCTGGAAAACAAAACAAAACAAAACAAAAAAGCAAAGAATGCATTACAAAACTTAATGTATTTAGCAATTTGGTCTATAAATGGTTTCTAAAGGTACTAGAAGTATAGCAATTTATCCAGTGAATCAAAAGAAGTACTAATAGTCTTAAATCTGGCTGGCAGTCTTTGACCCTGAACAGTTTAGAAACACTTTGGCATTTACATTGCATTTTATGAGAAGCCAAATATAGGTATAAAAGGACTGAAAAATGTACCTTCATTTTATGCTCCTCAAAAGATTGGTTACACAGTTTGTAAGAGGTTGTATTCACCCAATGTTATCAACATTTTCTTCAACAATTAACTTTACAAGATATGAATAAATGAAATTATTTCCACTGCAAAAGAAAATGAACATTAATATAGCTATGTTGGACTGTTTTGGTTAAATTAGATATATTCTTGTGATAATTGATCTACTTTTATGTGAAATGAAATTTAATGCTGAGTAATTCAAAATGCACAATCCGGTATTTTTCACTGAACTGAATAATTACAGTACTGACATTGGCAATAGCTACATGGAATTTTGAGTAGATTTGTAATTGTTTAATTTATTATAGGTGTATGTTTGGATATGTATGATATTTCACTTACTTTTTAATGGTTAATTTTATTCCTACAATGCCACCTATTTCTATTCTTCAAATCTCAAAATAGATTCTCAAAAATTTAATTGCTATTTCAAATATATATATATATATATATATATATATATATATATATATATTCAAAGTACCTAATGCCTTTTATAAAATGTATTACAAATAAAGAAACCTTGCTGTTTGTTATTTATAATTTTGAAATATTCTATTTATATTATTAATAGTCATTAAATAGCAGATATGATCCAAAATAAAGCATTTTGAAAAGTGTATTTCTGTTGGATGGTGTTTTGATAATTATCTTTTTTTATTTAAAAAAAATCATCTCATAGCTACTTCAAAGATAAATTTGTTAATGGTCAGCCTCTGGTAAAAATATACTTGCAAGTATTACCAAATATGCATTATGTCTAGCCAGGTCAAATTCAGCTAGAATTAAAACAGTTTTTGAACACATTCATTGAAAAGCTTTTATGCAAATCAATAAGCTAATAAGTAAATTAAGAATATGTGGGTCCTTTGCGGTTCCTGATGTTAGCTTAATTCATGTGATAGCTTCACTTTTGCGGTTACCACATGAATAAAGTGAATGGAATTTGTACATTTGTTTCAGAAGATTGAGGACCATAATAAAAAAAGAAGATTGAGGACTCATTTTCTCTCCAAACACTTGAAGCAAAACATATTATCCTGTGAACCAGAAGAAGGCATAGTAATTCTGAAGTGCAGGTCTGAATGGCTTAGAAACTCCTGAATTTTCATTGCATTCATTGTTGGACATTAGGGAGTTCAATATATATATATATATATATATATATATATATATATATATATGCATGAGGAATAAAATTTGTAAAGTTATTATACCTACCTAACTGAACTGTTTTGTGTTTCCTGAAAGTTTAAGTTATAAAATTCATGAGAGATAATAGTCATCAAATAGTATCACTGTTTTCTTTGCTGATTAAAGTTATACTTTATGGATAATTTAAATTCTTCGAATGGAAAAGGAAAGGACCATTAATTGTAGCACACTGACCATTTTTGACATACTTAGGTACATCCTTGAAATAAGCAATTCACTTTTAAAATGAAATGCTATTAACTTAAGAACATTATATATTGCATTTAAAAATCAAACTTTTGTTTTGCATGTAGTTGTGTATATGTGTACTTTGTAATGACACGATTCCACATTTCAAGCGAAGATTTACTAAATGAATCTAGAGTATTAAACACCACTTGTTCTTTCCATTTTTAAAAATGGTAATAAATGATGAAATCAGCAATTGTCCTCCAGATTTAGTGAAATGTTTCAGTTTATTGAAGAAGCCAAATTGTGTCTGTTACTCTAATATTTTTGCATACTCTATGCTTCACTATTTGATTTTCTCTCCTTAAGAACATAAAACTTGTAAATGTACAGTGATTGCAGAGTTGCTGAGCTTTCAAATGTAACAATGATGTAAAAGAGATTCAATGTAGAATAAACATATTATTTTTAAAGAAGAGTTTCACAGTAAGGAATATTGATTATAGTATATGGTTTTCAAGATGCACATAAAATGTCATTTTTTAAAAAAAGTGAAGCTTTGGGACATAGATATGTGGATGCAGCAACTAAGTGCCTGTCATTTCTAAAACTCTTTTTAAAGAAATGAGGAAGTCATAGATTTGTATGTGAGAAAAGTTTAGGAAAAATTCTCAGTGTCAGTTAACCTTTTTGCGTGGTTCTAGGAATGGAAGCCACACTTTTCTCCATGCTAAGACTGTGCTCTGCCATTCAGCACCACCCCCAGCTCCACCGACACTCTTAAGCTATCTCATCAGCATAAACTTGGCCTTTCCTTTCCCAAATGAATCAAAAGAAAATATGCTGTCTACCCAGGAGTTTAAGAACCTTTTTCTCAAATACCTTTTCAAACTTGAACATTTAAGTTATTTGAGCAGTAAGAGCAAGTTATACTTAACGATTTAGGATCCTTCAAGGAGAAAGAAACACAGGAGTTTTCCTTTATTACCATGCCAATAAAATATGAGAAATGGTAATAAATATAAGGACATATTGTTAGCATAGAAAAAGAAAAGATTTGGTCACTCAGGTCAAACTTTTTTCTTGTGCATCTCTTCCCTTCATTTCTCCTACCACCCTCAGGAGAATTTTTTTCCTATGACTGGGGGATGAAGGAAAGGAAAATAATTGTGATAGCTAATTGTAGTGTCTACCTGGATTAGTTTAATATGGTTTGGGCTCTCTGGATGATGTACTTACTGAAGAGGGAAGATATATCCTGGATTTGGGTGACATCAACCAATTGACTTGCAGCCCAGGAAGAATAAAAAGGGAAAGAAAGAAATCTGTGTTTTTGCTTCTTCAAAGGAGTTGCAATCCTTTTATAAATTTATATGTTGGGGGGAAATAGCAGAACTCATTTTTCAAGGAGGTCTATGAATATAAACTGTATTTTTTCTTTTTCCCTCTGACTTAATTTTGTCTACAGCAGTGGTTCTCTAAGTTTTACAGACTGGGTCCAGTGCCAAGAGCCTGCTTCTGTTCATTCTAGGTGGATTTGGACATGTTGCATGTCTAACAAGCTTCTAATTGATGCTATTTCTACTCATCTAGACAGTACACTTTGCAATCAAGTGATCTAGAACAGCAGATTGATATTTTTTTTGAAGAGACTAAAATAAAGAGGACAGAACAAAGCAGATCAGAACAGAACAATGAAAGCAACACAGCACTTTAAAACAAGACAGCTGGATATTAACAGTAGCTACCATAATGTCTCTTTCTTTGTAATAGTTGAGTTTGGCTTCACATACAATAATATAAAACATAACAAAATAGTATAAAACTACTCAAGAGAATGAAAGAATTACAGGGCATTCTAAACCAAATAACAGAAAATGAATGATGGCTACAATAATATTTCATTTTCCTTAAAAAATTTATTTTAAGAAGGTATAACTCCTGATCTTGTGAATCCTATTATTGTGTTAATTATAGTCTTCAAATGCCATTAAATTTGTGAATGAATTAAAACTCCTTATCACTGATAACTCTTTAAACAGAAAGTTTTGCTTGCATTTCTTTGAATCTTAACTTTTCTTCCCAAATGAATAAGGTCCTTGATGTCTATGGTGTCCCAGACCCATAAGTGAGGGTTATGGCTTGCGTTTGTATCTCACCCACCAAGGCTCATATGGTCATAGGTGAGATTTTTCTGAGGAGGCTGGATTGAGGGTATGTGATGCTAGGATCAAGGATGTGATGCACAGGTTGATTCAGGCAGTTCTAGGATTAAGGCTGCCCCACACTGGATGTGAGTGCCCTAAGGGTGGGTAGCCTGGATAGGACAGAAGGGAGAGAAAGAGTGTCTCTGCTTGTTGCTTGTCCCTTTCCATTTGTTACTTTGCTGTCTTGCTGCCTTCTGCCTGCCATGGACTAATTCTCCTCTGTGATGCGTCTCTGCCCTGCCTTCCTGCCTTGGAGCCAGTCAATTCTGACCTGAAACGTTTACAAACTATAAGCCAAATAAATCTTTCCTCTTTTAACTTTGGGTGTCAGGTATTTTGTCTCAGCAACAAGAAATATAAGATAGTATTATAGATGCTGACTGTCAAATACAGTTTATCTCATTAAATAAGAACAGCTCTATAGATTCAGAGTTTTCTTATATTTTCATTTCCCTAAGGAAAACTTATTGTATCATGGGTTTAGTTAACTTATCACACATATTATAATAAGTGAGGGTAGAAGATATCTGTGCATCTGTCACCCATGCTATTGTCCCCCTCTGTACCAACAATGTGTATCTGGGGATCACAGTGATATTCTATGAAGTAGTGGCCCAATAACTTTGTTGCCCTGATTTTAAAAAATGCTTCTAAACATTTGCCAAGAAATTATTTGCTCAGTGAAGGAAGTTCTGTGCAGGGTATAATTTTTAATAACAATTATGTCCTCATGTGAGTGTGTGCTTGATTTCAGAATAGTATTAGTCCAAAGGGAGGAGGTGAGCCAGCAAGGGACTATTGAAGGATAGGTCTTCATATGTTTGATTTGGTCACAATGGGAAGATCCGTAACTCAGCATAGGTTATGGGGTAAATTGGGATATATTTCAGAGAAAAAGCAGTTATGAGATGGACTGTTCAGGATAAATAAAGATTGGCAAGAGATAGTGGGTGTGTGGGTGAGGCAGAGACGTGCTAGATGGAGGAAACTTTGGATATAAAGGCAAAAAGATGTGTCAGAGCACAGCACATTTGAAGAAAGCAAGCAATTGAGCTATTTAAATTATCTTTTAGACTGTTACCTGGTACAGATGTACATTAAGATTCTAGAATTTCTGAGAAGGAGAAAAATGCTTTGTGAATGCAATAATCACCTGGGTGTAAGGAAGAGAAATGGTACAGAGAGGTTTAAAAAGCCTCAGTTAGCAGCTCCAGACCTGGTGACAGACGGTTCTGAATATGTAGGAGGTCTGATATTCTTTCTCTTTGTACCCGGTTGGCAATTTAAAGCCATACTTTTTGAAGTAACATTGTCTCAAAGGAGGGGGCAGGGAGCCATTTGATGAGTCAACATGAAATGTGTCTTAATTTCAAGAAACCACATGGAAAGTTATTGGAAAGGTGAGCATTATATTTTAAAATAATTGCCCTGAAGTGCTCAATTACATGTTTCTTAGTAACAACATCTGTTAGTTGGAAAATGAAGATCAAGTTCCCAGTCTTTTTAATGTACCCTTAAGTGATGAATAAACAGATTAAGGTGTTTTATGAAATGCATCTTGTATTCGGTGGTGATATTTTGCAGTATACGATTAATCAAACGCAGCTGGAATGAAGAAATGAGATTTTAAACCTCTATTATTTTTACACCGTTTCATATGGTTCTCTGGGAGTTTGGTACAAAGAATCTTAGAGTCAGAGAGGATAGAAACATGTAAGGTTTATTCAGTATACTTATTTCTGTTTGTTCATTTACAAAAACATGTAAAAATATTTCCATCAGATGAGTTTAGGTGGATTAAAAGAATTAGCTATAATTCAGATAACTATGAATAGAAAACCTTTATCCTAAAGCTTCACAAATAGTAGCAGTTTAACAAATGCACATTTTCTTACAGCCCTTATTGATCTGGTTCCAAGGTAAGTGATACACATAACTCCTTCCACAAGTGTAACTTCCTCAGCCCTGTCCAAAAAGCTCTCAATATGTCTTTGATAAATTATGAAAGCAATTGATGATTATACCCCCTCCTTTCTCAGAAAGATTTAAAATTTTTTAAGCAACTCTAACTAATTGACCTCTGGACAGTTCTGGATAAGAAGTGAAGTGTAGGGGTACTCATGTTTTGATAATGTGCACTTTAGCAAAGGAAAATGTTTATGATGAAATCAAATCTCAGATGCAACAGATTCCTATGAGTCTATTTGCTATGAATTACTAGAAGAGTTTATTAGTGACCCCTGGAAGGAAGAGAGCTATGGAAAGCTCTGGAGACCCTGCTGTTTTGAAACCCAATACCCTCTTGGATGAGTTGATTTAAATATAATGGTTTAATTAATTTTTTGTATTTTATTTTTGAATGAGAAAAAGTATATACTACTGGCTCAAAATTCACTAAATTTAAAGCTTCTGCAATAAAATGTTTACTTCCCATCCCACAGTAGTTTACATTTATAAATGCAACTATTATGGATTTCTTTGATTTATTTATTTATTTATTTATTTTGTCTTTTGAGACAGGGTCTCACTATGCAGTTCATGCTGGCCTTGAGCTCACTTTGTAGCCCAGACTGGTCTCGAACTCACAACAATCCTCCTGCTTCAGACTCTGGAGTTCTGGGATTATAGGTGTGAGCCACCACGCCAGGCTTTATTATGGATTTCTTGAGTTTAATTTTCAAAGAAAATTAAAAATCCACAGTTAAAAATACTTTTCTGTTGCCTTATAAAAACAGAAGCACATATTACACACTTTTCTGCACCTTAATTCTTTAGAAAAAAATAGAATTTAGAGATCGGTTTCTATTGACACTGAAATTATGCTCAGATTTGCAATTGAAGAATGATGCAGATTCTGGAGTTCATGACACAAAATCAACATTTCTTGCTTCTTATTTCACTACTACAGTGTGACTGGAATCCTTCCTATGTTTCCCTTTCCATTACCAGAAATGCATTTTTTATTGTTGTTGTTCATTGGGTTATTTATTCATTTGTTTGATCCACCACAGGGAGAGCTATAATAGCAAAAGAAGTAGAAATCATCTTAAGGGTATTGGTCTGACTGAAAAAAAATCTTCAAAATAGATTTTTGGGGTTTCCAGGAACACTTCTGAATATAAAATGTTCAATTTATTGTTAAAAGAAATCCCTGAAGCAATGTGGTCAAATAATTGCACAACTTCAGGGATTAGAAATTTCTTTGTTATGCATTGCTTGAGCTACCAGAGATTTTACTAAAGGTGTACAGGACCATTATTCCTAAGGAATGATGAATGCAGGAAGATTTCAAAGATATTTTGGGGAAGAAACAAATCCTCATGGGGGTGAACATATGGAATGTTGACCCTGAAATTTAATCTGGGCAACATTTACTGTGCATCTGTAAACTCCAGATCCTGTGTTAGGTTCTGATGTCATAAAACCAAATCAAATGTGTTATTGAACAGAACAATAGAGGAAGATGTGTTAAATGATCTAACTTAGGTCTGCACCAGCTTGTAAGGGACTGCCTTTCCTAAAAGGAAATTTCACAAAGATCATTTGAGATAGTTCTTGAAGAATGAATGAAAGTTCACAGACAGAGCCAAACTAGAAATAGAAAAATAATTCACTGCATATTAATGTGTAATAAGCTGAGCTCAGATGTTTGTGGGAGCACAAATAACTAGTATTCAACACTTCCTACATAACAAAGGAGAGCCAGGGAGGGGTTCCTGGAGAAGTGACAGATATTTAAAATAAGACTTTCATAAAAAAAAAATTTAAGCACAAAAACAAAGGAAGTATATTCCATATAAAGAATTCAAAAAAGCAAAGATAAGGACCAAATCTGATTTATTTTAAATTATATTCTTGTCCCACAGCACTGCAAGTGATTCATGACAGAAGGCTATATATATATATATATATATATATATATATATATATATATGATTCAGCAATATGGTATGATTCAATATGATTCAATAACGATCATATATTATGATTCAATAATATTTTAGATTATTCTTAATGGGTATAATGAAGGGTAAATCAATATAAGACACAAGTTCAAAATTCATTTTGAGCATAAAAAGAAACACACAGATCCTGAGGAGGACAGTGGGAAAAGACTGAAGAGAATAAAATGGTTATAATTCCTTTATCATTTTAATTCTGTATGCCAAACCTATTGTTAAAACTGCTCATGTAACTTAGCAACCTTTTTGTTTTTTTCTGTGTCAGTACAACCTAAACTCCACCAAAAGGAGCCACCTTTTCTACTTCCCATACTACTACATCTTCCATTGAGATAATTACCAGACACTTTTCCTCAAGTGTCAGTAAATTTGATGAATATTCAGTCTGCCCAGTGGGATAGAGTAGGTGAAATGTATTAGGGGAATGTAATGGTTGATCTATTGTGTTAACTCAAGAAGTTGAGAAGTTTAAGTGACTCAGTAGGGGGCCAACCCCACTCCATCCCAACTTTGTGAACATCCTGAACCTGTGCAAAAAGAGGGCATGGAGATGGTGTGAGTACACCCAGTATCCTTACAATATAAGGAAGGAAAAGAAGCTTGCTCTACCCATCTCTTGCTCTTGCTGCCACCTTAAAGTGTTGCCCTCTGCCATGCGACTCTGCCTTGGAACCAGCTGATTGTGGACTGAAACCTCCACAAACTGTGAGCTAAATAAACCTTTGCTTTCTTCATTTTAGGTGCCAGATATTTTGTCTCAGTAATGAGATAAAAGTAACTAAGACAGGGAGAAAAAAAGAATCTTGGCACCTCCATGAGCTTTCTATCTAGTGGAAGGGTTTATAGTGGAGATATTTTCTCAGCTATTTAATTCATATATCATTTTCTAGAGAAATAGCAATGGCAATTATTTTCAAAAGACATCCATAACAAATAACAAATATTTCACAAATAAAGCTTGTCAAATATAATGAGAAAAGTAATGGATAAAGGAACTAGAGAATATTCAGGAAGGTGACATTCTTCACCCAAAGTACCAATGATCACCAATTCACAGAAAATTAATTGAAGGGTTGCTACAGTTTGAATGCTTTTGTCCTCCAAACTCACAGGTAGAAATCCTACTGAAGTGATGATATTAGAGGCTGGGGTTTTGGGGAGGTGACTGTGTATTTAAGTCTGCTGAGATGACAAAGAATAGAATCAGTCCCCTTATAAACAAACAGCCACACTGAGCTCATTAACTCCTTCGGTCACTTGAAAAAACATCTGGAATTCACCATCCATGGACAAGGAAGTGTTTCCTCAACAGACATTGAATCTGCCACCACCCTGATGTCAGACTTTTTAGACTCAATGACTGAAAAATGAAGTTCCAGGGTTTTGTTTCTTTGGTTAGTTTTTCTTGGTGTTTTAGTTACGATTCTCTCATTCCTGAGACAAAACATGCAATGCCCAAAATTAAGAGAGGAAATCTTTATTTACCTCACAGTGTGTAGAAGTGTCAGTACATACTTGACTGGCTCAAGGGCAGGGTGGCTTTGCAAAAAACAATCCACGACAGGAAGAAGATAACAAAATCAACAACCGATTTTAACAGCATCTTTCAGCCCATTTTACACTCTATCAAGGATGCTGGGAATAAGACAGTGCCAAACCAATTAGTGAACTGACCACACATCCTTAATCCCAGCATCACACAATTTAGATTGAAACACCTCTGGAAAAAGCCCTATGACTGCATGAGGCTTTGGGGGGACATTTGGACACAGACCATAACATTTGGTGTCTGTTTTCATATTTGCTGGGGTTAATTCTGCTATTTTTAAGATACTCAGTTAATGGTAGTTATAGAAACCTGTGTGGACTGAGAGTGAAAGTGTATCTCTCTCCCTCTTAATTTTTTATGTCTTATCTATTTCTTTTTTAAGAATAAAGCCTAGGCCCCATTATGCTTAGAAAGAATTTTAAGGGCATCTTGGGTCTGGCAGTGAAATTTTGCCCACTTCTCCAAGCGCTATCACAGTTCACTCTTTTCCATGGCTGATATGCACATTTCAACTCATTTTTATGACTATAAATAATTCATTAGATACTATATGTAATTCACAGTCTTCCCTGCAGATTTCAGTCACAGGCATGCCCATGCATTGTGGTTCCTGCTACTTCTGAAGATTCATTTCAGTGCCAGAGATATGATTCAGTAAGTTATTAGAGGCATATTAATTAGTTGTTTTCATTATACAGTACTACAAGAGAAACCAGCTACAGAATGTTAACTGGTAGAGGATCTGATTTATTGTATGTCTTATAAAATAAAACCATACAAAATTTGTACCAGTTCATAATTTTTTTGTACAAATTAATTCTAGTAATAACTAATGAACTCTAATATTAATAAATTAAATATACACTACACATTATGAACATAAAATAATATTCATATATTTAACTTTTGTGTGTAGAATTTGGAGCTAGAACAAATATTAGTTGTCATTTTGTCCAATCTGATATTTTAAGAATAACATAATTGAGGATCTAGAGGAGCTAGAATGTAGTATGTTCAGTGTTGTGCTTTAAATATTTAGAGAATTCAAAGAGAAAAAAATCAGAATTAGGTGTCCAGATATGATTTTAATTTTTTTTGTGATTTGATCATGTTCTTGAAAATGTTCAGAAAAATATGAAAAGCCCAGATTTATTTCATTCTCATAAAATCTTGTTCCTTTCCCAAGCCCAAATACATCAAACTGCCCAGGGAGTAGGTTACAATCAAGATAATTGGTTTCCATAAAGGAAGTTACAAAATTGAAATGCAGTTGACACTTTGGAAATTTCATGATTATTAAGTTCCAAAGGTGATATTTATGCAGAATAGGGACCCACAGCTCCTAAATAAATGTTTCTGCCTTTTTATATTATCCCACAAGTCATATTTTCCCTCTCAGCTTCAGCAAAGCAAGGTTTTATCCCTTTTTGCTTTCCTTTATATCCTGTGCACCCAGGACAATATCCATTTCAGCACCAGGCACCTAAAAATGATTGGAAGATTGATGAGTGCCTGAACAAATGAATGAAGGGGAAAATAAAGAAGTCACAAAGTAGGAATTTATAAAAGGTAAAACCATGGTTTTCATAACAAATATAGAAAACACATTTTGTATATTTTAACTCACAAATGAAGCCATCAGTGACATGATGAAGATGATTTTCACAGCATGCAATGAAGGAGAGTTTAGGCCGTTAGAAAAAAGAAACACTTAAACAAAATAGAAGCATGGTAGCGTAAATTTGCTAAGTTACATACAAAACAGCTTATTGTTCTAGAGGGCTGTGTTCCCTAATCATTGCATTATTTGGAATAAGACAGAAATCTGTAAGTTGACATGTGAATTAACAGTGTTTGAATTTTCATCAAATAAAAAATCCCCCCCCAAAAAAAACCTCTCTCAAAGAGTCTAACAATCCTTTGGCTATTCAGTTAAACCATATCCACAATGGCCATGAGAAAATACATAGCCATCCCCTTCATTTATTTCCAAGTTTTCTATATTTTTGTCCAAACATCATTTCCCCCCCATATGCAAAGTATTATAATTACATATTCTATAAATTATGTATAAAAGTGATGAAATATCATGAAGTTAAAACTCCAAAGTAGAATGTTAGCTCAAATCTAGAGATGAAATCAAAATAAAAAAGAAGTAAGGGCATAGAATTGTACGACAGAGTAGAATTTCATTCTAATCTCCATAAGATGGTTCACTCTACAGAGGGAGGAAGACAGCTAAAATATAACTTCCTAGCCTGGGGGAATGTTCTCACTCTTATTTTCCTCCAGAATTCCACTAGAGGCTCAAAGATCAAAAATAATTAAAGGGCAAAATGATCCTTAGGTACGGAGAGTAATGTCAAATCCTGGATCAATGCGTTTCCTAATTTTTGTGCACTGACTGGACACTTTATCTGTGTCATGCTACCAAAGAGTAGGCAGGGACTGATAGGACACACCTAGAAAATTAGATTTGAAGAGTTATTAAAACAGGCCCACAAATGACAAAATACATAATGTATTCAGTATGAGTTTGAGGTAAACCCCCATCATACATAAGATCGATTGAGGCTACAGAAAAAAAGGCCCTTAAATAAGATCAGAGAGTCTATATTGGTCCATTTCCCCACTGCTGAGAAGAAATAACCAAGACTCACAAAATAAAGGAGGATAAATTTATTTTGTCTTATGGTTTCAGAGGTCTCAGGATACAGTGTGCTGCTTCAGAGGATGCAGTATTAGGGGGAAAGTGCATGGCCAAGCAGAGCTGCTCACCATGGAAGCTCACACAGGGGAAGAAAGAGAGAGACAGAGACAGAGACAGTATCACCGCATAGGCCATACTTCCAAACACATTCAGCTGTGAACATCAGTAACTTAATCCACTGTAGAGTATAGCACCATCATGATCCAAGGGCATCAGCAGTTGTCTTTTAATCCAGTCAAGCTAACAATCAAGAGTAACTGGCACACTCATCCTCATCATTAAAGAAAGAGTTCCTTAAATCAGAGAAAGAAGTCTAGGTCAATCCTGTCATAGTAGGGGGTAGTATTATGATATGCAGTAAGAAATGTGGGCATTGAAAAGGTAATGAAAGCACAATAAACAACCTCAACAGAGATCCTTCTTGATGCAAATAGAAGTCTCCTAGACCAGACCACAATATTTGAGATCTGCAGCAGTAAACCACAGAAGGACAGAATCAAAGGAAGGGTATGAGACCACCTTAAAAAACAGGACTATTTATTCACCAAAACCAAGCTGTGGTCAGCTTGTAAAGGAAGATATTTGAAGAAGGATATAAGAAGAGGATCCAGGGAGATTCCAAGTCCATCACTGGAACCAAGCCACAGAATCTCTGCTAATGTTTCATCCCAGTTATTGCTTATTTATTAGGTTTCTTTTTCTATCTAATTTTGTACTCACTATTTGTTTTTCCCAAACTGTTGCTCCAGGACTCTATTATCATAGCGATGATATTTTCATATCCGTGTACATAATGCTTCATAAGAGAGAAAAAACTTTATCTTCGGCTACTTTTTTGCCACATTAGCACTGATAGCAACTTAGAATTTCCCTAGATTTTAAGATCAAATAGAGCAAAGGCCAAATCTCTCATGGTGACCACAGTAATCTCAGACTATATTATAACATTTGAACATGGAGGAACATTTGTAATCATATGTAGATTGTGCAAGTATATTAATGAATAAATATTAAAGCTGCATATGCCAATATCTGCACTTACGTATATCATAAGGTCCTCTTGACCTCACTTCTTTACAGTAGCTGCCACGAAGCAGGTAGTTCTGTGTCCTTTGACCGCGCCATGCAGATGTCGCCCGCTTCCTGCACACCTCTGTTGTCCCAGCTATGTGAGTTGTCGAGAGAGTGCTTTAGCACGTGCAGCTGTGCAAAGAAACTAGAAGTGCAGAGAAGTGAAACTATCATGGAGAAAACTGCTAATGTGGAAAAGCTGTTCTCACCCTTCATCTGCCTTAAATAAAGGATGATCCTGAAGTGAACTCTACCAGTGTCTCAGGAAGTTCCTTGATTGTGTTTCCCTCTTCCAATTACCTTTCACCTTTGGTCAGTAGAATCAAACTTCTTACTATGGTAAACTTAGAGAAAACTTTCTATCAGCCTCCTCTGTGGGGAAAGCAGACTAAATGTATGGAGTTGCTGACCTGAGCATGAATTGAATCATTTCCCCCAGTGGAAATTCTAATCTATACCATTATGGATTTCTTTTGTAATGGAATTTCCCTGCCATTAGAGCAGCACAACTCTTTTGTGAATCTAGAAAAGAAAGTCAAGGTTATGTTATTAAAAGCTACATCCTCATTTAGCTGAAGCAACAATAGTCAAATTATTCACTCTTCTGCAAATTCAGGGATTGAAGAAACAAAAATGAGGGAAGAAAAAGCATTAACCTTTTAAATCATCAAATATGTTTTATCCTGGGTAAATATTGTTCTTTTCATTCCATACTTAAAACTATATTGCACTTCCTAGCTGCACAACTAGGGAAAGGCGGGGTAGGATTAGGAACACAAGTTAAAGTTGTGATTTTTGTTCAATAGAACATAACCATTAGATTCAGAAAAGAACATTCATTTTTTCATAGGATTAATATTGGGCAGTTGGTTACAAATAGCTTTTGTGTGTACTTGTGCTCATGTACAAATATACATGCATGTGTGTTCACAGAGATGAGGAGAGAGGGAGACAGGAAAGAAATGAAGGATGGAATTTTAATGTTTCAGAAGGAAGGAGCAATTTATAAATATAAATGGGATAAAACTAAAATATGATTCTGTCTCTTGAAGAAAACTCCTGACCAGGTTTTGATTTTATTGTATTTGCTTTGCTTTTTCAGCTCCAGAATTTTAAAAGACCACATTTTTTTTACTGAGCAATATTACACAAATGCCAATAAGTTCAGCAGGCCTGTTCATTTAAAATATTTTCCTATTTTTGAAACATAGACACTGATTAGTGATTTATTCTTTAAAGATATGCTTGTAAAAAGGCATAAACTACTTGATAAATTTTATCCTACTCCAACGCATGCTTAGATATCTCCCAGGTTAGTCCAAGACTGGTTTGTACTGTCTGGCCAGAATATTTGTGAGTCTCCAAACTGGTCTGACCCTCCCAGCCCCTAGCCTGGCTGCCAGCAGAAGTGCTCTCTGCAGGGAACTCAGCTCAGCACTGAGACTGTCACTGGTGAACACTGGAAAGATAAGATAGGAAAAGCAATTTTGCTGATCCTGGAGACACCTGGAGACACCCAAACTTTTATAACTGACACTTCAAAGGACTCAGCACACTGAGAAGCAAAATTACTAAAAACAACCAACAACAAACAAAAAACTTTAACCACAGATATTCACCAGGATCTTTCTGCCTAATATCCCCTACCTCCTCTCTGTTCCGATAAAGGGGACACATTTCTCTTTGTTTGGGGCAGAAGGTCTTACCTCACTCTCTGCCTGAACCCAGGCACAGTAAATTCATGCTATATTGCCTTTACACAAGCCTGGTGGTCTCTGCTGGTTACTTATTCTACAATTTTGACCATAGTCACAGTGGACTTCAATTTGAGTTTGTATAACATTTTAATCTGACATCATTGTCATCAATATGCTAAAAAGGCCAAAGAACTTGAATTCAACACCTACTTTTAAACATGATCAAATTTTTGTGCATCATAAAAACCTCTCTGTTTGCTTTGTTAGAATTTCTTCTCAATTTCATACAAATTCTCTCAGGTTTCCAAGAATCCTAGGAGTGGGTTCTTTTCATCTAGTGTTTCTATGGAGGGTCACCGTGTTCTTCACCTACGGGACATTTGACAATGCCTTGAAATATTTTTGCTTGTAACACATCTTTCAACGAATAGGATGGCCCTCAGTTCCATGCATTTTATAGAATTAGCAGATTCCAACTTTCATGAGTGTCAGATTTCAGAAGCCTTTCTTCAATTTACTTTGAAAAATGAGTAACCCATGTTAATTGTCTTAAACCAGCCATTTTTGGTCTGTCTCAGTTTTAAAATTAGAAATAAAATATTTCTACATATTCATGTGCTTAATAGTTGTGATCCCATTTTTACGTAGATGTTTGAAAGTTCAAACATGGTCTAAAGTTTTCATATTGTGGGAAATTTTCATATTTTCATATTTTGATTTGCAAAGGCTGCGAAGACACAACCAGGAGCTGTGAGGGTGGCGGGGTCAGGTCTTTTGTTCATGAATCTATCACAGGACTGAGGTACAAGGCTTTCAGGCGAGGATGAAGACATGTAAAGAGAGTCTGGTTCCCAAATTTAAAATGAGTGAGATAAGGGGAGAAATGGAGAATAAGATTTGTCCAGAGAGGTAGGAGAGTTGATTTGTGAGGACATTCTTATGAAGAAAGAACAGCCTGAAGCAATTCTTTGATTCAAGTTCAAGTGCCCTGTGGATTTTAAGTGATGCCTGCTGGGTCTGTTTTGGGTTTGCTAAGAGTAATTTCAGTGATTCAAAACTCAAGTGAGCTTTAGACTCTCAATGGAAGCCAGCTTAAAAGCAAGGAACTCTGACCCTTTTCCAGAAATTCTGATTCATTAGGTAGGGGTTGGGGCCAGAGTCCTAGTACTTCAGTATACTTCCCTTATTGATTTTGATTCTGAAGGTCAGAATAAGTCAAACACTGAAGGTAGCCAAACTCAGAACAAAAAGAGACACTTTGATTTCCCTCTCTCCCTTGGTTATATCTGAGATTTATGAAACATTAGTGATTTATTATTGGGTTTCCTAAACTCAGCACTATGAAAATGTTTTGTGGGGACTTTAGGCAGGGAAAAGATAGGATGAAGCCTTCATCAATCTTTATTAAAAAATTAATAAAGCAGCATTGACAACTCCAGCCAGACTCCAGGAATTAGAAGGGCATAGGCAGCTAGACTCCTCGGAATTAGACACAGGTAGGTAAACTCAAGCAATTAGGATGACAAAGGCAAAGAACTCAGGGAAGTTCTTAAGCCAGGTGATTAATATAATCCTTTATCCTAAGCTACCTAATCATAACGCCCCATCCATATTCTTACCTCCACCAAGGAGCAGGGAGATGTCTCACCGAGGGAAGAAATCCAAGCTTAGGATAAAAGACAAGCCAAGGATCCAATCAGATTCCAAGACAAAGATCTCAATAAAAGGAGCGGCAGACAAGAAATCCAAAATCTATTCATTTTCTCATTCTCCCTACTTGTCCACAGTAGCTTTCTGTCATCTCTTTTGCTTCTTACCCATTTTCAAATAAATTGTCTTCTCTTATTTTAAGGTGTTTTCATTCTTTAGGGACGGTGAGTTTAGGATTTCTGGGAAGTTCATGTTCCAGCGGAGCAGTGGCTTGCTGTTCACCCCAAGATACTACAGAGTGGTGGATCCTGACACGGTGTGTAGCCTTCCCTAAACACCACATCTTCATGGACATTGCGGAGTATATTCCAATAGGTAAAATTAATCGTTCTATAATTTTTAGTAAACTGTCAATCATTTCAATAAATACTCTTTTCAATTAGGAAGTAGATATTTCATTTGATTTGGGGTAAAGTATATGGGCTTGGTATTTTCTTGGTTCCTCCACTTTTATTTCCTCCAATAGTTATGTATGGCTGAATATATGAAGTGAATCTGGGACAGTCCCTGAAGATGGGGAACCTCTTCCTCCTCTTCCTCCTCCTCCTTTTCCTCCTCCTCCAGGCTCTCTATCTAGCCTTGCATTCCCATTTTCTCTTGGCAGGCCTCCCCGACGCACATGCTCATCTACTTTGGTTCTAAGGTGTTCCTCCACCCTTATGCCAGCAGGCCTTACATCCCTCGGATCTCCAATCTGAAGCTTCCTGCTATTTGTTGATGCACCCTCAGGTCTGACTCTAATTCTTGGCTGGCTCTGCACATTCTGATGTTTATTTCCTGTACTATTGCAAGCATTGTATGAAATGCAAAGCTTTCCTCATCTTGCACCTTACACCTCCCTGTAGATCTTGGTTATTTTTCCTTCTAAACCACAAAACTTTCACATTTACTACCTTATTTCACATCCTAATTTTTCATGTAACTCATTACAGACAATTTTAATGGATTCCTCTGTCTCTAAACATGAAGATCCTGAATACATGCCTCTGAATGTAAGACTCAGTATTTGAAAAATGGATCTCACAGTTGGAGTTTACTGAAATGACTGGTAGTCCTTTATCTCCATGTGTCTTCCTGTGTCCAGCTTATACTTTAAAATTCCACAGTGCAGAGCATTTATGGTATCCCATAAACACCTCTCTCCTTTCTGCTCCATGCGTCCTCTTGTTCTTTCCTGTGCCTAAAATGTGTCTCCTAACTATATTTAGCTAGACTATTTAATACACCTTTTAAGACTCAGCTTAAAATCTATGTTAATATGAATTATTCTCCATCTTCTTTCCTCTAAATTCTCCAAAAAAACAAAAAAAAGATTAGTGATCTGTATCATCACACAATGTAAAAGTTACAGATTTCATAATAGGTGGCAAGTTACACATGTGTAATATCACTCTCATTTCTTTTTCCTTTTAATCTCAATCTCAAGCAAAATGACTGGATGGTAACAGTCACTTGAAACATATTTGCTCACATACTGAGTGCTCATAACAAGTGTTCAACTATTTACTACTGAGTGTATCCTGATTCTCATTTGAAGTTTATATGAAATTCAAGGATTGAAACAGGGCTTCTGCTTATACTGAATCACACAGACACACACACATGCACACACAACACACACACACAGAGCATAAGGAACAAAATTTGCCAAGAAGTCTTGTAGCATAAAAGCACAAGTTTATTTTGCCTTTATTCTTGTTGTTTAGCATAAAAGTTTTCTCTACTCTTCCTCTCAAAAAGCAGTATTTCTTTACTCACTGTCGTATGTTTTTGTTATGAAAAGTTCTTCTAAACTTACAAATATATTTCAATGTATTCATCTTTTCCTTTGTTCATAGAGTTGATTCTAGTCAATGACCTATTTTTTCTTTCTGAAAAAGTATTTCCAATCTGCATGTCAGCTCTCTCCTTCTCTATGTAATCAGTCTTTTTTCAAAGCCCCTGAAATATTTAAGAAAAAATTAAATTACTGAAATACACTCTTATATCTTACTTCCAGAAAAGTGGTAAATTTATCTCACCTTTTACTATGGCTACCATTTCTCAAGTGTGTAGAAGTGTCTTTCCATCACTTTAGTTTAAATTTACTGTCACTGGTCTATTCCAGAGCTTTTCATGAAGGTGAGTTTATAACCTCAAATGTAGAAAGACAATATGGTTAGAAAATCACATACTGGACCTAACAAAGCTGTCTCTTTGGAAAATTGCTGAATTATTTCAGACAATGTGAAAAATCCATTCCTAAAACCTTAACAAATGTCCTTCCTCTGACATAGTTCCTTAAGACACTTGAGCAATCCTGTGAAAACCATCCTTAATGGTTTCCTGAAGTGTTGATTGCTGGAAGGATCGGAATCTGATTTTACACTGTTCACACCTTTTCCCTTAGTGACAATTGCTCTTCCCCAGCCCAAGGTCTCTACCAAATCTATCAGCTTTTTTGCCTTGGCATACTCTGACCATCTATCAGGTACATCATTCTGAGTCAGCTAAATATGCTCCTTATATATACATTTAAAATTAAGTTTTATATTAACATATCAAATTAAAAATTGAATTTTTTCCATCTTGCTACCTAAGTAGAATCAATTTTATAAGCAATCACTATAAAATGAGTTTGCCTTAAATTCCAGGCTGAATTTAACAATTCTAACAATGAAATGAAAATAAAGAGTAAGCAAATTTAATTCAATTTGTTAAGGAATATTAAACTAAAAGAAAGAAAAATTATTGGTATGCGATGTGACATTTTCTCTTAAATGGCTGAAAATTAGTATTATTTTAAGAATAAAAAAGAAAACCTCATTGAGGTCACAGAATTTCTAGGTTTTTTTTCTGAATTATTAATTGAAAAGTCCTGTGATTCTGGCAAAATGAGTAAAGCCAAACTTTCAGTTTATGAATATTTAAAATTTGTGTCATAAAACAGGCTTATTAATATTTCATAATATTTCTGTTTTATGTGTAATCTTCATGACTTTCCCCCCAATTTATTATATGCTTGGGATGTCTACTTTTCCCATTCTCATTTTCATTTAGAGAAATCCTTTTGGTTGAACATTTTCTCAATCATTAACCTTTTTCTACTCAAAGATACCCTTCTTGACATACTTGTTATTACTGTCCTTTACATCAATAGCACATTATATTCTTCTATCATAGTGTTTATTTTACTTTGTTGTGATGAACTGATCTCTTACAGTTTTACCCCTGTAGATAATAAAACAGATCCACCTGTGTACCCTGTTAGTGCTCAGGTTTGTAGCCAGCATACAATAAGTGCTCAGTAGTTGATTCTCACTGACTGGAATGAATGAGTATTTTATATCCCTTATGCCTAGATTATCTCATCCTTACCTCCTTCAGTAGCTACTGCTGCAGTGACTAGTTCAATGATCTAAATTTTCATGTAAGTAATCTAGGGCCAGTGCGGTGGCCACACTCAGAATCTCAACACCTAGGAGGAGGCGGATTGCAAGCTGAAGCTTTGCCAGGACAATTTAAGGGCTCAATGAGATCCTATTAGAAAGAAAGAAAGAAAGAAAGAAAGAAAGAAAGAAAGAAAGAAAGAAAGAAAGAAAGAAAGAAAGAAAGAAAGAAAGAGAAAAGAAAGAAAGAGAACTGTGGATATAGTTCAGGGCAATGCCCCTGGGTTCAGTATGGAAGAAAGGGAGGAGGAATAGGAGGACAAAGAGGAGAGAGGAGAGAAAGAAAGAAAGAAAGAAAGAAAGAAAGAAAGAAAGAAAGAAAGAAAGAAAAATAAAACCTAGTCATTGGCACTAAATCTGTTTTTCTGAAGAGATCTTATGCAGAAATTGCATAGAGTTAGAGAGAGAGTCTACAAAAACCCCAGTTGTTCCACCTCTGAGCTCCTGGATTGTTGTAGCCCAGGTTCCAGCCATGTGAAATACAAAATTTTAACAGCTCACAACCTCAGCCAAATTGTAAAGTTAAAGTCTTCAAAAGTTTTGAAATAGAAACTTTCTGCTGAGTCACTTCTAAATTGTGATCCACCAAAACAGTGAGAAAGAGTGGAGGACAACTGGTGTAAGCCACTAAAATTGGCAATAATATTTTTATGCATGTCATATACTTTGAATAGTAGGTGACATGTAAATTACATAAGTTCTCATACATAGCCTTATATGCCTCATGAAAATGGTATGTAACGTAAGACAAAATAATCTGCAATAACTTCAAATTAGGCAAAAAAAAAAAAATGTGTCACACTGCGTCTCCTAGATATTTTTTTATCCTGCTTCTGCAGTAAAAGCAAATCAGATCACAATTACTTTATCATAAAGAACAAAAAAACAAATAAAACCCAACTAATTTTACTTACTCATATGTAATTTGCAAATCATACAATTGAGACCTTGGATAATTAGCTATAATGATGTATTAAACTTGGTAAATACTTTGCTGGTCCTTTCACCTTTCAACATATCTGGAAATATTCATGTCCTTTGAAAGAAAAAAAAATGATGTAGAGAAACCTAAATTAAAATATTTTAAAGCACACCAGCTTATTTGATGTTCTCATTTACAATAAGAAACCGGAAGTACGTTGAGAATAAATGCCACAAAGCTTCTTTAGTAACGCTCCTAAAGAGATTTACTGTTCTATCTTTTGAATATTGAACTGGTGACAATTTACTGCCTTTACTGCAACATAATAAATGTGAGGAATTCAAAATTGTTCTGCATTGGGTCTTGTTTTCTCTGAATGCTGGAAGTCCTTCAACTGTCATTTTAAATAGCCCCAGTGAGACTCCTAGAAGATGAGAAATGACATGAAGAAAGGTCCCATCTATCTGAGCCACCTCACCAGTTCTAGACGTCATCCCACATATTTAAGATCAGAATGTCTATTAATTGGCAAGTGTTCCAGTGGGGATCTGTTTGGTTGGGATGTGTGATGTTGGGTTTGTGTACATGGATGACAGCCTGCTGAGTTTTATAAGATTCAGAAGAGATGATTGGCAAAAGATTCTTGATTTTTGTTAATTTATCTCAACAGAAGTTCACTGGAACTCTAAAAAGCCAAACCAAACCAAACAAACAAACAAACAAAAAGCCCAGTCATCCCTGCCCCAGATATACTGTCCTACAGTAAAAATACTATCAAATCAGAGACTATTACACAAATAAGTAATATCCATTACATTAATCTATCAAGTTTTGGGTGGTTTGGTATGATTTTTAAAAATTGATTGATACAAATGGAAGGTGTTTTGTTTTATATAAATCATATATATATATATATATATATATATATATACACATATATATATATATATTTCATTCACTTTTCTACCTCTCCTATACTGAAATATAGTATTTCCCAGGAAAGTCTGTTTTCTTTTCAATGTTCATTCCTGGAAATCACTTGCGTGGTGTAATTACGGTCATGATGGCAGTGTTTGATTCTCGAGTGAGCCAAGCTGCTGAACCTAAATTCACTTGACCAGCTGGGTCAGAGAAAATAAATGACTTTCCTTGACCAGACTTGGCTTGGCTCCCTTAATAGTATCATTTTATATCCCTAGTTGAAGGACAAAATTTTGTTGAGCAGGAGCACATTACTGATAAACATACCACAAATAAATAGTTGGCTGGAACAGGAGATGCAATCTTTATTTTCTCACACAAAAGATTCCAAAAAGTTTTATCCTCGTGGCTCACTGAAGGTCAAAATTCATTAAAAGGTTAAGATAATGGCTTGGCTAACTTTGGGAAAGAAACTGTGTAAATTCTTCTTTTCAGAAGCAGCACATTTAGAGCTGGATATCTTATTCACAGACATTATGATTGCTTGTTGCATTCTGAGAGGAAAATTGCTTTTCTTTCATTCGTAAATTTTCAAAGAAAACTAAGCATATTTGCTCTAGCTGGCGTTCTAAGGAAAACATCACATTTTTAAAACATATTTTCATCTTCAATCAATAGGTCTACAACACAATGTCAAAAATTCAGGTACCTTCAAAGTTTTCAGGTGTCAAGTTTTATCAAACACTCCATCATAGATAACCTACAAATTCTGCCTTCACAGTAACTATTATGTAGCTCACAGGCATGACAAAGTTAACATCACACTTTCGGCTGATAATCTGACAACTTTTCATTTAAAAATAATACAGGCCTCATAAGGTGTAAGTTTCCTATACATGTTTTATTTCCTAGTGCTTCCATACTTCCAGTTTGCATTATTTTCTCTCTGACATTTTGCATGTTGTATGCTGAGTTTCCTCAGGGAAAGTAAATCATATTTCTGCCTGGAGTTCAAACTGACTAATAATAATCATCACTATAAAGGAGTCTGTTGTGTTGGGGACCAAAAGTGCTATCTTGTTGTTATGGCAACCAGAATTTGAAAAAGCATTCCTGATTGTGAGGGGCAGAAAACAGTATCCCAAAACCGATTCTTCATGCGAGCTTTTCCCAACAGAATAATTTCCAGTCATTCCTAAAATGGATGTAGGTGACAAATTTTAAGCTCATATGAACTAATATAATTCAGTAAAGGAAATATATTTTCTTAACAAAGTATGACACTTTCCCATTTTCATTGGACTAATGTGGGCAAAAGGAGAAAGTGTGTATCCCCTGATTAAAGTCATGTATCAGTCATGTTAATTGATACTGCAAAGTGTTTAGGAATACCTGAAAACATACCTCTTCCTCTTTAACATGTTTTCTCTCTCCATCTTTCAAGCGGAAATCATAAATGTCTCACATAGGCTGTATATGTCTATTATAAATAGTCTTATAAAATCTTACTGGTGTATTACTTCAATTACACTCATTAAGACATTTCTGCCACTGATTTACTTATCAGTCTCTGCACTAGACCAAGAATTCCACATGCACAGAATTTTCTTTTCTGATTCTTCTCTTTTTCTCCAAATTTTGGAACCTGTCACACACTCAACAATATTTTATTTAATGAATTATGCACCTCTAAGCCAGCACCATTAATAACCCTCCTCATTGTCAAGACAGATGCCCTAAGAAATCTGTACAAAGGAAATAATAGTATTATTAAAGGTGTATATCACCAGAAATGCATTAGGCTTTGAGGTGGAGAGGAGTTGAACCTGAAGCCAAAACTGCATATACACATATGCGTTATTACTTAAGCTAACTGACCAATTTGAAATTGAGATTTTTTAATGTGGAAAGTGAGAATTAAAAATTCTTCCTTTGTCACTGGAAGATGCTATGAAATAGAGTAACCCTTGATTTAATGTGGCAAAGGTAAGACCACTTACCCTTGAACCCATAATGTTTCATATACTATTTATTGATGTTGACAGATTATTGATGAATTATTAAATGATGAACCTCTATGAGTTATATCCAAAAGACAGTTACAAAAGAAAATAAAATCCATTGGAAGTATATTTTCCATTAAAAAGGTCAGTTTTCCACCACATTTAGGATTGGATTTAATACATGAAAAATAAATATTTGTATTTCAAAAGAGAAGATGGACTCTAGTCTGTTTGGTGAAATTAATAATTTGTAAAGTTAAGTGAATTAGGTACAAGGTAAATGTTGAAAGCATAGAAATAATTCTAGAAATGCAATTCATTCTTCAGAGATAAACTGTTCCATCTTTTTCATTCTCTTTTAGTATTTAAAACTATTGTACTTGTTCCCTCAATCAAAGCACTCCACTTCATTTTGATCTCTAGAATCAACTCCATATTCGAAAACGTAGGCCCACCTGCGTTTACCATATCATCTTCCCCCTACACTTGAATTTATTATTATATTTTATGTCCACATGTTAGTTCTTCTGTTAGCCTTTAGTCACTTGGCTTTCTTTCTGCCTGGGACAACAACCAAACTTTGTACTTCTAGTCCCAACTTATTTGGCATCTCTTCAGTGATTTAATATGCTTTTCTCTGTTTGTGGGAGGCCCATGCATCTCTTCTCTAATCTACACTGATGCAGAAATCTAGTGCAGGATCATTAAATAATATATTGTAACAATATGATGTATCTCTATCCCTTCTTTTTAAACTTTCAGAGCAGAAATACCACAGAGATAGAAAAGTGCTTTTTATTATGTGGAAAATATGGAATACCTGTTACAATCAATTTATATTCAATTATCATAATAAAATGTTAGGCTAAATGAAACTTGAAAACCTTTAGTAAAATTTTTCCCAATAAAGTAAACATTATCACTCAATTATGTTTTCTGTAATATATTACCTTCAGTCATTGCACATTTATTTTATAATTTTGTATAACTGGAAATATTGCATGCATAGGATTTGACTTATGTTCTTTTAGTATTATAATGCAGCCATTTTTCATATTTTGTGCATTATTTAAATTTATTTTCAGTGCTCCATGGCCTACTTCATAAAAATAGTTTAATTTTTTTCTTTTCATGTTTGGGAAATTCATTCAGTAGATACTTCTTTGCATCCGTATTCTCTTCTTCAGAGGACAAACTCCAATGAGCATATTACCAGCCTAATAGATGTGCACATTGTCATATGTCTTAATAAACATTGCCATGCTTTCCAAGAATAGATTAAACCAATTTTCCTGGGTAACAATAATAACTGTGGACTTTCTCTCCTTCATTATGTTCTCATTGGCTGCCATAACTTTATATATATATATATATATATATATATATATGCTTATAAATATCCCATTTCATCTCACTGAGTACCTGTATTTCATTTCCTTCATATACACAAACGTGCATTCAGAACACCCTATATAGACAGGCACTGTGCTAATCATCAAGAAAGCAAAGAATGACACAGTAATCCTGCCTGCTAGTAGTGCAGTGATAAAGGCACAACTCCTAACAGTATTCTAATCCAATACAAAAGTGCTCAGCAGAGGAGTATCGAAATTGCACAAGGCATGCCTGGAGCTGCTGAAGAAAGACTTGTAATATCCCTGATGTAAATCATCTGGCCATGCTCCACCCTTGCTTCCCAACTCACCTGCAATTTTCTAAGCTTACCACTCAAGGATTCGAATTTGGTTAGTCTGGCTCAGCCATCTATATTCCACTCACCCTAGCCAGAAAACATCTCATGCCTTAGGCAAAGGAAATGAATTATTTCTTGCCAAGCATTTTTTTTCCTATATTTTCAAGATTTAGCATAGTTTAGGTGTAATGAATTTTGTTACTATTATCTAGTAAATATAGCTCATTTAAATCATTATCTACTGGCCAGATCGAGTCAAGCCCTGGACCATAAACACATGGAAATTTTAGGGTACACAAATATTTTCTTTGAGGCCATTAAATGTTATTGTGAGCAGTCTAATTACAGTTCCCCAGATCTGTAAGTTAACCTGACCACACAATAAGAGAAAATCAGAGGTCCTCAAATCGAATGTTCCAAGTATGAATGAGACCTCATACAAGGTAGTCCTACACCCTGTATTCCCTGCTTAATTTTTAACTTAAACTGAAAGCCTGCCTCCCTCTTAAAAATATTCAATATATGCTAGCAGATGAGTTGCTTCAGAATGTATGTAGCTCCCACTACTCAACATGGAAACATTAATCACCATGGTCCTAATGCTAAGCTGTGTTTTCTTTACCACTTTAAATGCTCAGGAACAAAATTGTAGCAATCCAAATATTTCAATAAAGTATCATTCTTCGTAGTCCAGGTTGTGGAGAAAAAGGAATCTGCGTGTTCTAATAAGCCCTGCAGAAAGATACCTTTTAGAGTATAACCCCATGGCATCTCTTTTGGCTCACACAAGTTCTATTAATACCTACCCATTTCTTAACATACACCCGGGGCTATTATACATGGTTCTTCAGACATGACAATCACACGTGCCTCAGAGACACAACTGCATCGCTTCCCATTTGAAAACATATTGCTGACTTCCCACACCTGCACCATGGCCTACAGGAGGGAGAATTATGCCCTCACAGCTGCATCTTGAAATTAAAGTCTGATGCATTTACTTGACACTGGAGTCTTGTCCAAACAAGCTCACTTGAGCTTTACCCAGATGGTGGCCATTTACTTCTGCCTCATTCATTTATAGTCCCTTAAATCACTGCCCTGTGCCAGCTGGCACAACTACACAGCTTTTTAATGGGAAGACGGCACATCTTCACCCCTAATTTAGTAGATATAAAAAGTGGCAACAGTTTCCATGTTGTCTTGTTTTCCCTGCATAGGATCCTATGTTGTACATCTCTGATGTTTATTTATATTAAACAGTTGATTCAATTGTGTTAATAGGGGGGAAATGACACTTGTGGATAGTAAAAATGATATACAGATTTGGTTATTATATTAACTGCTATTAAAATAATAGTGTTGCAAATCAAACCATACATATTCAGTTGCCCATACAGACATACGTTTATTTTAATTTTATGTATCTATGACCAATAATTGTTTGATATCTTGGAATGGATTCACCTGGGTGGTAACACTCAGACTGTCCAGTAGATTGAGTTTCTTCTGTGTGTTCTTATTTATAGGTCAAGTTGAAGGGGAGTGATTCCCGTGACATTTTTCTATGATCCATTCCTGGAGCAGCTGACACCATAGGAAACTGTGTGTGCACATTAAAAGCTTGTACTACAATCATGTCCTGTTGTCAATGCAAATTACTTGCCTAAGCTTGAAATTAATAGGCCCCAGTAATAAACTGTGTCCACACTGAAGGGAGACAATGGATATTTACTGAATAATAAACTAAATTATGATCACCGTACATAAATTATAAAGCACATAATTATATTGAAAAATGTATAATTGTAGAAGTGGATCATTAATGCATTTTGATGGAATATGATATATACAACATACCTATAACACATATTACATATATACACAAAAAAACACACACGAGCCCACATATACCAATAGAGAAGAATATTAAAGACTTAATAACCAAATATATAAATCTTAAATGCATAAAGGAAAAAATTAAATTGGTAGTTAGTACAAAAAGCATTTTAACTTAGTATAGAGGAAACTTCAGTTTCACATATTATAATAAAATCTTTAAAATCTATCACACCATAATAGAATGATGCTTAGCAATATTCTGAATTTTGTCCTTTCTTAACACTCAGGATAATAGGACTGGACATGTCATTATGAGACAATTAAAGCTAATATATGTCATTTACTGACCAAGCCACTTAAGAGCCAATGTGTGCTGGCATTTGAATATCTGATAATTTATGTATCTTGTCATGATTAATATAGTGGCCATTATAGGCAAAACTTAAAAAAGTACTGTTCACCATGTGTCTTGTAGGATCCTGCCACTTTCTCATCAGGATATGCAGTTTACCTCTCTTCCTTTTATGTTTCAGTAGGTTTGGGACTCATTTGTAACCATTGGCTGTGCACAAATGATCCTGTTTCATTTTTTAATCTATTCATTGCATTCTGGCATGCTCCACTCTGAAGTCTGCAGCTGCTTTATAAGCAGTTTCACTGCCCTGAAGCCACCATGTTATGACAGAGACCAAGTTATAGGGATGCATAGGAAAGAAAAGAAACAAGAGGGCAGGTTCACCTCAATCCACAGTCTAACTTCAACTGTATAAGACATTTCAACTAAACCCTTCAGTCAAGCCCTTCTAAAATTTACATCCATGAAAGTCTAGAAAAATAAAATGAGTGCTATTGATATTTAAGTCTCCAAGCTATTTATTAGAATGTAGCTCTAATGGAAAGAGATATTAACAACCATTTCTGGCAAAATTGCAAATAACTTTCCTCAATGTTGCATGGAATTTTAAAATAATTTATCAAGTACCATGGAGGCAATTATTCTCTCTGTACCATTATTGCTTTTATAATATTCTAGCTTATATTTTATTTATCTGGAACATCTTTATGTTTACATCATTTTAATAAAATTAACAATAACTTTAGATATAAAAAGAGACCAAGTGAAATAAAGCACCATTTCTGAATGATTATTGTGTGAATTCTAAAAAAAACTTCAAAATGAATGCTCTGTAGGTAGGATGAGAAAAATTCAAGAGGCATTAAATTAACTGAAAAATAGATGGCATTAGGTTCCATGTTAAATTCAATTGTAACTACAGGAAAAATATATATGAATATAAGGGAAAAGTAATAAATCTATTATAAAATTGTGTTAATGTACTAGAATTTAAGATTTTAAAATACCCAGTTTTTATGTGTTTCCATTAGTGTGTAATAATGATAGAATGATTGGCATGCCCTTGTTATGTCTAGTAAAACACAGAGATTCAATTTACTAAAAATGATGCATGAAAAATTGATTGTTTTGACTACGCATGTTTAGGTCATAATCTTGCTGTATTCTGTAAAAAGGAGATTAGAGAAACACCAAAAAACTCAAATCAACTTTTATAAAATAATTTTAAAAGTTTTATCTTGAGAGAGAAGTCAAGATGGCCAATCAGTGAGCAACAAAATGCAAAGCCTCCTGGGAGAAACAACTCATATGCCAGAATAAAACACCCTGGAGAGAACCAGGCAGAGGGAGATGGATCCTCTTGACACAGGAAGAAATTAAAATGTAAAAAAGCTCATCAAATACATCAGGACTACAACTGAAACAGCTAAAAACTATGGGACACATCATTTTGATTCACTGCAACCTGCCATGTTTGCAACGGCCTGAATCCATGCTGGCCAAAAGAGCCACTCAAACTTGTTCCCGCCACCACTCACAGGAAACACAGCAGCACTGATGTCAGGGGTTGGTGAGCCCAACCAACAGCAGAGCCAGCAAAGGGAAATTCATTAATCTACTGTCAGTGCTGGGAATGAGACGCTCCCCACACATGGGAAGGGTAAGACCAAATGGGCAACATGTTGGAATTAGGCAAGAGGAGCCTGAACTGGGAGCGACAGTGACTTCAGTTGGTTCCTCCCTCCCCAGAGAAGATTCATGGGATTTGCTTGGACTTGGCCGCACCTGTGGCTGGGACCCAATGAGCTGTCCCAAATCGATTCCCTGCACCTAACATGCACTAACCTATTGAAGATATCTAAGTTTGGCTGGCTAGGTGGGGAGGGGCAGGCATGTGCAGCCGCTGCTTACATCTCAGTAACAAGAGGAGGCAGAAGAGGGCAGAGGTCCCTTGCCAGCATGCTTCAGAGGAAATGTGGCCAACAGGGAAGGGGGTTGGGACCTGCACTGTAACCTGTGTGGAGGAAGCCAGGACCATGACAGGAGAGAGAGGTAGGAGGAGGCCCCCAGCCCAGAACCCAGACAGCCCTGATCCAGGAGAGGGAAAAACAAGGGAGACTGAGGGTGGCAAACATGCAACATCAGACATGGCTTCAATGGACATTAAGAGATATCTTCAGGACCTTGTAGAGGAGCTCAAAACTGAAGTATTAAATCAGGTAAAGCAAGATATGAGTAGAGTAATAAAAGAAATGCTCTCAGCAAGCATCTCTCAGGAAGATACAGACAGAAGAAGGGAGGAACACAAAAAAAGGAGAGAAACATTCAATAAAGAATATAAAGAAAATATAGAATACATGAAGCAGATTCAAAGAGACTACCAGGAAATTAAAAACTCCACTGAAAGCTGGCAAAATGCCTTAAAAGAAACTAAGGATAGACTATAAAAACTTGAAGACAATTTTTCAATGTGAGATCATGAAAGGAAAGATCTCTTAAAAATAACATGGAAACAGTCAGTAACAGTACAAAGGCTAGAAGATGACAAGAGAATCTACAATTTAAGACTAAGAAATGTGAATGAAGAAGCAGGAATACATATAGGTGAGTTACAAAAGCTATTCATGGAAATAATTAAGGAAAACTTTCCAAGCATGGGAAAAGAAAATGACATTCGGTTGGTTATGTGAAGAATACTGAACTCCAGCCACCTACAACCAAACCAGAGCTACACTCAGACATATAATAATCAAGATACCTGAAATTCAACATAAAAGCAGAATATTAAAAGCCAGCAGAGAAAAGAAACATATTACCTATAAAGGTAAGCCCATCAGAATCACGGCTGACTTCTCAACACAGACCATCAAATCAAGAAGAGCTTGGAGAAAAGTATTCCAAACCCTGAAAGAAAATAACCTCCTGCCCAGATTTATGTACCCTGCAAAACAGTCACTAAAAATTAATGGAGAAACATGATGCTTCCATGACAAAGAGGAACTGGGGGAGTTTGTGACCACCAGTCCAACCCTACAGAGAATACTGAAGGACATTCTAGAGAGAGAGAAAAAAACCCCAGGATTTTAGGAACAGTGGCAGAAAGGCTTCAATGAGTGGGGCAGGCAGTAGAATGAAGGAGAAAACTAGACAAACAAAGGCAGAAAAATAGCATAGCAGAAATGAGGCAGAGAAGGATGGCTAGAATTTCTAACATAGATGGCCTTGATGCACTATATTGTTAATAGTGCATCAGGATTTGAAACCCACATTACTCACACTACTCTGCTTAGATGTATTATATTCTATTCCAGTCATTCTACCTGTACTAGATTTGGGGGCACAGACAATATCCTGAAAATAACAGAATATAGTACGGTAGTCATCCTTAATTTCCTATTAAGTTAATCTACAGCTTTGTAAAACCTACAGTTTTACCGTGACTGATTGTAATTGAATCTGGTCTGTTAGATCACTGTTTTGTATTGATAGATTTTATTCAAAGCTGTTATGATTGATAGTATCAAGTCTGAGAGTATAGGCAACTGCACTTAAGATGACAAGATTCACTAGAATATCCACTATGGTTTGATTATTACCTGCCTTTGAAGTTTTATACTGTCTATAATGTCTTACTTTTGCTAATATTATTATGTACTGCTATATTCAATTAAACTGCTATATTGAATTATGCCTGATGATATAGACAATTCTATTGAAGATAATGAGAAACAACACAGAAATCATTGTAGATCACTCTGTACTGTGGTTTTATACTACTTTTTGGTTTCATGTTTTTATAGGATATTTGTTTTGTTTGTCTTGCTATGTTTTGTTTTTCCCTCTAATACAGAAAGGATAGAAATACATGTAGAGATTCATGCATGCATAGCTTTTTACACACTCACTGTTTGAATATCTACTTTGTATGCTTCAATTTTGTAACTTGAACAACTATTTCTAAGAGGACAATATGTAATTTATCAACTTGTGATTTATTATTATCTTTTTTTAAATTCTGTATTTTCTCTACCTTTTACATGCTTTTGTTTCAGTTTAAATAAAAAATCAAATTTATCTCCTATATGTAAACAAAAGTTTTATCTTACAATGACACTAAATGCTAAGTTACTCTTTTCTTTTTTTTAATACCAGGAATTGAACTCAGGAGCTTGTGTTTGCCAGGAAGGCACTGAGGACACTATTTTGAAAGCATGACAAATGTTAATAAATATTGGTATTAAAATGACTTTTGTTAACCCTCTGGTTCATCCACATGGTGATTAAGTGTTCAGGCTATGTGCATGAGATGTGCCTCTCTCAAACCTTGTCACCAAATCTGCACCTCACCCATCTGACGTGAAAAAAAATTTCTTTTTTTGGTTAATTCTTAGTTAAGAAATGTGTATTTATTACATCAAAAACCTGTTCTTTCAATCCCTGAGAGTTAATTTTCCATCTTGAGAAAGGTATCTACCAACTCTATAATAATGAAGTCCTCAAGATAGTACAATGAAGATTCAGACACTAAAACTCTCACACTATCATAACCTGAAAGTCACTAAAGTATTCATTATATAATATATGAGCAAAGAGCAAACTCAATTATTGTAATTTACTGTAACTATTTACCAAACTCACGATCAACAGAAATCTGCCATCATAGAGTGGGATTGGCTGCTTATCCTGGTGTAGTGCTCTAAAGGAGATGACGTCAGGCGATCTTGCTTTCAGAGCATTGCCATGATTACTCATGCAGCTCTTTATGAGAAAACTTGAAAAAGATTACTCATTCTACTTTTAAAAGGATCAATCTGGAACTTAGAAAACATGTTTAACTATCTTAAAGTCATAAAGTTTCTTGCTACTCAATGTCTGCTTATTTTTAAAAATTCCAATTTATTGACTTCTCTTGGAAAGAAAAACTAATAATGATCTTTTCAATATTCTTATTTGAGCAAAGAATAGGCTCTTTACGTTCTTATTCATGGTTTTACTTGGAACATTTTTCAGTTACTCACAGTAAACTGTGGTCCAAAAATATTCAATGAAAAACTCCCAAAATAAACAATTTATAAATTTTATGTTGAATGCCATTTTAAGTACTGTGATAATTCACACCATCTTGCTTTTTCCTACTTATAATCTAAACTATTTCTGAAAAACAGTGCACTCAATCTGTGTATGCTACCTGTCTGTTAGTTAATTAAGTAGCTCTCCTCATTTTCAGATCAACTGTGTAAGCCCTATGTCCCAGAGTTTGCGTTCAGGTATGCTTTATTTTACCATAATGATCCTCAAAATAAGAGTAGGAGGTACCAGATCATAATACATGGAAGAATAGATTAGCTCTGATGTGGTTACACTGCAAGGTATAGAACAAGTACAGTTTATACTATATAGAGTTCAATGCTATCTAAGGTTTCATGTATCCACTTAGCATCTTGGAGTACATGCCACATTGGTAAGGGAAGATTATTGCAATTCAATCCTATATCCCTTATTTTGGATACTAATATATTCTCCAACCTTTATTCTGCACCCATGATATTATTTCCCACTTTAAATATTCACATTTCAAAAATATATGGAGACATCTGTTTTCAGGGAGGATGTGTTAATTTGTAGCAGAGCAGCACTTTCTTTATACAACTGGAAAATGTTGGCAAAATTAAAAACAAATAAAGCATACATATGAGATAACAAAATGCTATAGAAGGTATAATATGTTTTTAAAAAATCAAGTAAGGCAATAAGCTTGGTGAGTCCCAGCATAAAAACTTCTTCTCATCTAAATTTTAGGGCATCCTAAGTGCCTATTCTCTGTCTTCCCCAGGCCAAGCAGCTGGGAGGAGACAAATCAGAGTTCATTTATCCTGTGAAGAATTTGGTTATATATCAGAAAATGCAGACCTTCACGTCTGCTTTTCTTCAGAAAATGCACTTGGCCAACTTTCCTCATAGTACATTGACTATATTCTGGAATGATACAGGAGGCTTGAAAGGTAATCTGAACACAATAAAAAAATTCTGAGTAAAATACTTAGAGATCCTCAGTATCAGGAAAGACCCATTCTGGAGAAAGACTTCTCTCAAGCAAACCACTATTGTCTCACTCAAATATTTTTCCAGCCATGAAATCTTTATAGAGCAACAGGTTAAAAAATTTGGGCTTGGAATCTTTCAGGGGCAAAGCTGGATTCCCTACCATTTCTAAGGGCTAAGAAAAACATAGAATATACAGGCACTATTTAAACTCAAAATGATAGTAGATGAAGTCTTACTAATTTAGAACCAGAGTCCATCCAAACCCTGAATAATTAAAGTGATTGTTTGTTTGCAGTATCTGTCTAAAAAGAAAAAGGTTGCTCTCTGAGAAATACTAATGCTAGTACACAAGCTTAATTGCAAATTGTATATGAAAGAACAATCGTATGTTGATCTCAAAGAAGGGATAAACTAAATCTTTAAAAGAATCCCAAGATGAGCTACAGGATTCCCCAAAATATTTTGCAATACGTATGTGGACCCATATAAAACTGTGTTACCAACTCTGCAAGCATGTCCTAATAAAAAACAGATGTTTTATTTAAAAGTTTTAAACTAATTCTCAGTTGTAACTTTGTCTTTGTCCTTCTAAAGAAAGTGAAAAATCATTTTTAACTTTATTGATTCAAAAAGAATGATTTGGGAGACTCTGCCTGCCAAGAGACCTTTAAAATTAAGCCTCTGGTCTTTCTAAAGCATCTTGTGAAAATATTTTGTATTTTCTATGTGAGGTTTAATTTCTGTAACTAGAAGTTCTGACAAAGAATGCCTTTTTTTCATCTGTTCTTTGTTTCTGTAACAGAATATCTGTAACAGAGGTCAAGGGATTTACAAAGAAACGTATTTATTTCTCAGCTCTGGAGACAGAGAAGTCCATATCAAGGTGCTTGCATCTGGTCCATGCTTTTATGCAAATTATACCATTACAGAATAAAGACACATGTCAAGAAAAGATGAAAATGGATGTAAGCCCATGAAAGTAGTACAAGATCAAAAACAATCCAGAAGAGTTGATGTTACTTTTGCAATAAATCCACTCTTGTGATAGTCAAACCAGTCCCTTGATAACTGTTTAAGTCCATTGTGAAACCTGAGTCCTAAATGCCTAAATACTTCTCAAGTGCCCCAATTTCTCCAATTCTAATGAAATGGTAAATTTTTACAAGTGACATTTGAGGAGATCTTCAAAGCTAAGCAGTATCTTTTCACTATGTTTAAATTGAGAGATCCAGTAGTATTTCTAATTGATGTAAATCTACATATCAATATGGAGTGCAAGGTTTTGCTACTATCTTCCTTGCATTGTATCACCTTACTTATTCCTCTGTATTTGTCTGTTAAATATTTATACTAACATCATTTATAATTTTGGATTTACTTGTACTTTTTTACTATGGTCACTTATGCAAGGTATTACATTAAATTATTTCTCCCTATCAACCATATTGGAAAAATGTACATGATGAACATCCATAAAAATGTAAATCATCTTTTCCTTAATTGCATATCTCCTTTTTTAAGTATTTATTCATTTTTGTTGTTCTTTTTTTGTTTGTTTTATTTTTTGTGGAAGAAAGGTAAAACAAAATTTCATAACAAAATAACAGGAGAAAAACAATAATTAATAAATTGCATATTGTTATCTTTAAAATAGATATTCAGAGAACAAGATATGTGCATTAAAATTTCTCTGGTAGATGTTAGCATATTCCTTAATTTTCAATGAACTAAGAGACATTACTAGTAAAACTGATTTGTTTTTTCAATTGCATATTTCTATGGCTGATCCTGGGTTATTCAAAATTTTTTATCTTCTTGATCCAGCTTTGGTAATTCATACATTTCTATTAATCTATCAGTTTCTTCTGCGTTTTCCATCTAATGAGAGTCAAGATTTTAGAAGTAGGTACTGATGATCTTCTGAATTTCCACAGGATCTGTAGTCATTACACTGTTTTCATTCCTTATTGAATGGATTTCAGCTTTTTCTTTTCTTTTTCTCATAAGATTTGATAAGTGTTTATCTATTTTATTTTATTTTACTTTTTGGTAACAGTGATCTAACTCATGTCTTTGCACTTTCCAGACAGGCACTTATGTCACTGTGCTAAATCCCTGATCCCAATTTTATTTATTTTTTCAAAGAACCAACTCTTCAATTTGTTAACTCTTTGTGTTGTTTTCTTAGTCTCAAATGTGTCAGTTTCTGCTCCAATCGTTGCAATTTCCTCCCTTGTTTGGGCTTTGAGCTTGACTTGCTTTTCTTTTCCTAGTAGCTTGAGGTATAGCATTGGGTTGTTTATTTGTTCTCTTTACATTTTCCTGATGTGAAAATTCACTGCTACATATTTCTCTCTGAGGATTGCTTTCATTGCTTACCACAGGTTCCTGTAAGTTGTATTTGCATTTTCTTTGGATTGTAGATAGTGTTTAATTTCCTTTCCTTTTTTTTTTTTTTGGCGGTACTGGGAATCGAACCCATGATCTTGTGCTTGCCAGGCGGGTTCTTATGCTACTGAGCTAAATCCCTGGCCCTTAATTTCTTCTTTAATTTCATCTGAAACTTGTTGACTGTTCAGAAGGATGTTATTTAATTTCCATGTGTTATGGTGGGTTTTTTTGTTTCTTTTATCATCAATTTCCAATTGCCCTGTGGCCAGATAATATGCACAGAATAACTTCAGTTCCTTTGCATTTACATAATCATATTCTGCAGGCTAGTATACAGTCTATTTTAGATAACATCCCATGTGCAGCTCAGAAGAATGTATATTCTGATGGTGTTGGGTGGAACACTCTGTAAACATCTAGTAAGCCTGTTTGTTCACAAGTTTGTTCAGTTTTGTTATTTATTTACTAGTATTTTGATAAATCTATCTGTTTGTGACAATGAGATGTTTACATCCCCTGTTAGAATTGTGCTTTGGTTATTTGATTTTACATGTCTATTAATATTTGTCTCATATATTTATGTTCTTCTGTATTTGATGCATAGATATTTCTTATTGTTATCACTTCCTCTTGAATTTTTCCCATAGCAAGTATGTAGTGACATTCTTTATCTCTTTTGATCATTCTTAGTTTGAAGTTCATATATCTGCAAATAGAATAGTTACCCTGGTTCTTTCTGGGTTACTGTCATATGAAGGTTTTTTTGTTGTTGTTTTTGGGGTTTTTTTTTCCATCTTTTGACTTTCATTCTATGGATTTTCTTTTTAGTTAAATGTGTTTCCTGTATACAGCATATTGTTGGATTTTGTTTCATGATGCATTCTGCCAGTTTGTTTCTTTTGATGGTGAATTGAGGTCATTTACATTAGTGGTTATAATTGGCTTATATTTGTCATATTATTTTCCTGTTGTTGGTTCCCTACTTTACCCTCTGTTTAATTGCTTGCCCCAGCTGGTAGGTTCCTTCTATTTTTGTTCTGGGAATTGTGGTCATTTTTATCTCTTTTTAAGTATCTTTTAGTACTGTTTAGGATTTATTTAGTGGTCATAAATTTAGTCAGTTGTTTTTTACCATTGCATTTTCTTATTTCTCCTTTAATTTTGAAAGATAGCTTTACAGGCTACATTAATTTTGGTTGGAAGTTGTTTTCTTTCAAAACTTGAAATATTTCAGCCCATGCTCTTCTTCACTTGATGATTTGTGGTGAGAAGTCCACTGTGATTCTGATAGGTTTTCTTTTATAAGTGATCTATTTCTTTTCTCTAACAACTTTTAATGATCTTTCCTTGTGCTGAATTTCTGAGATCTTCATTATTATATATCTGGGTGCAGATGTATTTTGGTTTTGGCTAAATGGACTGCTATATACCTCACTTATCTGTATGTCAGATTCTTTTCCCAGACATGGGAAAATTTCTGCTATGTCTTCTGAAAACAGACTTTGATGTCATTTGTGTTGACTCATGCTATTTTGTTGACACCTATCAATCTTATATTGTTTATCTTTGCATCATATTGCAGCTGTTCAATTGTTGCTTCCTTATTTCTTGTTATTTTTAAGAGATCTTTCCTTTTGTCGTTGCTAGGTTCAATCTGTTTCAATATCTAAAAGTCTGACTTCAGTTTTGTTTAATCCATTTTTCCAGCTTTCAATAGAATTTTAAATTTCTTGTATATGTTTGAATTTGTTTGATTTATTCTAACTACTTCCTATATCATTCATTCAAGATTTCCACCATTTTCCTATGCTCCTCTATTGTTTTTACAGATATGCTTAACTACTCTTTCATCATAGTTGTCAATTCCTTTTTTTATCTGAGAGACTATTTCCAATCTGATATCTTTTACAGCTACATGGAATTGTCTCATTACTTTAGTTGCTATCATTTCAGAAATTTCAGGTGCCGGATTTCCAATGTTTTGATTTTTATGTCTCATGGACTTGTTCTGGGTGGACTGGAGGGCTGAGATTGCATTTTACTTCTTTGTCTTGACATTTTCTAATTTAAAAAAACTTGATTTGTTTTCTGTGATGATCCTTGTGAGTTTTGGTGGCCAGGAGAAAAATCAGTAGTATTAAGATCTCTCTGGAAAAACTCTGTTCTTCCAGGATTCTAGGTTAGTATCTAACATAAAATCCTATGTTCTGATTAATTGAAAGTGGAATGTTGGTTTTGTTTGGCTCAGTCCCCAATCTTTTGGTATAAGACCATGGTGAGGTTATTTTCCCGAGCTTCACAGTATTGTTCAGTTCCAAGCACTTCCTGGGCTGGCTTCCCATTCTGTGGTTTGGCCAAATGGTCCAGGCACTTGGGTTCCTCCAGGATGAAGTTCCCCAGAAAGCAGAGGGGGTATCAACAAGTTTTCTCCCCTCCAACATGGCTCACCAAGGTTCTTGTGGTAGTGGAGAGGTGGAGATGGCCTGGTGCCATCTTGAAACTGGAAAGCAGTCTCATCAGACATTAAACTGCTAGCACTTTTCTCTGGACTTTGCAGTCTCTAGAACTGTAAGAAAACAAATTCCCATTATTTATAAATTTCTCAGACTCAGGTATTTATTATAGCAACATGAATTGACTAAGAATGCACACATACATGCATATATATATATATATATATATATATATATAGTTTAGAATTGTTTAGAATGTAATGCACTATATATGAAAATGTGTTTTGAAATACGTAAACATTATTTTCATATATATGTATTTACTAAGCCTTTTATTTATAAAATATTACATTTAGTCAATTTTATGTTTAAACTTTTGTTATACTGCATCTGCTCAAATTCAAAAGCCTGTGGAAACAACTGCAATAATATTTTTGAGAAATTTTCTATTTTGTCATTTACCTTGGTAAATTTAGAGAGAATATGTGATTGACCCTGCTTTCTGTGCATAACAATTTGTTATAAAATTTTGAAGTGACAGTAATTTTGTTTAGTAGGCATCATTTTAAACAACTAAATGAAATTCTAAAAGATGGAAACTTCCCTAAATGAAAAAAAAAATTAAAGTACTTTGTAGTTTTTGTTTAAAGTAACAAATATAAGTATTTATTTTTGCCCACATTTAATATTATTTCCAGAAGACAGATTCAAAGTACAGATTTTATAAAATCAACATCTTGAACTTCTTGATACCTATATTGTAAAATTATCCAAAAAAGTCTTCTGGCATACAAAAAGGTCTTTCTTATCCATTTTAATATTATAAGAGCATTGCCTTTCATTGCTCTTTCATCAAGATAACTCCTGTGCCCTCCTGGTGGTGCTGGGGTGGTTATATCAGTGACTAATGATCACAGCATCATTGCCATCATCTCCACTAATCATGGCTCTATAAACCACTGAGACTTCTAACCTCAAGAGAAAAAGTCAGTAGAGGTTGTCATTAGTCTTTGGAATGAAAAAAATGTAACAAAAAAATTGAGCACCTAATACACTTAGTCACTTAAGCATAATATACAATATCACCATTACAAGAAATATTTACATTACAGCTCTTATTTTACCAATGTGAAAACTAAGACTCAAATAGGTTATTTTTTAAGGTTAAACCATTAATAAGCAGCAGATCTACTAGTTAGACTGTTTATTGTTTGAATTCTAACTATAAGAAAATACATTTGAAAAAGATTTTCTTTGAGAAAAGCATAACTAAACTAAATTCCTACAGGTCTCACTGAGTAGTTTAAAATTGTTAGAATAGAATTATTTAGAGAAAGTCTTTCTCCGTGCACCAATTGCCTTTAATGAAAGCTCCATATTATATAATCAAAGCACTCTTAAGTCTTTTAATTTTAATGACTGTGTTATCTGAGAAAGTGGATGTGAAACTGGTAACAGTATTCTTAGTATCTAGATTTCAGCACCACTACAACCTATCTAATCAATAAATTAACTATTGAACTTATATTTGAATGTGAAAAGATAGGCTGAAATTTAGATAGAAAATTCTTAATGACATTAACATAATAGAGATTATCATAGCTATAATTTTAAAAATCAAATGTTTATTACTAGGAAATATATTGAAAGAGTTCAACATACATTGCAATAGGATTTATTTAAAAACCAAAATTTGCAGAGCATTTTATTTTAGCTTTATCCTCTAAGTGGAAAATGAAATAAACCCTGCTATGGTTAACACACATAAGCCATTCTCTTTATCGTTTTCTAACAGCCACTCAAGTGTAAATAATGGAAATTATTACATGATGATTTCACCGAACTGCCTGTCAAAGGCTGTAATTGTTGTAATAATTTAGGTGGTAAGTATATGTTGCTCTGCAACTGTGGATATCAATGCATATCAACATCTGGAGCCTTAGATTTATTTGCATATAATCAGTGTTCTGAAGGAGAATTCGAGAAGTCTCTGTAACTTCCGCTTCTCACCATGTTTTTGTAAAAGATGAATGGGACAAAATAAATGCATCCAACAAGTTTGTTTGCCAAGTAGTAGCATATTTGAGGCTTTCCATATTTTATACTTACATGAACTCCAAAACTTGTTATTTTGCATCCTGCTGATTTATCTTATTTTAGGACACATGTGAAAATTGCCATTACTTGATTCAACTATAACTTTAACTCTAATAATACAACTCTTATGCTGTCTCATCACAATTTCTGTCTTACTCTTTATGCTGTTCACTGCCCCATTTTCAGAATTTAGTCCTTAGCTCTTGATATAAGTGAGGAGTGTCAGGTTCCACTCTTTGCATCATGAAACATAATCTACATTTTAATAATGTTCTTAGATAAGTGTTATGTGCATTAAGCTTGAGAAGTACCGTTGAATGTTTCTAACATTCTTAATTTCATTGAGATCTTCATGAAATCTTTAGTTTATAGTTGAATATATGTATTTCTCCCAATCCATAACCTTCCGTTTTACTTTTCTCTCTTCTTTCTCACCCAAGTTTAAGTCAACAGCCAATTGTTTTAAAACAAATAAAGAAACAAAATGCAAGACAAAAATAAATAAAAGTATCTAAGGGTAGGATGTAGACACCAATGATTTTGTTTTATTTAACTAGACAATTCTGATGTGTGCACATACTTGAGAACTAAATTCATCTTTGCCTTTCCTTTTTGATTGCATAATTGCTTTAGTCAGACAAATGCCTAACTCTTCATTAATCCAATTATCCTTCCTCCTCATCTAATATTGGCATGTTAACAAAGCTTAGTGGATAGATAGGATAGCAATTGACATTAATTTTTTTTTATTTCCTAAGTCTTAACAATTGACTTATAATGATTTTATAAGAAAAAAAAAACAGTAAACAGTGTATACAGTTTTGTTAGTATTTCTTGTAGGCCACACTTCTGTGAATGAATTTTATCTTTTTAATTTCCTGTCTTTCATAATGAATGCATGCAATCTTATCATAAAGAAGAATAAGTATTTGAAAATCACAATGCAGACTTTCAAGTAGTTAGCATAGATATTTATGTTATTTTTAAAGAAGGTAATTATATGTTTGGTTACTCCAATCATTTCTTTATTACCACAGAAAGTGAAATTAAAACTGAAAATAAAAAAATAAAAAAGAAATAAAACTGAAAATATATGACTCAAAAGGTCAAATGATTTTTTCAAGAATTATAGTTAACATTTTGTCTTTTAAAAACTGTATGAGAAGTTACTATAAAGTTAGCTACCTAAAACAATATTCATTTGTTATATCACAGTTCCTGTAGGTCTAAATTCCTGCCACACCTCACCTTATTACTTAGATTTAGGATTTCAAAACCCCTATAATTAAGGGGTTGGGCAACCAAAGTGTTTCTTTATGGAGTTTGGGGTCTTCTCTCACCTCTTGTGTTAGTAATAGAATTTAATTTGGCTCTAGGCTTCAAGTCCCCATTTCCTAGCGCTGTGATCCAGGACCATATGCAGTACCTCACTCAGTGGCTCTCTCATAAGATGGCCCTTTAATTAGCTATCAGGAAAATCTTGTCAGAAAAGCCCCAGTCCTTCATTTAATTAAGTCAGGCTGGCCAATAAAATCAGTTGATTTGGAATCTTAATTAAACATACCAAAATCTCTTCACTTTGCCGAGGAGTTATGCCTCACCATTTTGATAGATACTGCCCGCAATGAAAAAGTGAGGCCTATGCAGATTAGTACATGCTAGGAAAGGAATCTTAGGGGACATTTTAGAATTGTATCTATCACAAAGACTTTTCACATTTTCTATATTTCCACCACAAAGCATAGAAAAGATGAATGAAATAAAGTGAAAGAAATAAGCTAGATTTTAATAGTCATGATTATTTGGGTGACATTTATGTATGTTTGTGTGTATATATGGGTTTACATGAGTATGTGTCTCTTTTCTTCTCTTTCTATATATCTAGTCATATCATTTAAAAATAAGGATATGTTCTTGGAAAAACTTTCTTAGGTGATTTTTACACTGCTTACATAGAGTGAGAGAGAAGTCAAAATGGCCTACAAAAATACAAAACCTCCCAGGAGAAACAACTCATGTGCCAAAATAAAACACCCTGAAAAGACCCAGACAGAGGGAGATGAATCCTCTTGATGCAGGAAGAAATTAAAACATAAAAAAGCTCATCAAATACATTGGGACTACAACGGGAAGAGCTAAAAATTATGGGATACAGTGTTTTCACAGCGACCTGCCAAGTTTGCACCAGCCTGAATTTGTGCAAGCTTGAATTGGCACAGACCGGTAGAGCCACCCAAACTCATTCCCACTGCCACTCACAGGAAGCACAGCAGTGATGAAGTCGGGAATTGATGAGCCCAACAGACAGAGGAACCGGCGAAGGGATCTTCATTAATCCATGGTCAGTGCTGGGACTGAGACACCCCCACAAAGGAAAGGTGTGACCAAATGGGCCACATGTTGGAATCGGGCAAGAGGAGCCTGAACTGGAAGCGACAGTGACTTCAGTTGGTCGCTCCCTCCCCAGAGCAGATTCGTGGGATTTGCTTGGACTGGACTGCACCCCTGGCTGGGACCCAATGAGCTGTCCCAAATCGATTCCCTGCACCTAACATGCACTAACCTATTGAAGATATCTAAGTTTGGCTGGCTAGGTGGGGAGGGGCAGGCATATGCAGCCGCTGCTTATATCTCAGTGACAAGAGGAGGCAGAAGAGGGCAGAGGTCCCTTGCCAGCATGCTTCAGAGGAAATGTGGCCAACAGGGAAGGGGGTTGGGACCTGCACTGTAACCTGTGTGGAGGAAGCCAGGACCATGACAGGAGAGAGAGGTAGGAGGAGGCCCCCAGCCCAGAACCCAGACAGCCCTGATCCAGGAGAGGGAAAAACAAGGGAGACTGAGGGTGGCAAACATGCAACATCAGACATGGCTTCAATGGACATTAAGAGATATCTTCAGGACCTTGTAGAGGAGCTCAAAACTGAAGTATTAAATCAGGTAAAGCAAGATATGAGTAGAGTAATAAAAGAAATGCTCTCAGGAAGCATCTCTCAGGAAGATACAGACTGAAGAAGGGAGGAGAGAAACATTCAATAAAGAATATAAAGAAAGGAGAGAAAACATTCAATAAAGGAGAGAAACATTCAATAAAGAATATAAAGAAAATATAGAATACATGAAGCAGATTCAAAGAGACTACCAGGAAATTAAAAACTCTATTGAAAGCTGGCAAAGTGCCTTAAAAGAATCTAAGGATAAACTATCAAAATTTGAAGACAAGTTTGCAATGTGTGATCATGAAGGAAAGATCTCTTAAAAATAACAAGGAAACAGGCAGTAACAATAAAAGGCTAGAAGATGACAAGAGAATCTACAATTTAAGAATAAGAAATGTGAATGAAGAAACAGGAATACATACAGGTGAATTACAAAGGGTATTCATGGAAATAATTAAGGAAAATTTCCCAAGCATGGGAAAAGAAAATGACATTCGGTTATGTGAAGCATATTGAACTCCAGCGACCTACAACCAAACCAGAGCTACACTCAGACATATAATAATCAAGATACCTGAAATTCAATATAAAAACAGAATACTGAAAGCCATCAGAGAAAAGAAACAGATTACCTATAAAGGTACACCTGTCAAGATCATGGCAGACTTCTTGCCACAGACCATCAGATCAAGAAGAGCTTGGAGTGAAGTATTCCAAGTCCTGAAAGAAAATAGCCTCCAGTCCAGATTGATGTACCCTGCAAAACTGTCACTAGAAATTAATGGAGAAACATGATGCTTCCATGACAAAGAGGAACTGGGGGAGTTTGTGACCACCAGTCCAACCCTAGAGAGAATACTGAAGGACATTCTAGAGAGAGAGAAAAAAAAACCTACGATTTTAGGAACAGTGGCAGAAAGTCCTCAATAAGTGGGGCAGGCAGTAGAATGAAGGAGAAAACTAGACAAACAAAGGCAGAAAAATAGCAAAGCAGAAATGAGGCAGAGAAGGATTACTAGAATCTCTAACATAGATGGCCTTGATACACTATATTGTTAATAGTGCACCAGGATTTAAAACCCACCTTACTCACACTACTCTGCTTAGATGTATTATATTCTATTCCAGTCATTCTACCTATACTAGATTTGAGGGCACAGACAGTAATCCTGAAAATAACAGGATATACTATGGTAATCATTCTTAATTTCATCTTAATTTAATCTAAATCTCTATAAAACCTACAGTGTTTTACCATGACTGATCATAATTGAATCTGGTTTGTTAGATTGCTGTTTTGTATTATAGATTTTATTCAAAGCTGTTATGATTGATAGTATCAAGTCTGAGAGTATAGGCAACTGCACTTAAGATGACAAGATTCACTAGAATATCCACTGTGGTTTGATTGTTACCTGTCTTTGAAGTTTTATACTGTCTACAATGTCTTATTTTTACTAATATTATTATGTATTGCTATATTCAATTATACAGCTATATTCAATTATGCCTGATGATTTTGACAATTCTACTGAAGATAGTAAGAAACAACACAGTAATCATTGTAGATCACTTTGTACTGTGGTTTAATATGACTTTTTGGTTTCATGTTTTTATAGGAATTTGTTTTGTTTTGTCTTGCTATGTTTTGTTTTTCCCTCTAATACAGAAAGGATAGAAATACATGTAGAGATTCATGCATAGCTGTTTACACTCTCACTGTCTGAATACCTACTTTGTATGCTTTAATTCTGTAACTTGAACAACTATTTCTAAGAGGACAATATGTAATTTATCAACTAGTGATTTCTTATTATCTTTCTTTTGAAATTCTGTATTATCTCTACACTTTACATGCTTTTGTTTCTCTTTAAGTAAAAAAAAAAAAAATTTAAAGTAAAAAGAGGAATAGGAAGTGCCCTAAAGGATTTAACTGCATTTATGTTTAAGTGTGTAGGATTGATAACCATGTTGCTAAGTTGTTATTGGATCATTGAACTTCTTTGCAGCCTCACTGTTTGAATGTCCACACTATAAGCTTTAATTTTGTAACTTGAACAACTATGTCTAAGAAGACAGTATGTAATTTATCAACTAGTGATTTCTTACTGTTTATTTTTTTTTCTGAAATTCTGTATCATTTCTACCCCCTTTTCTGTTTTCATTTTTTCCTCTTTAAATAAAATTTAAAAAAAATCATAGAGTATACTTCTATATACTAACATGTCTCTCACATCACAAAATAATATAATCTCTTAGGACCAATATTATGTATGTGGTCCACTGTCAACAGAAGCATTGTTATGTAGCACATCTCTGCAAATTAATATATAGATTTTGTATATATGCATATACATAACTGTATACATAGAACATCTTATAACTTTGAACACTACATAGTATATATTTAATTAGTATTATTTTAAAGTGTAACCTTACTCTTACTCCTTTTTTTATCAGCTGTTTATATATGCGTGTAGTTGCTTGATTTACTTAAAGTATTAGTTCAAGGTCTGCTGCAATATCCACAGAAGTATCACATGCACGCACTTCCACTGCCATAGCAACCACACCAGAGGAACTGTTACCATCTCTTTGCAATTACTGGAGCTCTTAGAATATCTATAAGGTGTTCTATATACTTCCATAACTACAGGAAAGGCCTCAGAATAGTCATTACTGTGTTAAGAGGGTGGCTGTTCCTTTATGGTGTCAAAGGAAATGCTATTTTAATGCCAATGGAGTGGTCTCAAATAAATTCTACTGCCTTCACAAAAAATAAATGAAATGAAACCCAAAAAGCATGTCATTATCTGATAAAGAACCTAAATTACACCTTCCAAAGCTGAGCAAGTTTCCCAAGGGAGTCACAGTTTTTTTCAACCTTTTTTCATTCCTCATTTTTCAGATCATAGGAAGTGCTTTCCAGGAAAAATGGTCTCAAATAAACCTACTTAAAATAATTACAAGGTTTAAGACACATTCTTAGCAGATTGTTTAAAATTCCCATTCAGATGCAATAGCTCATTTTATATCACTAAGGTCCTGACATCAAAAAAATTGACTATTATTTTCTCACGATGACATATTGGTGTCTGTCTGGTTCTGAAATTATGATCAATATAATTTGTTGCTTTGTTATCTGGCAAAACTGGTACAGCTCAAAGGGTCTCACCAAAAGCCCTTCACCTTCTGTGAACAAGATTATTCAGCCAAACAACCCTCCTTATCATGGAGACCAGACATGCTTATCCCTAAGTAGCAGGCGTCAGTTCCCTGCCAGCCTATGGAATGATTCAAACATGCCAACTATAGATGCTTGAGAACTAGAATTTACCCCTTTGTGATTATAATCCCTGCCTATCACAATCCCTGCTCCTTTGCACTATTCCTGAGTTCTTGTGGCAATGCACGGTGCAGTGTCCTCCCCTAGACTGTATGTGTGACAATGTATTGCTGTCAGTTTGCTCTGCCAGTGATTGGTGTTATAAATTCAGACATTCTTTTGATGTTAGTGTGAGAATATTTTCTTTATCTTTGGGATGCAGATGAAGTGATGGAAATCATCTGTTACCCTGTGAAACTGTGGTATTCCCACAGGTATAATTCTTTTTTATTTTCCTAATGATTATTAGCCATTCTCATTTTTGAACTTTGGTACACCCTTGAAGTTCAAAAGACACATTCTGATTCTATGATCTCTTTTTTTCCATGATTAATTTTTCCCTAATGATGACTGACTATGTGGATTAGAACATAGAACAATCATGATCATATTTTAAAGTTTATTATAGAGGTAATATATAAAGCTGTACCATAAATTCAAAGTGACATAGGAAAATAAATATAGAGAACAAATGAGGAAAATTCTGGTTTTAAGATTGTACTTAAAAAATACTGCAGCTTCAGAGTACAAAGCTGACTAAGATCATGATGCCTTTTTGCTTCTCAAGGAAATTCACTCCCTGAAAAAATTTTTTTTCTGAGAGTCATAAAAACACAAAAGCCTTTAAAATAAGTCTTTCCTTGCTTTTCACTTGTGTAATGGGTTTGCTTTTCTCTATAGACACACATGTAGATGCCGCAGATTTCTACCCAAAGCGTGCATGAAAATCCCATCCACAGTCCATAATGCATCCTACCTGTGAGTTCTTGCTCCCCTTGTGCGCATGCACTTCTTTGACTTGGTCTAATCAATCTGCTTATGCTTCTCCTTGTTTTTTCTTTGATTGTAGTGAATTGAGTTCTCTGTCTCCTCTCTGGGAGAACCCCCTCTAGCTCTACTGAGTGACAACTTCACATATGTGTTTCAGAAGTCTTGCTCACTTGCTTGTTTTCTGTCATTTTGCCTTGTTCTACCCTCACATCTGACAGTGACATGGTGTCTTAGCCTTATAACTCCACAAGATCATTGGTATGTAAGAGAGAGGTCTGTTGTTAGGCTATGCTTTGAAGAATTTAGGAGCAACATGTTTAATTAAAATCAACTCAACTAGGTAGTGCATAGAGAAAAAAAAGTACTGTGTTAAAGTAAGCAGACAGCTGAGATGTTAGGAAGTACAAAGAAGGAACAACTTTGGGCAATTTTGCAAGGCTGACTTGCTATAATCTACAAGGTAATCTGAGGTAAGTGTGTACTTTTTTTCTAAATCCAAATTGTATTCATAATCACTTCTCTTTAGAAATCAAGAATTGGTAACCAGCAATAAGTTCTCACTCAGTGTACAGCCAGAGTTGTGCAAAGATACCGTGTAAATTGTTCTCAGTTCTGAGAAGTGTCCCTGCAGGGGAGGCTGATTTTTTTTCCCAAATTTACAAATAAATATCTTTTATTTCCTCATCTACAAAAAAGAAAACAAAAGAAATATAGCAAAAAATGTTAGTTAATATCATCCACTAAATATTCAAGTTTAGATTTGGTTGAATGAGGTAGGTTTGAGGAGCTAAAGAATTCTTAATTTGTATTTAATAAAAGTTTATAAGGACCCAGTTTGACATTTCTTTAAATGATTGAGAATTTCTGAGTTTCATATTGAAGTTAACTCAGAAACTGTATGTTTTGTAATATGTATATTCACCCAATTGAAAAAGTTTGCAAAATAGGTCACCAGTTTGCAAAGTCCTCTATATATTAATTTAGAAATGATTTCTCTGGGGGCTTCTTTTAAATTTCTTTAATGACATTTATGCTTTGAATATAATGACATACCTTGCCTGACTTAATTTGGGGTTCTAATTATTCATTGTATTAGGTCTCTAATTGCTAAAATACTTACTGTGGTATGCATCAAACATTAATAAATTATTGCCTAACCAGCTGGGTTACACCTGCAATTCTGTATTTGCAGATGTAACTAATTATCAAAATTTCAATGTACAAATCGTCAGTCAATTATGAACTCTATAAAGCTTGTAGAATGTCAGACTTTCAGTGTGTCTGTATGTAAATCCTTGACTCTGACACATATTAAGTGTGTGGCCTTAAACTTACTATGTATCATCCCTGAGATTCAATTTTGCCTACGTTAAGTAGCAATCTTAGAGTCTCCCTTAAAACACTGATAGATCATTCAAATCAGAAAAGACAGACAAATTGATCAGCATGGTACCTGAAATTCAGTGAAACTTGTTCTTGCTTTTATCACGTCATCATTTTAGTTTTTTTTTAATATAATGGCTTGTATTTCAAAGTCAGTATACATAATTGAAATTGCAGAAATTTTGATCTATTTTTTTATATTTCATTAAATCTGAGGTACAGATATTTGTTGTTAGTGGACAAATTCCTTTGGCTAATCTAATATTGAACAGTTAGTTTTTTTGTATATTTTTCCTATTTGATTCGAATTACAGCCAGTAATTCTATGAAGGTGAAGTTAAATTAATCATAGAATACAACTCAAATAGGGTTTAGCACACAGTCGTCATACTTTTGTGGTCAGATTATTTCCTTCCTGTTCAGTAAACCCTGAATCACTTTCCACTGGCCACATTTTTTTGCCTAACTGCTGGTTAAGAAGGAAATACCTGCCCTGATCAAATGACTCCTTCACAACTGAAAATCCATGAGTCTTCAAGAACTTTTTTTTTTCTTTTTTTAAACTGTAGAGTGTAGATGTAAGAAGGAGGAGGAAAAGTAGAAGATAAATAAAAAGAGAAAGAGATGCAGAATAAGGAGAGGGAGAAGGAGGAGAAGATGGAAAATCTAACAAGCAATCACTGGAGAAATCTTTGTACTAAAAACGAAAACAAGATTCAACATAAGGAAATTTATAATTACTCAGATGTGTGATAATATACTACATGCCTGTCCATAACTGAGCACAACAGGACAATGTGTACATGGTTTTCTTAATGTATCCTGTGGTGTCTACATACAAAACTAGAAGCCATATGGTTTGGTTCAACCCCCCCCCCACATGAACTTCCAGGTTTTTATTGTATTCTATCACTTAATTACACCATCATTTCTGATTTGAATGTGCAAACTAATTTTGCAGCTGTAATCAGACCTCACAGAGAATCCCCCACAAACAGGCAAATTCTGTTTGCCTTGACACAATGCTATATGGATATTTTGGCCAGGCTGCTGGTTTTGGATTCAAAAGATTCAGAGCTTTACCACAGTGATATGGAAACTGCTGTGCTGCAAATGTACTTAGACATCACAAAGGTCCCTTATAAAAGCAAATTGATACAAATATTGTTGCAAGTTCTGTTTTAGGAACTATTTGCATCTCTGGATTATAGACGCTGTCTCTGGCCTCATTGTGATTGGACTAGTTTAATAATATACTCATTCATTTGCATTTGTTCAGCAAACACTAGCTGAATATTTGTTCTGTGTCAATTACAAATCTAAGCTGAATAATACAAGGATATGTAGAACATTTCAGGACTTCAAATGATTAAATCAAAATGGAGAACATAGGTGTATGAAGGTATTCAATGCATCAAAATTATGGAACAAAAAAGTCTGTAAAGGGCTGGGGATTTAGCTCAATGGCATAAGCACCTGCCTTACAAGCATGAAGTCCTGAGTTTGAACCCTGGTACCAGAAGAAAAAAAAAAGTCTGTAAGAACAATAATGCTAAGATAACTCTCAAAAAAATTATTGAAAAAATGAATTTGATGAAAAATGAAATATTTCAAATCAGGCACAATATCATAGTATGTGCAATCACCAAATAGAAATTTCCGGGGTAAAAAAAAAAATGATGGCATTAAAGTAAGAAGAAAAATAACAGTGAAAATATGAAACGAATGTTGCCATTTAGTAGCTGGAAATGTATTTTGTGTCCTGAAATGATCACAAACTCCGGTAATGTACCTAACATGACATGCTGAGAATGTCATGCTGAAGAGTTTTGTGTTTATCAGCTTTCATGTCACTTGGATTTACACCTAACATCCACAATTTAAATGAGGAGAAATTTAATTTGGCTCATGGTTTTAGAGAATTCAGCCCATGGTCAACACACTCCAAGGCAGAAATGCAGTGGGACTCTTTAGAAGAGCTGTTTGTTTTATGACTGCAGAGCAGGGGGAAATGCCAGGCAGAAAGGTATGTGGGAACTTTATTGTAATACCAAAAATCTATGACCCACTGATGACCCACTTTATTGTAATACCAAAAATCTATGACCCACTGATGAATGCTAAGAGTTACTTACTAATCCCTTGCAAAGTTCCTAACTAAATAAAAGTGAAAAATCATTTTACCTGCCACAAACTTAGACTTTATAAATAGATGATATGAAGCTACTAAATATTTTTCAAGCAAAGAAGGATTTTGTAGAGACTGAACTTCTCTACTAACGCATAAATAAATTTTTAGTCCATTAAGGTCCACTATATTTATAAAAAATGTAAATCTCAGCAATTAACTACTCACTTACTGAACAAGGTGGCCTTACGTTCTCATTGAAGCAAGAGCATATATTTATAACCAACATGTTGCAAGTCGAGATTACTAGCCTTTATGGGTTCTGAAAATTTAAGAACAATAGCTAATAAAAAAATAGTATTTAAGGAGTGCTTGAGAGAAGAAATTACCAGTATATTTTTTCAAAAGCATTATAATGAGGGAAATTGAATATGCTACCAGTCCACACCATGACTCTCAAAGTCTGGAAATTATGGTATCATATTTGTAGCAAAACAAAATCTAGCTGAATGTGTAGAAAGCAGGATTAAATTTTGGAGGAGTAGGAGACTGCATGTGAAATACTGTATCTCTGCATGGTGTCCCAGGTGATTTTTAGGGCCAGCCTGTTCCAAGCTTCTGAGAATATCTGGATAAAATAGAATAAAACAGAGTCAAGAGGAAAAAAAGTGAAAAATCACTGAATATGGACCTGCACGAAACACTGTAGCTCATTTATTGAAGTCACAAAGTAAATCAGAAAATTGTTCTTGAAGATTCCCCGGTGGAATCTTCTTTAAAAAGTGAAGGCCCATTAACAAGGGTAGTTTCCTAGAAGTCAATTAGATAATTAGAAGATTGTTAGATATCAGTGATATCAATGTGAATATTTCCTCCCCAATAAATAACAGATGCAATAGGAGAGGCAGCCAGATGACGTAAGGTGAGACAAACTCTTGGCAGTTTTCTTTACTTATTGCTCAACTGCATGCATCAGTTTCAACCCCAGTTTTTAAAAATACAATGCTGTGGTTTCTGGTTGACTTTGCTCCAATCTTTGAGCAGCATGTCCTGAACAAATGCATGACCTCTGGATGTTCAAAAGAACATGCTTGTAAGAAATGCTTCCCACTTAACTTGAGAGTCACATGCCATTGTTCCTGCCAGTGTCAACAGACCAGCTGACTTCAAAATCATCCTGATACTGCCTTACTCAATATTTTCAACTTGTAATATTTACAAATATTTTCTGTGGCTTACATCTATGAAGTCAGCAAATCAAGGGAGAGTTTTGATAGTTATTCAGTAGCCACTTGTACTAGCAAGAGTGATAGTCACAATATAGACACAGAAATATTTTAATCACTTATCTTCCCAGTTGGCTGTGAGATAATTACTCTTTTATAGAATAATAAAGTCAGACTTACAAAGATAAAGCACTATGTATCAGAAAAACCCATTAACAGTAGTGAAATTTTAAGTCAAGGACAACAGGTTGAGATGCATATTTGTTTGTTTTTCTTTAGTTTCCTTCAGTATGTTAATAGAGTCAAAAATTCAAGTCTCATTCAAGATCTCTGCACAGATGTTTCAGTTTCATCACCTGATTTTAACCAACTGTAAAATAGGTAGGGATACTGGGATAGACTTCTTACATAGCCGTTCCAGTGTCATTGATGTAGCTTTCATTGGAATAATTTTACCTGTGAAATTCTTTCATCTCTGAATGCCCAACCATTTCCCCTCAAGCACTGAAGGAATTTGAATTATGTAAGGAAATGTAGGAAGTTCAAAGAAGGACTTAGTTATTTTCATCCAAGTAAAGTTTTTTAAAAAAGAATACTAATTGAACTAAAATGTACTTTTATCCGAGGGACTTGAGTAGAAACCCTCACTAAGGCATACCTCACTTCAGGCACTGCTGTCATTATCATAACACCATGCTAATGTTTACTGTGATCATTCATCTGCATTCTTTTGTGTGATATAGTGAAGTGATGCATTCCCAAGGGGCTCTTTGAAATCACAAACTACCCACTTATGTGTAGCGTCTGTGCCCTAAATCAGATATAATAAACCAAACTCTCGGAAAGCAAGAGCCTAAGATATGAGTTTTAATGTTTCAAGTGAATCTGGCATTTAAACCTGAGAAATAATGTTCAGATACTTCATCGGATCTTTGCAACCATCCTTTGTGGGAAGAAACACTGGCAGAATTTTGGAAAACTGAGATGAATTATCCATGGGAGGCCAGGTCTAATTAAATATCAGATAGGTTAAACCATAGCACAATAGCATGTCCTCTCCACCCTTTTCCAATACAATGACTACTGAAAAGTCACATAGTAGAAAATCATATGATGCTAGGGAAAACTTTTTAATAGACACAATGAGAGTCGATTGATTGATTCCACCTTTTTTTCCAGACTCTCTATGTACTTCAGGCTGGCCTACAACTCATGACAATTCTCCTGCCTCAGTCTCCTGAATGCTGGGACTACAGGTGTGGACCACCATGCTGGGCCTTAGTTGTGCTTCTTGCAAGGCTTTGTTGAAAGGTAAGTGAAGCTGCATTTGGTCCAAAAGAAAGTGTGACAGTACCTGACATATACATGGAACCAGCACATTTAGCATTTCCTAATTGCTATATGTACCTTTTATATGCCTAATTTATTCCACTTAATCAGACTATTCTTACCAATTTTATGCTAATATTTGAATCTTATTCTCCACTGCAGTCTTAGTTTTCCCACAGTGATATTTTTTCATAGAATTTTTCATAAATCATCAAATATCAGTCTAATGCATATGAACATTTGACATCTTTGCTGATGCTAGAGTAAACCCAACCAATATATTTTGGCTGTGCTAAAAAAGGATGTTGACCTTAAGGAAGTAACTAAGTAATCTTCTCTTCTTTCACACACAATAATAAATAAATAAATTTTTTAAAAATCAAGTAGAAATATTCCCACAGATTTTATAAGAAATGTTGACATTATTGATTCCAAATTTTCCCATTCAATACTTTAATATTCCTTTAAAATAAACTTTCCTTTAATATGCAGTTTGTATATTTAGACCAAATGCAACATTATCCACTGTACTTTAAGAATTCAGAAGTGATTGTATCTAGACTACACTAACATAGAGAAACACACATATGCAAATACAACACATATGCAAATTGTGTGTGAAAATAATACCAGTTTTTTTCTGATATTTTTAACTTCAGGATGCAGCAACATCTTATGTGGGCCATATATCATTATTATTTTTTTGGTTTTTGGTACTAGGAATTGAACTCATGACCTTATGCTTGCCAGCCAGGCACTGTGCTGCTGAGGTCATATATTACTGTTATCTCTTTCTCTTGAAGTTTTCTCCTAACTAGTATATAGTGACCTTCTTAATCTCTTCTGGTTATTCTTGGTTTGAAATTCATGTTGTCTGCAAACAGTATAGCTACTCCTGCTTTTTTGGGGTTCCTGTTGCTTGAAGTATTGTTTTCCACCCTTTGACTTTCAGTGTACGAATTTCCTTTGGGGTTAGCTGGGTTTCTTGTATACAGCATATGGTTGGGTGTTGTTTCTTGATCCATTCTGAAAGTCTGTTTCTTTTAAGTGGTAAATTGAAGCCAGTTTACATTAATGGTCATAACTGATATATATTGGTTCATTTTTGTCATGTTATCTTTCTGCTCTTGGATCTTTACCTTTCCCCTTTCTTCTATATCCATATCTCCTAGGCTTGTTTGGAATGGGCTGGAGGTTTGAGACTGGAGTTTGTTCTTTCAGTTTGTCATTTTCCTGTATTCCCCTGGGGAAGCCAAATTCAAGGCATCAGTTGTGTCCTGGGTTAAGGATGTCTGTCCATACTGCAGGGAGTTTCCCCAGTTGAGTGGGGGATATTAGGCTGTCCTTATCAATCTCTAGTGGCATTCAAAGGCTCCCTAGATGAGGAGTGTGCACTGGGTGGACCTTCAGCACACCTCACATGGCTAACTGAAGCTCCTTGACTGCTTGAGGTCACTGGACAGGGACTTACCAGGTTCTGAGTTTTGTACTAAGGATGAATGGCATGTGGAGTGCACAGGGAAGGCCTTCAGGTCATGCCACATGGCACATCAAAGCTCCCTAGCTTCTTGGGGTCTCTGGGTGGGGCTCTACCAGGTTCCAAGTAACATACTAGGGCTGCATAGCTAGGTGGAATTCACTGTGAGCTTGCACCACTCAACACTCAATGGCTCCCATCTACCTAGGGGTTGCTAGGCAGGACCCTATATGGTTCTGAGTAAAGTCTCATGGCTGCACAGATAGGTAGAGATTGCTGTAGCAGGCTTCATCTCACACATGGTGGTTCCCAGCTACCTGGAGGTCATTGGGTGGGGAAGGTCATATATTCCTTAAAATGATAAATATCTTCTTTCAAATTGAGGCTCTCACTCTAACACCAACAGTTTGTGCTTGTGCAATTATCACAGATATGTACACAAATATGTATACATAAAAATTTATTTGTTATGGTTTGTGTTTAAATGTCCCCCAAAGCCTCATGTAATCATAGGAGGACAGGCCTTCCAAAGGTGGCTGAGTCTAGTGTTTGTGATTGGTTCATTGTCTGGGATTGGTGTTGTGAGTGCTGTATCCACCCAGGGATGAGTAGCTAGCATACAATATAAAGGAGAGAAAGTGCTGTGCTTTTACCCTTTTGTCCTTTTTGGTCTTGTTGCACTTGACATCTGCTGCCACTATGAACTGTTGCCCCTCTGCCACACCACCCTGCCTTGAAGCTGAGTATAGATTGAAGCCTCCACAAACTGTAAGCTAAATAAATCTTTCCTTCCTTGACTTTGTGTGTTGGGTATTTTGTCCCAGCCATGAGAGAAAAGTAACCAAGACAATATCACAATAATCCTGAAGGATATATAGATATTTATTCCCCTATAAAGTGGAAGAATATTCTAACATTATATATTCAAGTTTATACAACTAGTAAGTAGATGGAAGTCAAATCTTAGTTTTTAATATACTGAAGTATATTATTTTCCCATTTCATACTCATACAAACTTACAGAAATATATGTAAAGTCAAAGAGAGATTATGAATGGCAAAGGACTCCTTTACAAGTGAATTCTAGAACATTCCATTTTTAGCAAAGGTAGCAACACAGCCCACTTGTAAACACTGATATTCTCCAGGAAATGATGAGATATTTTATACTTTCCAATATAATCTTGTGCCTTGTCATAATAGTGAAAGCAATTACTTTAAAATAAATAAAAGGAGAGAAGGTAAAAAATAGAAATGAAAGGGAGAATAAAAATAATACATCGTATTAAAATGAGGCCAAACTATAAAATATTGTATTGAAATGAGGGCAAACTATACTAAGAATTAACATGTTGGAGTATGTAACAGTATTTAATTTGGGCTTTTTCTAAGGCATTTAACTCATTCATTCCATGAATTTTGTATGCAATTGTTACCACACATAGGATCTCATTTAAACTCAGTAATTTCAACAAAGAAGAAAAGAGAAAAACAAGAAAAGGGGGGAAAGGAGAGTAAAAGGTAGACAGTATAAATTTTTTCCAAGATGAAGATTCCTTGATTCAGAAAAACAAAAACAACCTAAAATTTAATTTGGAGTCCATGCAGCCTATGTTAGGCAATCTCAGAGCAACCCTAGCATTCTAAGCAGCTGTAATCGGCCTGTGCTTAAAAGTAACAGCAAATGGTAAACACGGGAGAAACAAGACACACTGCAGAGTGACCTTGGAGAATATTGCCTTCAGCACAAAGCAGGGGACATTTGAGTCATTAACTAGGACCAGGAGCACCTGGCTGTTGGAATAATCAGACTTCGGAGGACATTTTCACAGGAGACAACTCCTGGGTGCCAATCTCTCACTGGGTCATTATGGTACCAGTTGCTTTAATTATGTGAGAAGTGGTGAGATGTACCTGGAGGCATATCAGGACTCCATCTGCAGGTATTAGCATTCTTGACAAGGTAAAGCAGTGTATTAAGAGCTTTTCCACTTAGGAGTCTCTTAACAACTGAGAATATACAACCATTCCTGTAGCCTCTTATTTAATCTGAGGCATTAAGTGACACTATTCTTATCAATTTGGCTGCAAAGTCATTAATTTTATGTTTGAGATGGGGGAAGGAGACAAATTTTCTTAGCTTTTGAGATGTCAAGTGATTTTTAGAATCCTGAGAGAAAAAGTTCAAATTTTCTCTTTTAAGGTTTAAGATATTATAAGAAGGATGACGGATTGACTGCCATTGTTCAGCGTTACAATTACAGGAACTCTTCAAAGTGGCATGGTCTCGAATCAATCAAAATAATCAAGGAATATTTAAGAAGTCCTCGTTGCAGAAAAGTCAAAAAGTAACCCTCCATAATACTGAGGACAAAAAACATATTCGTGATACACTATTGGACTCATGAAATCCCATAATGCCAATTTAGCCCAACCAAAATGCCCATTACCAATGCGTATGTAATAATAGAATCTACAGAGGATCCTCTTGGTAAGAAATTGTGCTAATTTTTGTTTTAATTTCAAAAAATGGTTAGCACACAACATAGAAGCTATCATTACACACATTGCTTAGATGATGAGATTGAAGTTTAGAGGAAGTATTTTTCCTGTGACCTTAACTGTTACCTAATCAAGGATGGTGAACCTTTATGAGTTTTCAATGATAAAAACAGTCCACTGCATTGGTTTTTCACCACTGGCTACATGACAAAATTCAAGCTTTGGGGAATTATGCAATATTCTTGTGATCACATAGTTACCAAAGTCCAATAAAGCAAAAATTTGTTTTACAGGCTAATTTTCTTACATGTGATTATATTTTTATGTTATAGCTTCTTGTGAAATTTTTTATATTTCCCCAAAACACAATTAAAATATATTATATCAAATTTATTTTATTGTAGGAAATAATGCAACTGCTTTACACCATCCTTTCCTGATGACATATATCGAGTTTTATTTTAAATAACTGGAGTTTGACAGTTCCAATAATATGCCTCAATCTGTTCCTTCAGTTGTTCACAATAGGATTTAGAATTTCAGTTGAGAAAATTGGATAAGCTAAAAACTATACCTGGAGGTTTAGGAGCTTTTTCTTTTTTTAACAAAAAAACTATATTAGTTATATTTTCCAAATTGAACCTACTTATATCAGTCACAGACAAAATACAGTAGGCATTCCTGATTCTAATATTTCCTCTGCAGTTGTTCTGTACTTATAAACAACAGTGGGAGCCAGAAACTATATGTTAGTTTTCAACAACTGGTTCAAATAGTAATTTAGAAGCTGTAAAAATAAAGAGGAAAAAAAAGTTAAAGAAAAAAGAGTTTTCTAAAACAGATTTAAATTCCCAGACTACTACTTTACATCTTGTGGGTAATTATGGATTAAGGCTATGGATGTATTAAATGTTCACCCTCATATGTGCAATTCGTATATGCTATAGCACTAGGGAAGCTCAATAATTGCTGAACAGAATGAGAAATATGTTTCCAATTTAGAAGAAGAGTAAAACTACAGTAAAGAAATAGCACAAAACAAAAGAAAATCTACACAACACTATACACTGACATAAAAACACTGAAAAAAAAAAAAACCGGTAACAACAACATCAAAATAACCAAGCTCAGCTCCCTGAGGACTATACACTGCTTCAGTATGCAGACATTGCTGGGAATTCCCAGCTCTGCTGGAGAGTACAGCCAGGTCACATGCGGAGTGATGCCTCTCTGTGCAGGCACTTTTAGACTGCTGTCCAGGGCCCAGATGTCAAAAGGGAGCTAAACAGGGAAGAAATCCATTGTTTTACTGTAACTTCAGCTTCCCATTAGTAAATACAAAAGGTTTTTTTTCTGTCAATCGTAAGGGGACTTCAAATAGTAAATGAGGTTATAACATAAAACGTCAGTTTCTTTAAAGCACAGCAGTAATTGTCAATGAGGAAAGTCAGCCAGATATATCATAAAGCTAATTAAAATTATGTCAAAAGATAAACTAATTAGGACACAAGTGTACAGAGATATGTCATTGTGACATTCCAGAAAAAAAGAAAGCACTGAAAGACACAAAAAAAAAGTTAGAGAATTTCATACAATAGCAGGGAAGCAAATTAATTACTGCCTCACTCAACACTGGCAGAGAGCATGAAAGAAGCCGGAACCTCTAGAGATGTGTTCAAAGATTTTTTTTAAATGTCCATAAATATGTACAATTTTCATGCATCAGTTGGAAGAAAAAAATTTTTTAAAAAACTTGTTTTTCAGAAACAAGGTAGTTGCTTTCCTCACTTTTAACCAAAATGACTCTTTATCATATCTAAGCACCTAAGGAATTCTCTTACATTTCCCAGAATATATAAACAGGGTAAGTGCCACCATAGGCAGTGAGATCTTGACAGCGGGTATACCTTTAAAGGTCTGAATTCTTAAAATTGTGAAATTCATTTGCATGAGGTGCTGACAAGCTTCACCATAAGAGGAGAAAACACGAGAAGCATTGCAGTCCTTCAATTTCTGAAATCCATTTTTGCACACAAGCTACCAGTCATGTCTTTGCAAATTTCTCGAGTTACCTCTCCATAAAACAGCAAAATTGGGCACTGTCAGCAGAAAAAGAAGCATTTTGAATGCATCATTCAGAAAACAAGCACATTTGAAAAACAGACTTAAGAAAAGGTCAAACCGGAGGTTTTAGAAACACACTAAAAGCTCTCACGTGAATGCCTCTTTCCATCTATTCGGAAACTGATATAGTGCTGACTACCACAAACTTGGATTTCACATGATTCTTGTTCACTTCATCTCCCATAACAAAACTTAATTAAATATTTCTACATCAGGCTTTTTGATATGCTTTTGAAACTTTCAAAATAATTCCCTAAGCCTTGAGTACTCCTGAAACAAAATATATTTATGAGTAGAAAGAACTCTGCTAGAAGTCACCTGAGTTAATTACAGTAAAACAATCTTTGTGATTGATATCGTGTATAAAGTTAATTGTCTCATTAACCTTCGCTATTGTAATCTAGACCCATTATAAATGAGAATCAAAAGAAGGGCTAGAGATTAAGAAATAAGTAAAATAGTATATATACTCCCACTGTGATCTTTAAGATTTAAATGAATGTCTCTTCAGGTTAACAGCCAGTAAATGTCATAATATCAAGTTAATGGGTTGACAGAAAACTGACCTTACTATATTTATGGCATTTTAGGACATCTTACTATATATCAGATTTACAGTCTTTATTTGTCTTCATTTCTATGTATCAACAACAAAAAAATTAAATATTGACAGTATTACATATGTTGATTGAGGAAGATAATGGAGAATTTCTGGGAACTTCTAGTAGCTTCTGTGTTCAGTGGGCCAATAAAGCAAGAATTTAAAACCTTCTGATTTGGAGACTGAATCACCTGATAAAAAGACAGGCTTTGAGCACTAGCATTAAAGAGACAGTTCTCATGTGCATGAAAATGTTCCTGTGAGATCACATTCCAGGCTGAAAATTTGGCATCCAGTGCTTGAGGATGATCTATGAACTGAAGTGATCACTTGAAATTAAAGTCATCTGAAAATAGATTGTGAACTAATTATAATTTGACTCAGTAAATATCTTCCAGCTCCACTTGTGTTTTAATGACCCAGATATTATATGTCAAAATAAAATAATATATTACTAAAATGACAAAGCTACCATCAGTTGAACAACTGCATCATAAGTAAGCATTCCATGGACTTCTGTTTAACCTTCCTGTTACCCTACAAACTAACTAATTTCCTCCATTTTACAGAAGAGGTTGAGACTGATGTGCAGTTTGGCTTGGTCTTTCCTGTATGAAAATGTGTGGGCTATTTGTGTCATTCTCCATGGGAATGGAAAAGAGATAACAGCATGACCCACATGTGCAAACATTCTGTCCCTTACAAACTGGTAACTGTCCTTGTGACCTGAAATACAACAGTGCATACAATCGCCTTGAAGAAGGAGAATTCAGGAGTTGTGATAAAGAAAGGGAAGCCAGTAGAATTCCTTTCTCCATAGAAACAGGCTAAGGAACATAATGATAGTTTTCTTTAGGTGTTTTATTCTAACTTCACTTCATTTGGTGATTCTATGATCATTTCTTCTTCCTAGAAATTATTCTACTGGAGCACTCAATGTAAAAAGCTTCTGTGGGCAAACTTCTTCTTATAGTATATCCTTATAAAAGACAACTCCACATAGTTTGCAGCCCTGGAGGGGGAACTGAAAGCTGAATTATTGGAAACCATTATTTCCTAGTTTAAAAGATTATTTTTACATTATTTCTCACTGACTCTATGCTACTGTTTTCCTATCAGAACAACAAATTTTGTATAAGGAATCAGGGCTTGTTAGGGGATTTTCTGAAGGAAAAGAAGATTTAAAAAAATATCCTGACCAAAAGGAGGAATCCTCCAGGGAACAAAGTGGCAATCTAAAAGGTTATTGGTTTCTTTTTAGTCTCTTCTCATGAAAGTTTATCTCAATGAGAGGAGAAGAGAACACCGCACCTTCTAGAATAAAGGTGCCTGGCGAACAAGGGACCATTATTATAGAGATTGATCCTCCAATGTAGCAGTAATTCTTCGGGTCATAAAAGAAAGCTGTGAGGAAAAAAAAAAACCCTCTTCTATTGTCCCCTCGTTATCTTAGGATGGTGTCCTTTGCTGCTTTTCCGAGCACCCCAGGATACCTATTCCTGTCTTCTCCCTCTCTCATCTCTTTTTGTATCCCCTACTAACCTTCTTTTCTTTTCAGTTATCCCCTCATGAAATTCTCCACATACTTAGCTGAACCTCTGAGTGCTGAATACTCAAGCACTCTATCTACAAAGTCATGAAGAAACAATATTACTGACTAAGGAGCTACGCGTGGTTAGCACATAGGCTAAAGGTGAGTTCTTCATAATTCTCAGTTGCCTTCAGGGGCGGGGTTCCTCAGTTTGTGGACTGAATATCCTGTAGAACTCTGTCATCTTTATCTGCTTTTTCCAACTGTGGGGCTTGGGTTGACTGTTCTTTCAAAGGATTCACTTAAAAATTCAATTTACTAAAAGTCAATCTTACTATATTATGGTCTTATACCTTACTACTTTTATGTCTCATGCTCCCTTTTTCCTCTGCTTTCCCCCTAGGGAGAAGCTTTTGATTCAAAGTTAAAGAAATACATTGAAAATAGCTTATAGGAAAAGGATAATAAATTGAGGTAATAAACTCTTATTTCTTACATAACCTTAGCCACAACAGAAAAGTAACACATAGCTCCTAGAGGTTGAAACTTGAGTGTAAATTCAAAAAGTGAAGCAGTTTCTCAGTGTCCACCTATAAAAACCATAAGGTCCAACTTTTCTTCCAAGGCAGATGATTGCATGGATTCATTTATTGTGGATATCTGCTCTCAGAATAAAGCTCAACATGCTTGTGACTGATTTCTTTCACAAGACTATACTTTGTTTCCCATGGTCCTGACTCTTATCCAATCCCATAGATAATTTCAACTCAGAAATAAAAATGCCAAAATCCTGTTTCTGTCTTTAACTTTCAAGTGAAAATCAATTAACTTCATTATTGAGAAATGAGATGCACAGGTGTCTGTGTCTTAGTCAATCAGCACTTGCCAGTGGGTCAGCTCGGAAAAACATTATAACTCAGGCTATCGTTTTAGCAATTGCTATAACCATGGTTACACATCAGAGAAAAATTGATAGGTAAGGCAGGCGCTCAGTTTTATGTCTACAGCCTAGTTTTGCATTACATTCATACAGCCGTGCAATCAATAAGAGTGTATTCTGAATACCAAAGTTCTATAGAATTCCCTGTAGATATAGAAGGCCTCATTTTATATTTATTTAAGTACCTACATCTTAATCTTTCCTTCAGTCTAAAGAGGCTCACATATAGCAATGATAAAAAGTTACTGAATACCAAACAATATGCAAAAGTAAGCTAGTATTAATTGCAAATCCACAGAAATAATCCATGTGAAAAGGTGAAAACAGAAAATATATTTCAAAAACTGAATGTTTGATGATGGAAAACAAGCATGTTTGATATGAAAACAGAGTCTAAATACATAACAAATAACTAGAATTTACAATGATGTTCAATAATTTCCTTAATACTCCCATTAATAGTAGTAAGAATGTAATTAAATGACAACCAAATTTAAGCATTATTTAACTTGCTGAACAAATATCATGCAGGTTTAGAAAAGAATTAATTAAAGAGATAACATGAATTATTATATGTTACATATAATATGCATGATATACAATATAAATATATACTGCCTTGTACACTGTTTTCAGATATTTTCTGCTTTGGAGAGAGCATATGTAGGAAAACTTCCCTTATGTTAAACTTTATAGCCTATATTTAATGGTCCATGTGTAGTCTTAGGTTTCAGAGCATGTTTATATCAATTTGCAAAATGTCATGCATATGATGCTTAAAGTTCTAGCAAAACTTCTGCAATATTTAGTCAGAGATAGTTAACAGTAAATATACAGTTGCTTTGGCAATGTAATTAAACATATACACACACATAGAGGAGTTATGCTGAAGCATGCAACTATTCTCTCTTGCATTAGTGAGATGGAACAGAAAATGTGATATTTATACCAGAACTCTATTAAAAATTCTTAATACCAAGTTAATTTGAAGCTTATCTTTCTAAGTAATCAACATGATAATTATTTCAGGAATCCAGCTTTTTTTGGGTAATTATCTTTAGAAAGACTGACACTTAAAATAAATGAATATTATCAGCCATATAAATGCTTACATTATATTATTATACTTTAAAATTTTATTCATCACAGTTTTGTACAATGCAGTTGCTTATAATTTTCTGTAATTGCTCCTCAAATAGAGCATTAAGTTTTATGGCTTCATATTTTCCTTGACTAAAAGACTTTATTACCATAACAATGCATAGAAAATGGAAATATTGATACCCATAACCTCTAAGTAATGTTTGCTTGTTTTTTAATGTGGAAATATGCAGCTTAATTCTAAATGTATCAGAAAGTGCCAAAGCATTTTTTCCTTCTAACATATTATTTTTGCCTTATAATTTTAGGACTCTCAAAGAAAATAAGCATTTTATTTTACTATTCATTTTTGAGTGCGAAAAGTCATGAGTGTTAATATCTGAAATAAAGAGAACAATGTTCTAATATAAACCCTGGTTTCTTATTTTTCCATAGACTGATGCCCTTTGGAGTACAAAAATTTATAGCGAAGCCCAGATCTATTAGGATCAAGACATAAAAGAAAAAAAATGATTTTTAGTGCAGAGGGAAATAACCTTTTACAATATTAATAAAGGCTCTCTATACTTACTATATATCTTTGACCTATAATGTCAGAAATATAGATTACGCCCTTAAATCATGCACTTCTAGCTTCATACTAAATTTGCACTATTTGGCTTTATCACAAATGTGTCCAGAATTTTACAACATCTGGCACATTTATAGCAATTAGTTCTGGGAGGCTGAAGTCTGCCAGCCTCAGTTGCATAGTCCAAGCACACGCACAAATTATGATTAGTAATGATTTATTCAATGATGAAGTAATTCATCTTACTCTGTTACAGCCCAAAACTACAAGAGTTGACAGTTGTGATTTGTGCTAGAGTTTTCTTTGATAACATCAAGCTCTTTCTAAGTGTTAAACCAAATGGATACAAAACCTGAGAAGCTGTGGAAATAAGTACTATGAATAGTAAAACATTCTTAGAGAGGCATTTATGCCTATGGGATAAAAATGATGAAACTGTGCCAATTACACCAATCATATTCAAAATAGATAAGTAGAGTGTTTGGAATACTCTGAAAGATCTTGTAAATTTTAATTCGTTCAGTTTTATCACCAATTGGCTAAAAGCCTTCTGTCACTTATAAAGAGTGTATATAGAAAAAGCTCATAAGATATTTGTCTTCTGATTGCCAGTAGTGAGTTTTGGAAGAACAGAACTATGATTCATAGCTCTCCTACACCCCTATACAGTGGATTTTTTTTCTCTTTTCTCTTGCCTTGTATCTATATTATATTTATACTTCAAGTATACTTGAAGCTACTTCCTTAGCCATCTACTAGGGCAATTTTTTCTACTACAGAGCATGAAATTATTTGCATTTACCTATGGCTAACAATTGCTATTTTATTCACTGATAATAGTACATTATTAAAGCATTCATGTCCTATAGATTTTAGATTCCTCAGACTCTTAGTTCAGTACTACATATACTGTAAGAACTTTAAAACTGTTTGTACTCTGTAGTTTAAAAAATGACAATTTACACACATATTGAGGAGTGTGAGTCTCTACCAATGAAGCTACAGCAATAACATACACAGTATGAACTCAGTCATGAAAAAAGTGTGTCGATGTATAGGTGTTCAACAAAGACTGGTTCTTCTTTTCCATTCTGCATTTAGGCAGGGCTATGAGATTAGTTAACACCAATGGAAGGAGTTTAACCTTCTCCAGTGTATGCTTGTAGTTCCAGAGAACCCACTTTGGGTTTAAGATCATAGAAGATGAGTGAGCTACATGACGACAGGAGTCTTGGATCATGTATTACCTGCTGAAAACAACAGGGACTGATTGGTAACCCCCATTTTAAGAAATTATCTTCCATTATTTTAAGCAACTGAAATTTGAGTTTCTCTGCCTGAGTGTTATAAACTTGATTTGAAACCATAATTCTTATTTTTACCTTTAAATTGCATTGGTTTTATTATTTTTACCCAAATAAATTTATATTGCTTTATATTAGGAAAGAATAAGTTTTTACAAGGAAAGAACAAATAATGGACTAATTTCTTGGAAATCTCCTCTTACATTTATTCTTCCAAAAATAATTATCCTTACTTAAGTTCTATACATTATTGTACCGGAATCCAGAGGGATATGAGAATGTAATCAAGGTATCATTTATCCTGACCTTCAAGAAGTACACAGTCTGGCACAAAATGAAAAGTATTTGCATTCTCCAGGAAATTACCTATGGGATTAGTCTTCTAACTTTGGGACCTAATGATTTTGTGAAAAGGGATAATATTTATTTTTTAGCTCAATTTTTTAATCTTTAAAATGAGCATAATAAGAGTCACTACCTGAAAAGGTTGAAGTTATGGTTATACTGTTTACAATGTTAAGAGTGTATTTTTACAGGATTCAGTATTCACTTGTGAGTGTGCATAGATGTCTACTGTTTTTGTAGATGAAGAAGTGAAACCTGTTGAAATTGTATGATATAAGGAACGCCTATTGTTAAGTTTAAACACGCAGATTCAAATATATTTTTTTAATCTACTTTTTTCTAATAGTGAATCTTTTTTTAAATAAACTAAAATCACTGCTTTTGGAGGCATAAATGCCTTTAAGACAATGAATTGTTAAATGAGCTGGATGATTAAGCAAATATTTTTTGATAACATTATTCTGCATATTTGTGATCTTTCTTTGCTTTATTCTAAATACACAAATTTTTCCACAAATTGTTCCAAACTATCATTGAATGATGATGTATCGATCGAAATGGTTACTTCTACAGGCAACATAGTATTGGGGTTCTTGGCGGTCTGTTTTCTAAACTGTCTAGATTGTTTTTAGGATCATTGAAATATTTTATCTGAAAAGGAATCTCCTTTTCCTTGGTTGATGTGTTTTAAACTTAATATCTATAAAGTCAGCAAAGGAAAACTCACAGATTTCCTGGCATGGGTCAGCAAACCCTGATAGAAAAACGAATGATGATGCAAGAGACAGAAAATCTTCGTGGGGAAGTCAGGGGGCCTCACTGGATTGAAGCTTCAAACTGACTTAACCTTTCAGTTTTACTGAGAAACAAACAAATGGGTTGTGTCCTGCTGAACAGGGGGCACATTTTAGATTAGAAAGGCAGAATGCCAATTAAGCCAAATTGTTAACTTTATCACATCATTCCCAGGATGTTTCTCCTTGATTCACCAGAGAGGCTTACCTCTGGGGCTGGCACAGCCCCTCATCCAAGTGGTTCCAAGTCCTTAGGCTCCACAGTCTCCTGTGCTCTGTCTGAGTCAACACAAACAGATGTTAACCCATTGGGTGCCACAAAGAAACTCCCCAATAAATGATTTAATAATCACATAGATCACATTTTTGACAAGTCCACCTTCCTGATGAGTGCAGAAAGATCACAAGATTTTTCATTGCTCAGAAATGCTCATCACAGCTTTCCTGATGCAAAAGGAAGCTCTTACTATAGCCTATATCTGAAATTTCCCCCAAAGATTCAGATGTTGAAGGTTTGGTCCCCATCCTGTTGCACTTTTATGAAGTGACAGAAACCTTAAGAGGTGGAACTCAGTTAGAGGAAGTACGTCTCTGGGAATACACCCTCGGATGGTACACTGTGTCTCTGGCCTCTTTCCTCTGTGTTTACCATATGTTCTCTGCTGGGATGTTGTCTCTTGCTGTAGCCCAAAGCAAGGCAACCAGCTCATGGACTGACCTCTAAAACTGAGACAAAATAAATCGCTTCTCTTTTAGGTTTATTTTCTCAGGCATTTGATCACAGTGACACAAAGATCATCAGCACAGTCCCACTCTTTGGTTTACTCTTATTTCAAATAATACTCTTCAGCAGTTTCCAAAAACATGAGTATCATTCTCTTTTCCTTTCATTGTGAAATCTAATCTAAATAATGAGCCTCAAATATGATAAACACGTACAACCCCAATCTGACAACTTAATTCAACACTTCATTAGTTCTCATTAATATTGTTACTGCCTCTCCATTCAAATTTATCACAAATCCATTCCCTAAAATGATTTCTAAACAGTATAATTCAACCAAAAATGCAACTGCAAAAACTCTGTACTAGAAAGTCACTCAGAGGACTTTTCCCCATTTGACTACTAGCTCCTGTAATTTAGACCCTAATTTTTAATGACCTTTGATGATTTTATAACTAGAATAGTCCTAGTAGTAGTGATATCAGTGAATAACAGTCTCACCAAAAGAAAGTCTACAGATATTTTTTTCAGCACTCAACTTAACTTTAATAAGGTGTTATTTAATTTACTTCCTCTCTAATAAAAGTTTAACAAATTGTAATACAGCACCAGTTCTCAAAATCTGGCTTTGGCCTGTATGGACTGGAACCTATGTAAGAGCTTCTTGGCACAGGCAGATCTTGATTATTGTTAAGGTCATATTGGTGCCAGAGATTTTCTGATTTTATAGAGATCTCTTTTTATAGCTTTCTTGGCTTTTGATACTTGCATTGCTTTCTGAACAATCAGCTTCCTCTGTTTACATTGCTATGGCTTCAACATGACATCAGTTATTTCTAGACTTTTTGTTTTTTGCTTTTTCTCTTGGTTTGACCTTTAGAAGTATACATCTCTAGCTTTACTTGCTCTTAGACTCTTTCAACATTCAGTTGGTCAAATGCCTTATCATTGCTACAAATCCTGTCTTTACATTTTGATGTGATGATAGAGGGAGAGACCACACACTTGGTGTCACCTGGCCCTGTGATTTAATAACTTCACTTGGCTCCTATTTTTAAAATGCCAAGAGTTTTTAAGGGTAATAATAGCTAACTACAATTCCGGAAGTTAATACTAAAAATTATATAGGGTATTCAGGCCATGTTTTTAAATTGAAACTGCAGCAATTGAAACTGGATTTATTCAAGTTTCCTACAGATGTTGAAAAGTATCAAAGCTATAAGCCAATTTAAAAGAAAATCAGGCATATTCAAGATCCAAGAAAGTACCAAGATCTAAGTCCACTGTCACAGATCTGAAGAATTATGATCTTTCAATTAATTCAGTACAGAGGAATCAGAGCTTCTGTGCTTCAGAAAGAAACTAAAAGATGATTTACTTTCCTCTCTTTTGTTTTACAGATAAGCCTGTAAGAGATTATGAATGAGTAAAACAAGAAATGATGTTCAGAAAGATAAGTAGGCTGAGAACTAGAAAGTTTAGAATATAAACTATAGACCCAAGAACATTCAGTCCATAGCAGTTACAGATATCTTAATGGTGCATTATCATCTGTAGAAATATTCCTTTTATGTTGTTTTGAAGAATCTGTCCACTCTTATAGCAGATTACCACAGTGTGTACTTTCTGAGAGCTGACTACAGTCACTTGCTTCATGTTTGGCTCTCAGATATGTAGACAGTTTGGAAAAGAAAGATGCTTACCAAGCCCACAAAGCAGCCTGGCATGTGTATGCCATGTAAAGCACCGGTCTCACTTCAGTGATGGTTACTCAGGAGTTATGGAATTTTGTAGGAAGAAAAGTCATATGTATATCTTCAGATAATCAGGTGAAAGTAGACCAGAATAATCCAAGTTTTTTTTTCCTTTTGTAATTGTTCACAGCTTTCAATCCCAGTTCCTTCCTAGTTTTGTATAGCACTGAATATACTGTCAATAAGTCATAAAAATTTCTGCAACATCCTTCCATTTCTATTCTTCTGCCATCCACTACGTGTCAACACAGTCAGTGAATGAGACAAGTTAGACATATTACATCAGGAGACTAAATCCTCTGGAGTTGATGATATCCTTAGGGCATGGCCCTCCATATTCTGACAGGTGCCTTTCTTAAATCAGAGTTTTCTTGTGTGTCATATTCTCTGTAGCCACTCAACAGCAGAAGCAGTGAGCTCAGATTGATTTTCAGATGGCTATCACTATAAATAACAATTAACTCTCATGTCAGCTTCTAGAAGGAAAGCCAATTGGAGAATGTCAATTGGAGAAGTTCAAGATAAAAATAAAGACATCCTTCTTTGGACTGGATGATAAAAGAGAACCAAGCACTAGAATCAAAATGATGCTTTTACCAGCTCACTGAAATCTTTACCATCACATGAGACAGGTCTGCCATTGCAAGTTAGGGTCTATTTGTGGCAGAGAATTATCTTAAGGATGAAAGTGTTTTAATATATGTTGAGAAGAGTTGTGTGATACAAATCTATCTTTTCAGCCTCACTCCCAGGTAGGACTTCATAGGAGATAAAACAATAGCGGATTTTCTTTCCTCATCACAGAGATCATTACTGACAGCCCTATGCTAAAAGTCAGATTAACATGAGAAAAGCATAGGATGTTTAATTAAGACAAAGTTTTATGTGTCATGGGCAATATAAATTAATGAAGATCCAGAAATCCTTAGATACCTGGGTATTCTTGTGAACAGTCATTTAAAGGTGTGATTGGACCAAAGGAGTTGTAATCTGAAGCTAATGATACTTGGAGTAGCTAATCAAGACCTGTATGAGCAGACTCTTCACATCATCTAGGAAGGACCTTTGCAGTCTGATGGTCTTGTGATCAACTTCCAGATGCAGTAGGCCAGAGAATCTGCTTCTGCCCACACTTCACAGGACAAAAGCAAGGCAAATTCAGACCGATCATCTGCCTTATGAGATCACTCAATTCCCAAGATGCCTTATTTCATGTTTTCATGTTCTGAACCCTGAAAGCTCCCAAAGGCAATATAAAGTGTTTTTTTTTCTTTTTTATTCAGATATTTTTATTGGGATAGGAAGCTTTCTCTCACTGTGACAAAGGACTGAAAACAAACAACTGAAAAGTGAAAAGATTTCTTTGGGCTGACAGTTTCAGAAGTTTTAAACTGTGTTTATTTGGCTTCATTGTTTCTGAGTCTATGGGAAGGCACAGCACCGTGATGGAGAAGCTGTAAGGAGCAGAAGCTGTTAGGAAGGAGGAAGAGGAGAGACAGAGAGAGACAGAGAGAGAGAGAGAGAGAGAGAGAGAGAGAGAGACATACAGGATGGTACAGGTGACCTTGAAACCATGTGCTCCTAGTGACATATTTCTTGCACATAAGTTCCACTTTCTAAAGCTTTCACCATACCCCAGTAGTATATTGGCTGGAGGACCAAACCTTATCCATATGAGCCTTTGGGAATGTTCCAGATCCAAACTATAATAACTATTAATTTCAGTCATAAGTTTTTCCAGTTTTCCATTTGAAATGTCCTGGTCCTCATAATTGACTGCATTATCACTAGGTTTATATTCAGCTGAAAGAATAAACAATGCCTTAAATAAAATTATAGTTTATTTTCCTTACATGTAAAGAAAGTAAAAGAAAGAAAAAAGGAATAGAGAGACAGACAGACACACTCAAAGAGAGAGACAGACAGACAGACAGAGAAGAGAGAGGAGGGGAGAGAAAGATAAAATGGTAAAGAGTTGAGTGTTGATGAGATGCAACCATGGATGTCAGAAACTACATTTTTTTTCACTTGTGGTCATACTCTCCTCAACTATGCTATATGCCTTCTTGTTTTGTTTTTCAGCAGGCTTACTCCAGCTATAGCTACTAGAAGTAAAAAGAAAGAAGGCACTCACTGTGAAAGCATTTTGCAGAACATGGGCGCATAATTTAGATTCTTTTTTTAGTATAACTTACATTAAAGCATACAAGATATAACAACAAATATAACCTTTCTTTGGGTAACCAGCTCACCACAGCTAACATGGCTGCTATGCTACTGAGAAAGTAACAGAGAATGAAAAGCAAGTATCAAAATTAAGCAGTAATTACTGGCCCCTGGAGAAAAACCTCTATTTTTCTGTCAGTGTCTGTCTGTCTGTCTCTCTCTCTCTCCCAGCTTATGCACACAAGCATACACATATTTGTATCCATAAATACTGTGTTCTGAAGTTTAATTTTCGCAGCTAAAAATAAGGTGCAAAGTAGTTTTCTGAATACTTCTTGGTGTTTTGGAGAGGTTTGGAATAATGTCTGAGAGAAATAATATATGATAAATTCAGTTTCTAAAGAGTAGAATGCATTAATTACCTTCTTAAATGATGGAGTGAACGAACAATAGCATAATCTAGGAATCACAATTCTTTTAGAATCTAAATGGAAAATGCTATGAAAGTTTCTCTAATTCACCTATACATCAAGAAGACTAGCATTATATGACTTTAAATTCCCTTCATTCATGCAACAAATACCTTTAGAGTTTCTGTTATATTCTGAGCATTAATTTGGACCCTGTGCTGCAGCAGATAATAAGACATATAGAATTCTTAACCTCAGGAAGCTTATAACTGAAAAGAGAACACATACTCAAATAAGGATGAAATGTTGTGCAATAATTATCATTTGAAAGGAAAGTACAATATGAATGTGTATTTGAATGAAAAATATATGACTGTGTCAAAGTGGCACATGTTAAATTGTAGGAGTGTGTAGAAAATGACAGCTTTCTTAGGCCATGATGTTTAAGGAGCAATCTGAAGGCTAAGAAGGCAGTAACTATGCAAAGAAGAATCTTGGTATGAGCTCAGAGAAAGAGAACAAAATTGCAGGTACAGGAAACAGCATGTGTCAAGGTGTAGAAATCAAAAGGGGTGTGAGGTGTTTAAAGATATTGGCATGTTCATGTAAGTGCTTTTGAACCTGTTTCTTAGCCAATAAAAATGAAATAATATGCATCCTAATTTCTCAACAAAAAGTCAGTGTAATAGTTGATTTGCAAATAGTGAAATGCTACACAAACAGTAATCATTCTGTTTACCTAATGTAAGTGGTAAAGCTCTAGGTGGTTCCTGCTTGCTACATGGTTTGCTAACCTGCTTTGTCTCATAAAAACAGCGTGAGTATTTGGCTCTGACTTTGCTCAATAGTTTCATCTCTCTGGGTTCAATAGAAAGATGAAAATAATGTCCAAATTCAGAAGGAAAAAAAACAACATAAATTAACATTCAACCAAATATTTATGAATGCCAAATTATTGGGGTCATCTGAAAATAAAGTCTTCAAGTATTAAATACTCCTGGGTTCCATGATTACTTGAAAATGTTGATTCAAGATGGGGTAGATCTGGGAATATAATGCCAAACATTACATTAAACATTACAGGCAATCACCTAGCAGCTGTAGTCCATCCAGCCCTTTGACTTTCTCATTTGATGTAGGACAATCAGATAATGATGTGACCAAATACATTTCCCACAATTGCACAAATACAACCGTATTTGTCTGTTGTATTTGTGCAATTGTGGGAAATGTATTTGACCATTATTGAGTGTTAAACCCTTTTGTAGGTCATAGATAGACTTGAAATGTGTGCCAAAGACCTTTTTCTCCCTGACGATAATTGACTGCTTCTTTATTTAACAGGAGTTGGAGAGATAGAGATTCTCCACCTGCTACAACATGCAATTCAAAATTAAGTCTTTCTAATACTTTTTAAAAGGTGGTATGTGATTCAAAATCAACGATTGCATTGAGTGCCCACTATAGCAAATGTCACATCTGAGGTCCTTTCAATGTGTCTGTCTAGTTTACAGTACTCAAAGCCTTCCATATCAATGTACTAATGAGTTTTTTCACCACATACAAAAATAATGCTCAAATGTATATAGAAACACACACACACACACACACGAAGAAAAAGCTAAATATCCAAAGCTTTATTGAGTGAAAAGAATGAAGTAGGAGGCATCACACTACCTCGTTTCAAAATATGCTACAAATCTTTAGTAGCAAAATCAGTATGGTACTGGAATAAATCCAGACACATTGACTAATGGAACAGAATACAAATCCATACATTAACAGCCAATTTATCTTGACAAAGGTGCTAAACATGCATTAGAGAAAAAAGTCTTTTCAATATTTATTCTAGCAAATTGAATATCTACCTGCAAAATAATGAAACTAGATCCCTCTCATCAGTTAGAAAAATAAATTCAAAATGCATGGCAAAATAGATGACTATAAAATTTGAAATTATGAAAATACTAGAAGAAAACATCAAGGAAATGCTTCTGAACATTGGAATTGGTGAAGAATTTTTGAAGAATTTCTCAAAAGCACAGGAAACAAAAGCAAACATATAAAAATGAGACCACTCCAAACTGATAAGTTCTACACAGAAAAAAATTTTCAAGAGAGTAAAGATGCATCCTACAGAAAGAAAGAAAATATTTGAAAACCACTCATATAAGTTTGAGATGTAAAATGTCTGATATATAGAATAAACAAAAAAAACTTTAAAAATTCAATCGCAAGAAATAAACAACTCTATATTAAAATGAATTATAACCCTAAATGCTTTTCTTAAAGGAGATAAACCAATAGCTAATAAGTATATACAAGTGTTCAACATTACTAATCACCAGTGACATGTAAATCAAAACTACAACGAGAGAGCATTTCACCCCAGTTAGAATGACTAACATCAAAAAGACTGAAGATAACAATTCCAGGTTAAGATATGGAGAAAAACAAAAACTCTTGCACATTTGCAAATATTTACATAAGTTCATATTACTGTTATGGAAAAATAGAGAGATTTCTCAAAAAAATTATTATTTTGCCCAACAGTCTCACTACTGGTTAATAGTTGTACAAAACGACAGTAGTATATTAAGGCACATCTGTACTCCCATGCTTACCGTAGCAGTTTTCATGATAGTCAAAAAGTAAAAACAACCTCAGTATGCATAAACTAATAAATGTATAAAGAAAATTGGCATATGTCCTCAATGGAAAACTATTCACCTATTAAATAAAAGTGGAATTCTGTCATTTGTAATAACCTAAGTGAAACTAAAGATCAATATGTTAAGAGGAATAACCAAGACACAGAAAGACAAGTATGACACGATCTCACTCAGTGTGAAGTCTAAAATCTATGATCTCATGAAAGTTATTTAAACTGAGAGTAAATAGCTGTTAAGAGAGTCTTAAAAAGTATACGAGTGGAAAAAGGCTTTCAATATATACTAAGGTACAGCAAACCACCCAATGATCTATTATAAAAGAGAACAACCGTACAAAACAAAGATGTAACATGCATCAAGCTAGCAGAAAGGATGTTGAAAGATTTTACTACAAAGAAATAATAACTGTTAGATGAGATATAATGTTCAGTCTAATTTAAGTATTACAAGATGTATACATGTATTAAATCTTTAAGTTTCCCCATCATTGGGGTCTGTGCCTAGATCCACAATCTCCCAAACAAGTGCACAGTGAAGGTCCAAATGAATAAGACAAGTAGCATGATCTTTAGTGCTCCAGGAGGACCAAAACCCTCTGCAGAATTCTTAATTGTGATGCCTGAGACAGACAGTGTCTCTGGGAAGCCCATATTTATTCAAACAAGGAAGGGGTTAGAGTGGAAAATGCAGGAAACCTGAGCTGGACATTTGGAGCAGTTTAAAGACCCCTGCAAGTAACAGATGCTAATTAAGGAGAGTTATAGGAGAAAGTCGTGTCCTCAGCTGTGGCCTCTCTTGTTCCCTGAGGTGTCTGCTCGTTCTCAGTTCAATTATGCACATGTATTCAGCTTCAATGGCTCTAACACCCCATTATTATATACAATTTTTATTTATAAATATCAGCTAAATTCAGCATTTTTAATATTATATGACAAAATAAATAGTTCCAATAAGCCATGTCATTTATTGCATTGAACATTGTCCCCATTTTGCAATATGTAAGGTGAGAAACATTAATTTGTGTACCTCACATAACTCAAAAGAGGCAGAATCAATTTCCATTTATTCTACCACACTCCGCAATTGGCAATTCTTTCCTCGTAACCAAAAACACCCTCCCCTTGTATCTATCTCTTCAAGCCCGTATTCCTGCATATTTCCCACACTAAGTTGTAAGAGATTATTTGGAAGATGCAATAGACCTGGCTAGTGTTGCTACCATGGCCCTTTAGGTCAATACAGGGAAGAGAGAAAATAGTCTAAGCTTCAAAATCATGGGTTTCTAAAAACTGGTGATCTAATAATTGAGGCATTTCTCTACCCTAAATTTCAGACGAAAACTTTAACATTTAACATTTCAAGCCCAGAAATAACCATTGGAAGCCTCAAATTTTATTAGATCACTCAACATAACAACCAGTATAGAACAATGTTATGTCTTTTCATTAAAATTTAATACACAAATATTTATCTTTGCAGGAATTCTTAATAAGTAAAGGTATACAATATCACTATGCTATTGAAATACCACACAGCTCTATTCATTTCAATCTCCAAGAAACCCAATCTAACTCTATTCTTTGTGGCATATTATACATTAAAACCTAAATTAAAAAAACAAGGATCAGTGAAAATCGTTATTATTATCAATGTAGAATAGATATATATTCTGTGATATATATAATCACGGAAGAGATGTGATCTTATAAAATTCTACAATCCATAGTACATATAACTCAGAATGTATCCTGATGAATACGGCAGGAGTTTTCTCATTCCAGCTGATATGCACCGTCAGGAATAAACTGCAGCTGCTATAAACAACTCTTATTTGTTTTGCTTAGAAAAATTTTGTTTTGTTTTAACACTTATGTTCATGACTTTCAATTGTTCTCCTAAATTGCCAATTTATTGATACATTCCTTTTAAAATTTTCTCTTTCTTTGGTACATGTTTGCAGCACATAATGATTATATTCATGGGGAGTTGTTGTATACACCTAACACATCTTAACTTTTTTGCATTCAGATAATTAAGATTTATACACACCATAATCAAGGCCAAGTTTTTCAGATTTTACATGTCAATGAGATCTCTCCATATTTATATTTCTGTGCTGCATTTTTAAGCAAGAAATTAATGGTTTAATAAACAGGACCATCACACAAATTATCTGCTTTTGCTGTCTTCTTGCCCATTGCATTACTTCTGCCAGTCACTGCCCCAATACACGCCTTTCTCACACATTCCCTGAATAAAGGATTCCAATCCCAGTAGAGAGCCACTAAGTCAAATTTCAAAGAAAATGTCCACCACATTCCCAGATACTGAAACAAGGGCTCTAAAGGCAGTAATCCTATTAGGATATGATTGGGTAAACCCCATAGTTCTCCTAAATATAAATAAAATGCATTGTACATATACTTACTTAATAATCATGGAAAAAGAGACTGGGAAAATGTGAGAGCATTCTACATTGTATAACTATTCAATTATTTGGACTTCTCATGATTGACTATAATCACCATATGCATATGTTTAATGACTGTATAATAGAAGCAGTTATTAACAAATTGGGTAGATATACTTTATTCTTATTTTTTATGCCTATATCTTGTTATCTGAACAAATACTTTAAAGATAACAATACTCAATATATTAACCAGTGTTAATTTCCTGTTTTGTTCTGAAATTCTATATCATCATTTTTATTCTTTTTTCATTTTAAAATAAAAAAACTATACACTGTGAGTTCTCCTTATGAATTATGAAAGATAGAAGTTGAGTGGCATTGGGAAAAAAGAAGGTATATTATGTACAGGTAGGAATGCTCTGATGCATGTGGTCATATGCGTATCAAAAGTATACCAAAAAATTAGTTTTTAAAAAAAGTTTAAAAAGGATTACCTAGAGCAGTTTATACTACTGCATTAACATTGAATGAGGACACTTGTCTAAGAAATGAACAGAACAGTCATGAATAGATTTAAGTAAACCAATTTGGAAAAGATTACAAACCTAAAGAATGAGAATGTTTTAGCTAATATAACTGAAGCCAGAAGTCAACAGTGATAGGAATACTTGCTGTATAATTAAGAGATTCACATTGCTGGGAGGTATTGTAAGAAAAGACAAGACAATAAAATAAAAAAAGGAAGGAGAAGATAATCAGGATGAATGTGGGTCTGAGCAAACGTTCAAGCCAATTCTGGTTTTTGACTCTCATAGTCAAGGTCATTAATCTGTACATGTGTTCCTCAGAGTTGGGTCTACAGACCAGCAACACTGACATTTTTGGAGGTTTGCTAAAAGCACAGGCTCTAGTCTACAATTGCTGAATTTAGTCCACTTTTTAAGAATAGCCCTTAGTTATTCAACTATACATTAAATTTAATAAGCACAGGACTAAACTCTCTAAATATATTAGACACAATCATAATTACAAACACTCACTGAAATAGAAATTTAGGAATCACTGCCAGTTCCACCTTCCCACTTTTTGCAACTACATATTTATTAAATTCTATGTAATGTAATATCAAATAGCTTTGCAGAAATTTTTCCCATCCCAAGTTGCCTCTATTGTCATTACATTAACTTTGGTCTTGTTTCATAACTGAATTCTTATGAGAGCCTCTTATTTGGGCTCCCTACCTTGCATCTCTCTTCAGTAGGTTAGCTTGAAAACACAGCTTGCAGCATGACTCAAATCTGAATAAAATCTAACAAGTTTCCCTTTAAGTAAAGAACAGTCCAAAGACTCCCTCAATCAGGTTACATTTACTACCTTTAGAATCCTGCCTTACCTCTCAGCACTCTTCACTGTATTTCTTGTATTGCAACAACACTCAGCTGCTGAATTCTTTTAATGTATTTTTTCCCCTCTAAAAATAATTGCACACCCTCTCTTCTTCACTTCTTAGGCCTCTCGTGGTGCCCTGAGACAGACCCTGGCGTATGAAGTCAGATCAGCGGATGTAGATAGTTTATTTTGGAGGTGATCCCAATAAACAGAAGTAAAAGAGATAGCCAAAGAATAATGACAGCAAAAGAAGGGGAGTTACAAAAGCAAAAATTATCTCTGGCTTATTTATGAGGTGGTTGGCTCTGGTGGCCTCATCAGAAGGTAGAAAGATGAATATTTATCCCTTGACCTACCCGAAGAGTTGCAATGGAGGCATTAAACTCTTTACATTTGGCTTAGTCCTGAGCATGAGTGGGCAACCTCTTTCTAATAGAGAAAGTAAGCAGAAATGAGAACTTATGACAGGTGTGTTATGTGGAGAAAGAGCAACAGGGCATGTCATGTGCAACTCAGGTACGATGAGACCGGGTAAGTGTGTAAGTGCACCATAAAAGTAATGTGCATGATCCCAAAACACTGAAGGATTTTAAGTATCTTTGCTTTAAAGCATTACACATAGTCACAAAATGGTAGTACAAGCACCGAATATTTTCCTCTTTCCAATACAATGCATCAGAGATTAAGGCAATACAAAAGGTAACATATGAGTCTGCTTTCAATTTATTAACTTATTGAAGCCTGGAAGAAAGAAACACATAATTTTAACTTCAAAAAGAAATTTGTTACGGGTTGTATTTTGTACTGCAAGAAAATATGTTTAAGTTCTAAGTTCCCATAATTTAAAATGACTTCATTGGAAATAGAATCATTATAGAAATAATTGAATTCAGATGAGATACTGCAGTATTGTTGACTCTAAATCCAACACAATTAGAGTCATCAGAAGAAAAGTACGAAAAACATACAGGAAAGATGACAGGGGAGTTGTGCTACTACAGGCCAAAAAAATATCTGGGACTGTCAAATACTGGGAAGGCTAAAATTCATCCTCCTGTAGGGACCAAGACAGACTAACACCTCAGTTTTGTACTTCCTTTCCACAGAAGAGTAAGACAGTAAATTTCAGTTGTTTTAACCTGGTCAGTTTGCTATATTTTGTAACACAGCTATTAAAAACTAGCACAAATATTAAGTTTGTCTTACAACTAGACTTGCTTATTAGGCCATACATGTTCCACGGGATAGGAAATGACTGGGTGGAATTTTAGAATATCTAATCCTATTTTTGACCTTTTAATTTTACATATAAACACTTTCCAGCTATAAGAAATTAGGCATTTACCAAAAGCACACAGCCACTCAGTGGGTGAAACTGGATTCAAACTGAGATTTTCGATGTTCAATCAAATGAGGTTTCTACTCTGCGGTAAGATTCCTCCATACCTGAGCAGTGCCTGCCTGCTCCACAACGCCGGTTAGAAAAGCCTAACCTGTACTGACAGGCTGGCAAAGGCTGACCCGAACACTCACAGTCTGTAATTGTCATGGGAAACAATACCCCTTTTCTTAAAAAATGCTAGAGCACCGGGTCTAAGAATATTTCATACAGTGGTTACCATGGCACCCATGTAATTTAATTACCGCACTTTTGTGAATATTTTAAAATGAAATTGTTAAAAGATCAAACAGCACGTTCAACATTGTATGGCTATAGAAATGATTAGTAGCTTTTTGCCTGAAAATGTTGTTTCTGTAGAGAGTTGATTATTTTTTATGAGTTAAAATTGAATTATCGCCTTGGATATATAAGTGTGTTTCTTCAATATACTACCGTGTTTCAAAAATTAACTATGTCAAATATATTTTACCTTTTAACTTACTGCTGTAATCAATCACCTCGAAAAGCTTAGCTAGAAATTCACCAACATATTTTATATATTTCTGATTATACAAAGCCCACATATATATGACATTCATAAAGGGGTCACAGAGAAAATAAAGAATTCCAAGGAGTTTTGTAAAGTTGTATAGGGGTTCTTTGAAAGGATGATAATACAGAAATCAAATAATTCATGCATAAATGCTGATATAGCTATGCACTACCAGATTTGATGCCAGGCAGTAGAGATACAACAGAAATAATTAACCTTTAATAATTAATCTTTAATGGATCCACTGAATTAGAATACGTGTTTTAACAAAATCTCCTTGGTAACTCCTTATGCCCATTAAAATACAGAAATCTTCTAAAGAGCTTAAGAGTCCACAAATAAACAAAGAAACCCTTGCATACCTAAAGTAAGTTTGTATGTGCTGTAATAAGCTATGCACTGGGTCATGTGATTGGAGTGCGAGATGCAGAAAGAACTTATCGGGGGAGAGAAAAATGGAACTATGTGGTATATGCCCGGGACAGCAATTGGTGTATAGCTTTATTGTTGTGTGTGCTTGAAACCTTGAAGGCTGAATAGTAGTTAACTAAGAAGACAGAAAAAAAGTATCATCCTTGAAACAAAACAGGAGGATGGAGTTTACTAAGGTAGAAAGATGCTAAAAAGTGCCCTAGAAAATAGAATTGATTTTATACTGACTAAAATTTAGAGTTAAAAAGGGTCCTGGCAGAAGGTGAAGTCTTAGACTAGAGCTTGGTCAGGATCTGGAGGTCCTAATGAGACTCAGATATGTAATTTCAAACTTATAATAACTTAGACCATATAAATTATGTGGACCATGTATGTCAAAGGAATTCACATAATAAAGCCCACAGGAAAGTTTCATCATGAGTACTTGTTTCATATCCCTTTTATTTTTGTCTAAATTGTATTTGATAGTAACTATCTGTTAATGTTTTGCATCACTGCAATGTTAGCTCCATTACTGGATGGGAATTCTCTACATTTATTTCTCTATTCTTCATGCATAAATCAGTGATTTTCCAATAAGTGGTCAACAAAAGCATTTGATATAAATAGTTAAGATTACTTCAGATTAATGGTAGATACCAATAGGGAAACTTAACACACAAAAATTTGATGTAGGTAAGTTATATCAGATACCAGTTATCACAGGAATAAAAGAGCTTAAGAGTCCACAAAAAAAACAAAGAAACCTGTGCATACCTAAAGTAAATGTTGTATGTGCATTTATTAACAATAGATGGTTCTGTTTCACTAGAATTTGGGGTCACCGGGGTGAAAAAGTACCTTGATTGAAACAGATTCTCAGCTATTATGTACCAAGGCCTGTCAAGTCTAAAATCACATAGCACTGATAAGAGTAAGAAATCATTAATGTCATTATACTTTTTATCTTTGACTGAGCTTAGAGAGCTTTATAAGCTTTCTTTATGTGTTTCCAGCCAAAATACAACCTGCCCTATTCTCTGATGTGTGATAGAAGAGTATATATTGTTCTTGGAAAGTTTAGTGTCAAAAGCAAAAGTTAGAGAAATAACTGAATTATGTAGCATCTCCAGGTGCTACATTACCATCTTTCAAAGTGAAGACCACGCCACAATTTTCTACTCCCCAAAGTTAGCCTTGCTGAAAGCAGCTATAAGCCAAACTCGTCAAGACCAGCCAAACAGAGAAATGACATTCTGGAAGTTTCTGTCCAAAGCATGGCAATGAGTTGAGCACAAATCCAGCCCATCCCCGCTGCTGTCCAGCATTCCAAAGAGAAGAACATTGATGATTTTTCTTCCAAGCAATCTGAAAGTGGAATTCAATTAAAAGGAACTCATGATGTGAAGGTGATCTGACCACAGCCTCTGTCACCCCAATGGTCATCAGGATTCATCCAGCTGACCTACCTGGGCAGGCAGGGGTCTGCTTCCTGCTTCATCCTTCCATGTGCAATAGACAGGATGAGCTTCCCTGAGAGAGGAGACTGTGTTTGGTTGAAAGATATTCAGGTACTCAGACACGAGTGTCTGTGATGGTCTATTAGAATCTCCAATAGGATTTCATACTCAAGTAAATCTGACTTATAGGAATGGTTACACTTACAAACTGGGGTTATTGTTCTATCAGGATATAAACAGTGAATCATCTTCCTGGGGACATTCTGGACTTGGTTGACTAAAGGTCGTCCTTCAAAACTCATAGAATATGACTGTCCTCTCTTCCTTTGGTGCAGAAACACTCAAGAACCTTACAAAATGTTAAGAAAACATTCTGTTCTTTGTTTTCATTTGAGTTGCCTTGGAAAGTAATTCAAAAAAAAAAAAGTAAATAAAACACTAATCAGCTAGTATACCCAGAAGTAATTGCAATAAACATTTGTAGGTGTATAAAAAATATGGAACTGAATGAAGGCAGATAAAAATGGTGTGTTGTGAAGCAAGTTTGTACTCTAGATAACTTGAGCTCAATCCTGTTACACATCACTCATGAAGAGTGCAGATACTTGTCTCAGAGTTATCTCACTTGAATGGTGAAAGGGCTGAGACTTTTACACAACTCTGGTCAGTAACTGGTTAAATGCTGCTCATGTTCGTTGATAGTCTGCCATGTGTATAGTACAGCATGCTTCCACAGCCAAGAAAATCCTCCAGAAAAGCATATGCAGGTGTTGGTAGTGGTAAGTGGGTATCATGGAATGAGTGACAGTGGGGTTATGTTTATGTGCACAGTGCCTTCTCCAACCACTAAATAACGTCTGATAAATTTGGACTTACTCTATCACTTTTCATATGAGTAAAGTTAGCATTCATTTCATTCTTTTTGGGAAAAGGAATACTTTTTGCAAAGAATTTTATAGGCATCCTTGAAAACCTAAACCTAACAATTTAGAGGTACATAACTAAAATATTCATCCACAGATTTTTAAAAAATCTTATCTCTGTTTATGCCATTGAATTGAAACTACCAGCAATCTCCTTGTTAAAAATATTAGAGTGCAAATAAATTTCTAATGAAACACCCATACATCATCATATTCTGATATGCACATTTCAATAATTGCTTGACTTTATCTGTGAAGTCATTATAGGAATGGTAGCAGTGACAAGAAACGTCAATTATTCATGCAGAATTTTACCAATGGAGAAGAGTTGACATTGCCATAAAGATGTCAGTATAGAGGGTGTGTGTGTGTGTGTGTGTGTGTGTGTGTGTGTGTGTGTTACTGGGGACTGAACACAGGGCTTTTGAATTGAGCTACACCAGATAGGGTTACATCAAGTCACTAAACTGCCCAGCTGGGGTTCAAACTTACAATCTTCCTGCCTCAGCCACCCAGGGTGATAGGACTACCGGTGTGTGCCATCACAGTTTACCTGCAAAGTGCAGTTCTGTTAGCCCATGGATCTCAGCCCTTAGTGCCATAGCTGTGTGTTCTTAGCCACCTCTATTGGCTCCTTAGGCTCTAAGGCTGCCATTTGGCTTCTATCCAGAACATTGCCAGCAGCTTTTTCTGATCACTGCCAATTTCTCTCAGATGTTTCTGGTTCCCACTCACCACTACCAGCTAACACCTGTTCCTAATGACAGCAGCCACTCCTGGTTGTCACAGATGGACATCAATTAATGCCAGTCATTATCCCCCAACACTGCTGGTCTCCACCAAGCAACCCTGCCCTGCGTACTGCTGCTCCCTGTTAGCCAATTGTGGTTGACACCAATCAGTGCTGTCAGTTCTTCCTGGTTTCTGCTGCTGATCTTTATTGGTTGTTCCTAATTTCTTTGAACAGTTTCTGGAGCTCTTTAGAGCTCAGTAACTTCTAGTTTTTATAGCTTATTTTGAATGGATTTTCTTTGCCCACACTACTCAGGATAAGAAACCTGAGTAGATTTACAGAACTTTTTGAGTCCACATACCCAATAAATAAATCACAAGAAGCAGATTCACAAGATCAAGGGAAAGGAAGGAGGTTTGACCTAGACCTGTGCTGTAGCACTAGGGATATACCAGAGTCACACACACACACACACAGAGAGAGAGAGAGAGAGAGAGAGAGAGACAGAGACAGAGACAGAGACACAGAGAGACATACCATGAGAGAGAGTCCTTCTCTACTAAGAAGTGTGAGTGTAGCACTGCTTATGTTCAGTTGTAGTAAGCCTGTGCAGAGCAACTTTATTTAGGTGTCATCTGTGATTGATCCATGTTCAAACCTGGCACAAGTTTTATCAGCGATTTTTCCAAATTCATTTCTGGTGCGGTCAAAAGCAGGTCTCTCCTGGAGCCAAGGAAGGCATCTAGGAGAGCCACAACTGTCAACTGTTGAGTGAAATATCATAAGCAACTGCTTTTGAGGAGTTCCTAGAAGGGGAATCATTGTCCATTGAGGTTTGAAAATTTTTTAAGATAACATCAGTGAGCTCAGGACCCTTTTTGATTTAAATATGTTCACAGGTGGTTTGCAAGCCACTCCATAGAGTGCCAAGATCAGGAGAGGGTACTGCAATTCTTAGTTAAGCTGGGCCTCCTGTCACTCCAACTCGGAGGACAGGGCACTGCAATACACCCTCAGGGGTGGTATGCAGGCCCTAGGACGATTTGCCTGAGCCAGCCTCAGGGGACTGAGAGAGAGCTGGGCAGATCCAGGGGCAGAGAGAAAACGGACCCTCACAATTGTAGGTTGTAATATCCCTTCCTGCTGTCAGCAAGTAAAAGGGAAAATGAGGCCATTGGTCTCCAGAAGACTTATGTTTCCAAAACTTACAATTATCAATTAGTAGAAAATTTTAGTGCTGTATACGTCTTGCGCATGAAACAAAAATAGCGATTGCTCTTCTGTCTGTCCTGCTCCTCTTAAACTCAGTTTCCCTGACCACTTGGAAAACAGCACCCATGGAGAAGCAAAGCTTAAGTTACAATTCAAGGTAGGTAAGAAAAAGAAGGGAAACCATAGGACTTGGTTTGTTTAAATACAACGTGGAAACCCAAGAAAGAACCAAAGGATCTTGGTTTAAGTGGTCCCAATGACTCAGATTTAGAATGACTTCACCTCAGTGGAGTAGGAATTACTCCAAAGTGAATTAAAACTGTAATTAATGAGAAAGTTTGCCCATGCCACTTATCCTTCCATGTATCTTGCCCTAGCAACAAACCAGATAAAAAAGACAAAGCAACCTCGTAAATGTGGAAATGAAAGAGAAACAATTGTTTAAATAGAGTGCTCTTCTCTGTAGAGTACTTAGTATACTGGGCAGGCAAATCTGATCTACAGCAAAACCACAGAGAGGACTTGGATGTATCATGGGAGGTTCAGTAGATTCCATTTAACGTCTTCATATCCAATTTTGGTGAAATAAGGACACCAAAACCTCTGTCTGCATATAGGGATTTATCACATCTTTATTATATGTAGGCCTTATAATATAAGGACTCTGTTTAACCTCTCTGACATTAGTTGATGCATAATAAAGTAAATTCTTAAAACTTTGTCATATGGTCAGTGATGTTTACATTGGATTCCTCAGAATCCCAAAGGTTACTGAAAGCCCTTCAGAATTGCTTGAAGAGAAAGGAAGCAAGACCAAGTGACTGGAAAATCAAGAATATTAGTATTTTGCTGTCCAATGTAACTCCACTATGACTCTTTCCTTGTTGAGATCACATATTAGATTGAAGAACAAAAAACTTTTATAAGTCATCTTTTCATCTAAAAAATATCTGAAATGAATGAAACAAGGCATGAGAAAAATGCTCAATAATCTCTGTATCATTACACAAATGGTATTTCTCAACCTTTGAAGATAGGTTGTCATTCATATAAAACAAGCCTTTGTTCAAAATTAATGACGACTTTTAAATGCAGTGAGAATTGTAAAGTTATTTAGAATTTTACCTCTTTGTATTTCTCATTCAATCACAAATACTTCCTTTAAAATAGATTCTCTAATACTCATATGCAATTACCAGCATTTAAATGTTAATACAGAAAATGTGAACTGGAAAAGAATTTGAATGTCATTTCTTTATCAAAGCAAGCAAATTTAGCCTTGAATGCATGCTTTTAAAATTACTTGGAGTATATCAACAAAGCAGATGTTAAGGTTAGTAGTATATCAGAAATCATCTGGTCATTTGTTCAAAATTTTTTATTTAACCTGAATCAAATACCCAGATTAAGAAAACTAATTCCTTTATTTTCCCTTTTATTCAACAAAGATTTGCTCATTCTTTATAATATTTTATACCCACTGCTATGTACACAAAAATAAGTTGATTACCAAACAGTCCACTTTGAGAGTTCACAGTTAGACAGGAAACGCATATGGAAATGTAAACATTGGAGGAACTGTAAACTACATGTGGGTTTCTCAGTGGTCACAAGGAAAGAACAAACATTATGTAACAGTCTCATTAAAGCTATGAATTTTCTGGAATATCCATTGAAGAAATGGGCCTGTAAACACTGACTGTGAGAAAACATAGAAGGGGAAACTTAAAGGTGCTCATGTTTAGTCTCAGGGATATTTGTTTCCCAGATCATGGAGTACTTGGAACACATTTTTTAAAAAATATTAAAGTATTCCCCAAATTTCTGCTCTTATTTTTCTTCTCTAGAGCTACCCTCAAAACTTACTCTGCCTATATATTGAGTGACAGCAATATGCATAACAACCTCATCAATTCCTTTTGCTGGAAAGAAATTATGCACCTCTCTTTGTTTAAAGACTTCCCTGTTTTCTTTTGGTTCTTTTTTTTTTTTTTGTAAGATATAAACACTAGAAGTCTAGGCTTTAGTGTCTGCTCCTAGATTTATTTTCTTAGATTATTCCTCAAACAGCGGCATATTTTAATTTTTAGCTATTAGGTCTAGAAGGAAGCTCACACATCTCTCTTTTCAATATTTTCTAGCTCATACAAGACACCACTGTATATGCATACTAAGACTCTTTAGATAAAAATAGCCAAACATTTCTAATCTATTCTAATGGAATCTTCTGTGGGAATATACAGCTAATCCTTACTTTGTATTTTAACAAGATCTTGAATAGTATGTTTTTGAGTGCTTTTGTGACTCATTCAGTGAAGCTACTCTTAAGAACATTTCCAGTTCTGAGATATTATGGTTCTGTAATTTTCTAGAGAATCACAAAATAATAAAGAAATGTTTGCAGATTAACTTTATCTTTGGCATGCAAGGAATGGAAACCTACTCCAACTTGCTTAAGTCTAAATCACTTAAGATCTGTGCCCTTACCTATAGATAAAATGATTATATCTCTTGTTCCAACATCCTGTCTTAATATGTCATTTTCACACTCAATAGTATCCTGATTTGTACGTTAATGCATAATCACCTCACTAATCAAGATGGAATGTGAAATTTTATTACAAAGACATGGGGAGATTTCAATAAAGCATGGGAAATTAAGATAAATTTCCTTCTCTCCTTCCATAACTCTTTTGCCTTCTCTACTGATGGGCAAACCACCTGTAGAGATAAGGTAGAAAATCAAAGAACTTGGTAGTTATTCATCCCACAAAAGCTTCTGGAGACTTGTTATGTCAGATATTTTACAAGGTTCTTGGTTGTATTATACTATAACTCATAATCTTTGCTTATATGATATACAGTCTCTGAATTAATTGATCCATTCACACAAGCATCAGTCTAATGCAGAAAACAGGAAAATTTTTATAGTAATACCACTATGACCCAGAATGTGAGTCTCTGTAGTAGATAAATACCAGAGACAAAGATCACAGAAGTATGTAGATCAAGAGAAAGACAAAGAAATCTGAAAATTTATTGAGCAGTTTTAGGCATATTTTCAGTTATGAGAATACTATATCTTAAAAAGAAATACATGAGTACTTTGAGTAAAACATATTTAGAATATTTTAGCACTGTATAAGATTATTTGATTTTGGATTTTTACTTTAGCAAAATCTGTATGCTGGCCCTGAGTTTTTAATCATAGACAGTATACAAAAGTAGCAAGACCCTAATTTCTTTCAAATATTCATTTGATTAACTTGTGCATGCATGTGTGTACGTAAATAAAATCAACAATGATATGTTATTTATGCTCTACCATTGGGAGTAAAAGTAAAAGGGTGAACCATACCAAGTGTTAGTGAGGATAAAGAACAAACATTCTCATATGTTAGTTTTTAAAGAGGAAATTGGTGTAATTATTCTGAGACACTAGCTATATCTGATCAGCCAGTATACATCAAAACATGGATAAAGGTGTGCATGCTTATATGAGTATATACACAAAAATATTAAAACATATGCATAAACATATTCACTATATATATATATATATATATATATATATATATGACCAAATCATCTCAAATCAGATTCATACTCAACATAAGTTAATAATTATGACACCTTTTATGCAGGTACAATATTATTTTATCACCTTTATGTATAATAACAAAAACTGGAAAAGTGGAAAAAAATATGATATATTTGTAGAATGAAATCTACATAGTGATGAAAGAAGATGTAGGACTGATATATATGAAACCATGGGTTATTCAGACATAATATTCAAACAAAAAACTAGACACACAAAATTTCATTTACAGGATTTAAAGTAACATGTTTAATACTATTCTGTGAAAGTGAGGTTCAAAACAATAGTTACAATTTTAGGGTGTAGTTTGCAAAATGGAGATAAGCAAGAGCCTATTAGAGTGGTGAAAATGATTTGGATGTTGTCTGCGGTTTTGCTACATAAGTGTAAACATACATAATTTCTTGAGAAACTCTACACTAAAGATTGTCAATTTACTACACAATATGTCAGTTAAAATATAATCTAACATAATGTTAGCAAACCTATGACATGCCTGTTATTGTGTTTTTAAGACAAAAGGCGTTTAATGTAGTTATTTTTTCTAAACTTAAATCTCAGTATTCAGGTTTAATAGCAATGGTAGCACTTTGCCATAAGTAACTGGGTTTTGGGTTGCAGGTTAGCCCTTGATCGTCACATCCCTTGGCACCTAATGGTCCTATGAAAACAGTAACATTTTATTCCCACGTAATGAAGCATTGACGTCTCTGCTTGATCTGCCATTGTTAAATACTTGTGGAAACAAGGATATAGTTCAAGCTTAATATTTATCATCAGTTGTCTCCCTAGGTTACCAATATCTCTCTCCTTTGAGTTTATGCCAATGTCATCGAGCATTCCAAGCAAAAGTGCATCCTCAAGGCTAACAAAGACAAGTCCACAAAACCAAAACTAGCTCAGTGAACAAATCCAGCAAAACTAAACTTCAAATTTATTAAGTGTATCTCCATTCTGAGTTACAAAGTATTTTAAAAGTTTGAAAGGACGTATGTAAATGAAAGGACTTACATTCACGTCTAAAATCCGAGGGCTATTTTAGCAAAGTTTTGATAGCTTTATATTTTTTCCCTAAAGTATGCATTTCAATTTCACGTTTATAGAGATTAGTCTGTCTCTTTGAGACGAAAGCTTTCCAAATAGTTGTAACATGTCTCTGAAAGATCTACATAATAAGAAGGAAATTCTTTCTATAATTTCTTTTCCATACTGTACTAAACACTGCAGATACCTAGAAGACCTTCTAAGCTGTCAAGAACTGCCAAATGATAAAAGAGAAAAATGATGAAAAGAAATGAAACCTTGGATCTGACCTCCTAAAAGCCAAAATTCCTCCTGGGATTTCTGGGTACAAAAGAGAGGTTTCAGTACTTTCCCAAGAACACCGGATCACATTAACTTATTCAAATACCAGGTCAGATCTCAGTGTTTAGGTTTAAAGCTGTCCTGTATGTGTCTTGATAAGGGGAAAAAATTGACAAATCACACCTTTGAATAAATTCATTTTAATCCCTCTCTTCCTTTTGATGTAATAAAAATAGTCTTGTCATGTAGCTACGATTGCATTTAATGGTTGTCATTTACAGAAACAGAAAAATGATATCTGAGTATAATGCCTTCAAATATGGCTAATAGCATTTTTACATAGAGAGAAAAATACTTTTATTTTACATGAATAAGACTATTGCTTCATGATGATGATTACTGAAAATTCAGCAGCCCTCTTATTATAGGGTAATGATAAGAACTGCTCCGTCTCTCCTCTGTCATTTATGTTAAAAAATGGTAATTCAAGCAACTATATATTCCTAATGTTTGCTGTAACCCCATTAGTTGTCAGACAAATTCTTATCACAAGTCTTTCCTAATAAATACCACTTTACCTGATTTTAATATCATATTTTTAATAATAATGATGTCTCATTTTAGGATGGTCTAATAAATGCTGTTTTATTTTTTCCATTAAGCATTTCTTAAGCATATAACTTGTCACTTCTGTACTAATTTGCTGTAACACTCGTTGATAAGTGGACATTAATTAATGTTAAATTACAATGGAATTTTTATGGAATTACAGGTGACATCCACATCAGAACTAAATGAGTTCATCATGATTAAACTTATTACCATTTCTAATTAACCTTGAGTACCCCTGGATGTTAACTGCACACCAAGAAAGTGGATATTTAGGCTGCAGCCTCTCTGGAAAGCAAACCCTACACATCTCACAGCCATTAGAAGAATTGAAAAAACAGTATCACAGGCCACATTTATATTCAATGGGTATGTAAAACATCAGAGAAGGCAAATATCCACTCTACTATGGATACTCGGTGTGGCTAAATTACTATTCTAGAATCAAAAACCAAAAAAAGACCTTCCATGAGTTGAATTCACTTTGAGTACCACAGACATATAAAGCAAGTTTATTTTAACCCCTGGAATAAAAGTAAAAATTGCTCCTTGGCACTGTACTCATTCTCTCAGTGCATGAGTTTTGTCGGATAAATGTTACTATCCCACAAATAGTTATACCGAGATCCTGATTATATATTCCTCCGTGGGCCAAAGAATGTCAAGGATGTAGAGCACTGACCAGGTGTCTACACTTGTTTCCAGTGGACTTCCTGGAGCATATTCAGGTATACAGTAGGACAAGGAAGATGACAACCACAGACCTCTCCTGCTGCTAAGAACACCACTTTCTACTCAGGAAAATGTGCCGCTTGGAAGGTGAGCTACAAGGACTATATCTGACTAACAGACTCGAGGGCTAATCCTCTGGATCCCACTGCTATATTTTCTCTAAAAACCACCAGATGCCTTAACAGGATATATCTGGTAATAAGTAAAAGGCAACTTCAGTATGCAGACTTCTCATTGTTTTAGTCAGTCAAACACTGCGTGGAAGTGCAGTGCTATCCGAAACATGCTCCACATCATTGTCCTCCTGTCAGTTCTCATTTTCAGAGCTCAAAATCATTGCAGTCTAAGGACTGTATCTGCTTTCTCTGGTGTATCCACCCCCATCCTTGCAACGGTTTCTTGATAGACTTATGTAAACACTGAATCTTAAGTAAAACTGGACCAGAAATCATTTGAAATTCTGATGAATGAGTATAATGATGTCTACTCCTGGAGTGGGTGAATAATGGGACACAGTAAGGACTTACAGATATGATGGAAAGGTGACAAAAGATTCTCAAAATATATTTACCAATTAAAAAGAAAATGTAACTTCAACCATATCAATGTGGTCTTACTGGTGGCTATTAAAATGTTTCTACATTAGCTTGTTTAACATAACATGGACCATGTCAATATTAAAACCCAGTTCTTGGTAAGGTGTTGACTGAGTTTAGGATCAAATATTTTGCTTTCTTCACACTGGTAAATTGATAATCTTATGCTAATCAAACAAACAGCATATTTTACACATTCTCTGTATTTGGTGTTATGAAGACCCAGGGACTCCATAAATTGAGAACTATTAATCTTTGCAAAAATGGACATTTGTATTGCAATTTAAAAACATGTATCTATAGTATTGAAAGAAAATTATTTTATTGCCATTTTATATAGTTGCATACTACATTATCTTTATGAAATATGCAAGGAAAAATTACTGTTTCCAGGAAGGCCCCATTTTCTTGGGTAAATTTGTATTGATAGATGCATTATACTCTTGAATTCAGATGACTCTATTTATTTGCAAAATGTTCAGTATTGATTCCTTCTACTTTCTATGTACCCTACTGAAATTCTAATTCAACTTTCCTTGCTTCATGAGGTTGGATTCACCACTAGGATCCAACTCAGAGATACCTGCCTCAGACACTACACTGAGAACATTTGCCCTCACAGCTGAAACCTGGAGCACAGATCTTTAGTCCTTTCTGACCCATTACCTTATTGAATGCAAATTTTATTTTGCTGTCTTCTGCCCTTTTGATTGGATAAAGTATTTATGGATTATCCACCCTACGACATCAGTAATTAGCAAATGAATAAAATGAGCAACTTAACTTTCTGACAAGGGAAGGAAAGGTTACTATGTAACAATTTTAAAACAAGGGGATATTTGATAATAAATATACTAAAACAAAACTCTAAACATAAAATATCATGAGTACCTAAGCTGCAAACCCACACTTACGTAGGTATATCATGTTCCTGACCTAGATGTGACAAGTGACACTGTTTGTTTGTTTTTTAAATAAAAGATGCTTTTCTGAAATAACAAGCAAGCATTGCTAAAGTTCAAATCAAACTAAAGTAAATTTGTCTTCAATGGACTGTCATATTCTTCTGAATTGTACTGCATAGTTAACCCATACAAAAGTATTTTTTTTATTTAGAAATTTACATTCTAGACTCAGATAATTATAAATATTTCTGGTTTCTTCTCATGCAAATGAGTGGCAGGATATTCACACATTATGTTGCATATGAGAAAACTATTGGTTTTAAGGTGGCTGTCTCATACTTTAAAGAAGGTTGTGGGTCACAACTATTTTGCTGTTAAAAAATGTTTTCACATAATTCTAAAACACCATTCTGCAGTATGATCTTCTTTCTGTAAAGAATTGTTAATTTAGTTTATCTTTAGCACTAACTTCATAACCAGGACAAACCATTCATCCTGAAAAATCATCAAGCTAACCAAGTATAATAACGATTTTGGTTAGAAGGATCACTCATATTAATTTGGATCACTTTAAAAGAATAGAAAATTATGTGACTAACCTAAAGGAAACCAATACAGAGAATTGTACACACCGGGCAAATTTCCAGCTAGGAAAATATTTAGTCAACTTTATCATCTCTTGCCCTCCCTCTTTATCCTTCATGCCATCTTTCTTCATTTCCTCTCACTATATTCTTTTCCTCAGGGGTGAAGAAATGGAAACTTCCCAGCTGATTTTCTGCACTCATCACTTGTTGACATAATCTCCAGATAGATGTTTCAGCAAACAAGTAGTATGATATTGTGACACTTTAAGTATCACAAAAATTACAGATGACGATTTCATCAAAAATGCTCCATGTAGACCATGACCACTGACCCTGTTCTCTGGGACATCGCCTTCCCTCTCATAATTGTTTGTGTGCAGACTTATTTTTAAGTCAATGCCTTGATTGGATTATCATCAATTTCACATCATAAGGTTATGAGGGTGCAAGAAACCTCAGTCACAGTCTCCTTTTGTAATGGAGTTGGTATCCTTCAGACTGCTGAAACAGGATGAAAGGATTTGCTTTTCATCACAGGACAAATTAAATTTTAATTGCCTGTTAAAACACAAATGTCAAAAGCAAATCTTAAAAGCAGGGTTGCAGTCTTCTCATATCTCATGTTTTGGTCTAATTTGCATACAAATTAATTCTTTTCTTCATTTTAAATATGTCTTTTTAACAGAATATGTTAAGGGTTTATTTCAAAACATTATATGGTGATACAATGTTAATACAAATATATGTATATATATGCACAGAAAAGACAAATAATCATCTTGTTTTAAAAACTACAACTTCCTATGCGTTCTTATTCAGTCTAATGCCAGACAATCATCTCAAGTAAGAAGTTATTTTAAACAGAAAGGCTTGTGAACCACAAACTGTATATTAATCAGATTACATACATATATATTCGGTATTGGCAAATCATCTTAGTTTACAATACAGTAAAAAGTATGTTTACGGTGCCCCTTATCTCCTATGCAGTTCTTATTAAAGTGGTATCATTTTAGAAATGACCACATGGTTTTGTAGGCAACAAGTTGTGTCCAGCTAATTTCAGTTTGGGAAGACTTGAAAATAGTAAAGAAAAGATACACTGTAGTCTTAAAATCCGACTAATGCTTATGTGAACTTAATTATTTAATTTCATTCAATTATCATTCAAATATAGCATGTAATTGTGAAACTTATGGAACTATGAAAGTGGAAATTTATAATGATGCGGGCTTAATTTCATTAATTTAATGCATAAAGCACATATTACACAGAGACAGACGTCAAATTAAAAACTCTCAGACTCTAATTAGCTTTAGAAATCTCTTATGTCTAATTGATATGGCTGTCATAATTAATTTAAATAGTGATTTCAACCTGACTATGATGCAGAAAAATACATCATTAATAACCTTAACAGGGAAATAACATAAAATGCAGTTGTAACTATGTATGTCAAGATATGGACAGACATCCATGTAAATATATATATATATATAGTCAATTGCTCACATAAGAAAAACAGTTCTAAAAACTTCACATTTATGAGTAAATTATCATTGACAGATTTGAAAGTCCTATGATTGCCTCAACTTTGTAAAATTCACAGAATACAGAGTATATTCAGAATATTTAATCACTAGTTTGAATCTCCTTTACTAAAATTATGCAAGTGAAAAATTTGACCAATTGGAGGTTCTTTTGTAAAATTCTAGCATTCACAGATATTTTAATGATATATGTACAAAGAAATAAAACATGAGAAGACACATAGATACAGTGTTCACAAAAGATGACCAGATTAATGGAGAAAAAATTAAATTATCACTGTTCCACTGAGTTTTGTATTATCACTTTATTTCTTAATGCCTATATTCTTGCCATGTTCACTGGAGAAGATAGAAATTCTAAATATATACTTTATATTATATATATTTTAATGATATATGTATATATATATATATGTATATGTACGTGCTTTATGGTGTACTATAAAGATAAATATGTGCCTCTCACATAATTTTGCCTATGAATATTGGTGTAAGTTTCTTATGCTGACACTGCTTTTTTATTACTACTTTCTGTTTCAACTGTGACTTTGATGTCTGGTACTAGGCAGCCATTTTGTAAATAGTAAGTTGAAGACATGAAGCACAAACCAAAATATTTTTAAAAACTCCTTACCTTAACCTTAGGGGCTTTGTAAACATAGGCAAGTAGAATATTTACTCACAAATTATTTCACTATTATTTCCTATTGAATATATTCCCAACTGACACATCATAGGAAGTGGAGACCCCAGGGAATATTCATTGCTTACTGAACAGCTATCCAAAGTATATGAATAATTTAAAATTATGTTTTCACTCTCAAGAGTTTTACAGCCAAGTTAGGGCTTTAAGTATGCATATACAAAAATACAATGAAGCTTGATGACTACTTCATTAGTAGTATCCACTAAGGACCAGGACAGCGTTTGGTGATGAGGAACTTCAAAACTAAGGATTTAAAAAGGCCTCACAACGAAGCAGCCAGCAAAAGGAGTCTCAGACAGCCTGTAAGGATAAGCAGCAATCAGCAGTACCCAGGGAAGAAAGACTAAGTATAAATGTAAATATGATAATTCGGAATAATTACGTGTGATTCTGTGTTGCTTAAATATACAGCCCTTGAGAAAACAGAGGAAGTTATACTAGTTGTTAGATTAATTAGTACCAAGTCAAGCAAGACAGAACACGAATAATGTGCAAAGTCATTGAGAATTTATCAAATAAGTCATGAACACCTATTGAACATTTGAAAGCAGTAAGAGAAATATTCATCTTTTATTGTTTTTAAGTGTTAATGTGCATTATGGACTCATTAAAAGAATACTGAAGCAATTAACTAATATTATAGGCAGGTAAATTGGGTAAATATTAATATACAGTCAGAGAAAGATTGGGCCCTCAAGGAAGTCAGCACAAAAAATAGAGATATCAGCACTGTGCCTACAGACAAATCTGAAGAAAGCCAGCCCTCACAATGGAGAAAAAAATAGTGGGGTTTGCAAATTAAACAGCAATTTGAAATTATATTGTACTTAGCACCACCCGGCCCAGGGCCCAGATAGGTCTGAGGCATATTAGTGAGTGACCAGATTGTCTAGATTCATACTCCCATTCCTTCCCCAAACATGCCTCTGTTTAGTTCACATACCCTTATTACATAATGCATTTCCTTATTGGATTGATATCAGCTAATTGGCTACATTTGTAATCTTGGATGTTGGTAGTCTGATCTATGTTATACTCACGTTGTGATTTTGCTGTATGGATTTTTATGACAAAGAGCCTAGGTGGCTCTTCAGTCAAAATCTATTCTGGAAATCTAGGAGCTATTTTTCTTTCCTTATGTCCAATGAATCTCTATTAACTTCTCTTTTGGTTCATGATTACATTCTTATTGTTTTGGGATCAGGAACTTGGCATATTTGATAGCTCACTAGTCAGGAGTCAGGATAGTTTCCCTATATCATTTAAGTTATATCAAACAGCAGCAGGCTATTAATGGAATGCCCAATTTTAGAAATTATAGTGGACAGTAAGATGCTTGTTTTCCTGGATTTAAATCTTTTCTGTCATTTTTTAGTTGTTGGGTAAATAAATTCTGTTTGTTTCAATGATTCACTTGTGAAATAAGAGTAATATTAACTACAACTCATACAATTTTGGTGAGACTAAATTAATCCACCTTACTTAGAGTTTTCTAATAGTATTTACCAGCAAAGTATCATATATGTTTAATACATAAATAGGATACCAAGTATACAAAAGAATCATTATTACAAGAAGTTAAAGTCAAACCTATTTCAAATTTCATAGTAGCCAGCCTCTGACTCTCCATCTAAAATATTTTCAAGTGAGGATTTCTGTTTTTACAATTATCAGTTCTTTAGGAACATAAAGGATATGTTCAGAAACTTATGCATCTTGTACTATAAGTAGTTATTATGGTCATTTGTGAATTTTTAAGACACGTTAAAGCTCCTAAGTATAACTAATCTTGTCACATAGCCAGGTACACACACATTCACACATAAAAACACACAGAAGAAATCCAAAAGAGAAATAATTTTCACATTCTCATAGTTAGAAGACAAAACTTTTAATTTTACTTTCCAGAAGGTTTGTAGTAACCACAAAAACATACTTTAATAAAAGGAAAAAAAAGAACAGAAAACACTATGTGTGTGTATATAATAAACTTGTGTGTCTCTTACTTTTCCCAGTTGACATTAACTTCTAAAATTGTTCATATTTTCTTCAAGAATTAGCAAGTGCATGCAAATTTTCATTTTAAAGTGGCCTTCCAGTAGTGAATTTGATAATTGTATGAATATGAAGAGTTTTAATAAGCTGTGGCAACATAATAAACTGTCATAGAGGACTAATTATCACTTAAGGAACTCACAATAGCTGTCATCTTTTCACACTGAGAATGCAAACCCTAAACAACCATAGCAAAAAAGAAAAACAATCAATGTCTACAGAAGCATGCAAAAGAGCTATTTTCTGCCTTGCTAGATGTAATAAAAGAACTAAATATGAATAGTCATTCATCATGCAAATGAATGGAGTCATTTGTTAGATTTCTATTTTATGGAACTAAAAGACACTCAAAATCTCTATTAAAACATAGAACAAAGTTTTTTTCTTATTTAAAAAAAAAATTTTTCGGGAGAAAGAAGCTTGCTACCTGTGCCAAGATCTCCCTGGGTTTTCACATTCCCTGGAAATATTATTCATGCTCCTTTTCTAAAAATTTGTTTGTTTTAACATTACATCTTTCTCTTTGCTGAAAAACCTGCCATTAAGAAATGTCAAAAGGTTCCAGGAATTGAACTGAGGACCTTGTTCTGGCCAGACAGGCACTGTGCCACTGAGCTATATTCCTGGTCCATGACAGAATGTTTGTGAATGTTTAATAAGTTTATTGATTGTAAAATAGACTCAGTGAACTGAAGACTTGAACATTGCTATCCAAAATGGCAGATCTCAACTGCACCACAAAAACCTAACAATGGCATTTCAGGTTTCAACAAAAGAGTTGAATATCAAAACTTAGCATTTCATTCATTCTCAAAGTTACAATTATTTGAAATTGTGTGTGTGTGTGTGTGTGTGTGTGTGTGTGTGTGTGTGTGTGATGTTGCTGGAGGTTAAACTCACATACATGTGAGTGCTAGCAAACACTTTACTACCAATTTATACCCACAGCCACAATTCTTAATATTTAAGAGATTTGTGTTTTTATTTGTCCTGTTTTTTACACTTAACTCATATGTGTTATTTTGTTTATTTTCTTTCTCAGGAAGCCCCAAATTGAAAATTCTGCCAAAAGGACTACTATGTAACGTTGCAAGACCTTTTCCCCTTAAGAGATCTAAGAAAAAAATGCATATTTAAAATAAAAATATAATAAACTGATGACAGAAAGAAGATCTACAGGTTTGGTTTTGGAAAGAAAGAAGTTTAAGCAAATATATAGGATCTTCAGAAGGTGGTTATTTTTTCTGCTACACCAGTTTTTGCAAGACTTTCCTCCTCTGGCTGAAAAAATTTTCAGAGGATTTAAAGGGCATTTACCTATCTTGTTTTTCATTTTTCTTTTTTCTGTTTTTGGGAACCATTCGCTATAGAGTAGGATATGTAAAAGCAAATATATACATTAGCGAAATGGGAAAGTCACCACACACGTTCAGGAAAGGAAGGCTTATACAAGACATGTGAAGGTCTTGAGAGTACAGTTGAAACTTATCCTGGTACATAGATAGGGTGCAACAATTAAAGAAAAAAATTAACTCCACAAGAGGAGAATTTAATTTTAAGAATAATCATATTAATGATAATTATCATAGTATTAGATGTCTAAGTTTGATCAAAGATGGCTAAAGTTATACAAAGAAATGGGGAAGACTTTCCATTCAATGGAAAATAAAGTCAACAAAAATTGTCCCGAAAAAGATTAGTTAGCAAATTCATAAAACAAAACTCAAGAAAGCTATCATAAATGTTCTCAAATAACTAAGAGAAATTGCGGCAAATATCAAGAAAAGAATGCTTGAACAAAACAGAAACATGATTCCTACACCCTCCCAAAAAAGGGAAGGGGGATCAGAAAGTGAATTCTCAGACTGAAAAGTATAATACCTGAAATAATAAATTTGTTGGATAGATTTAAAAAAAAAAAGATTTCAGCATGCAGAAGGAAACCGCAAATTTAAAGATTAGGAATTGAGTCTGAGGAACAGAAAGTTCAATAATTAAACAAAAGTTTAAAAAAATAAAATACAATGGCCCACCATCAAGTAGACTAGCATCAATATTGTGGGACAAATAGAATAGAAAGAGAAGATAGTAGACAAAATACTTCGATAAAGTTTCAAAATTACCAAAATATGATAAATATAAAATCCAGGAAGCTCAACAAATTCCAAGAACATGAGTTCAAGGAGATCCACACCAACCCACGCCACAAAGAAACATTGAAAAGCCAAAAACACAAGAAAAAAGTGTTAATGTTGCATGTTAGGAAAACATATTGCTGTGCTCATTTTGGTAAACTGGCAAAGGCACTCAATATAACTTTATTTCTATTGAATTATGATCTCTTCCTTTCTTTCCTACCCTGTCTCAATTGCTATCCCTGTCTCTAAAAGACTCCCTCTCACTTTCCTGATCTTTCTTTTATTTCATTTATTTCTTTATTCAGTTTTTGGTATAAGAAAAAGCATGCTTAGTTTAACTTCCTGAGTCTATCTTATTTCACTTAATATGATACAAAGACAAAAGAAACCTGGGAAACAGCAAGAGAGAAGTAAAATTTCATATCCCCAGTATTACCACCAGTTTCTCATCAGATACTTTTCAGAATTTTCTAAAAGAAAAAAGAAAACAAACTTGAACAAAAACTTTATTTGCAGAAAGTCCTTTTAAAATCAATGTGGAAATTTGAACTTCTAGACAAATAAAAATTGAGGGAGTTTGTACTAGCTGTCTTGTCAGAAATTCTTAAGAGAGGTGGTCATGGTTGATTGACTCTGTCAGCCTGGGGTTTAGCTATCTCTAACATGACATTGCCCAACTTGGCATCCACTGGAGAAACAATTTATCACTCCAAAAGTAACTTCTGTGTTGTTCTTCTAGTTCCAGAAAAAAATCTGCCTCTCTCTTTTTGTGCGTGCACCCTGCTGTCTCCAATCCTAAGACTCCACAGTCACCCAAGTGCCCCAACCCCAGGCCAACTCCATAAAAAACATTGCCTACCTCCCTCTTTTGAGGGGATCTTGCACTCTCCTGTAACCTTCCCGTGCCCCCAATAAAGACCTCTTCATAACTCTCTTCCTCTCTCTCTTTGTCTCTCAACTGCACCAAAAAAACCTAACAATGGCAGCATATACCTGTGGCCTTAGAACATGAGAGGCTGAGGTAGGAGGATCACCATGAGTTTGAGGCCAACCTAAACTGCATTAGTAATACCACCTCTCAAAAAATATAAAATAGAATAAATACAGCAAGAAATTATTAAGAGACTTCTACATGATAAGCTTAAAAGATCTTACAAAAGAGCTCAACACCACATAAAGAAATGAAGATCTGAATAAATGTAAAATCATAGACAATTATAACCGCTATTATCAATGATAATAGCTCGTAACCTCACATTTTGCTCTGTAATTTAAGAGACTAATACTGTAAAAGAATTATTCATTTGGAGGTTTGGGAACACAATTTATGAAAATACAACTTTGTGCCATCAATGTATGAAAGAAAGTAGGACACAGTAGCACAATTGTTGTATAGTTTTGAAGGAAAATTGATATGAATACAAACTAATCTGTGATGAAATTAGGATAGTAAAGGTAATTCATGTGGCAGACAGTAAGAAAATAGCTATGTAATATAGCTTAAAGGAAAGAAACAAATATAATTGAACAATAAAGAAGTTAAATGTTCATTGCAAAGGAAAAGAAAAATGAAACATGAGAGTAATGCAGTCAAAGAGGAAGAAAACTATATGTAAATACATATTCAATTTAACAAAAGTAAATTGTTCGTCACTGATAATTGCTTTAAATGCAAATAGATATTATTCAGTTAGAAGGTAGATATTTGTAGAGTGCATTTAAAAATAAACATGATCACATTAAAAGTCATAGAAGAGATTCATTTAAATTCTAAAGACACAAATAGCTTGAAAATAAAAGAATAAAAAAAGATACTCCACGAAATAGTAGCTAAAAGAGAACAAGGATACTTATACTCATATCACGTAGAATAGTCTTTAAATCAGAAGAGTTATAAGACAAAGAACATTTATATGTTAATAAAGGTTGCATACAGCAAGACAATACAAGAATTACAAACATTTATGGACCCAATAACAGACTATCAGAATATATGAAGAAAATCTGAAAAAACAAAGTGTGAAATACCTTACAATAATACACAGAAATTTTAAAAGCCAACTCTCAATAATGGATTAAATACCAGACAGAAAGATAAAACAATAAACACAAAAAAACTAACAGAAATATGCAGATCATTCTTCCCCAGAATAATAGCACATACGTTCTATTACTCATCCCCTTTCCTCTATTCAGACCTGCAGTGGATTGTTTGAGACTCACTTACACTGAAGAATGCAGTTGACTAAATCAAATGTTACTCTTAAAGACACACTCAGTGTAACATTTAACCAGTTACTGGGGTGCTGGGTGGCCTAATCAGTAGACACATAAAATTATACACACGCATGCACTCATGCATGCACACACACACACTCACCACTACTATTTATTGAGATGATTTAGAAGTGATGCCTTAGAAGTAATGGCACTATAATAGAAATGCAAACTCAATGCCCTCAGATCTCAGTTTCTTAAACCATCTTCAATAAAACAAACAATGACACTTTCTTGAAATGGTTGATACCAAGAGTGTAGTGTGGAAAGTATAAAATACAAAACTGCAGGGAAACACTGGAAGTGCATAGGAGTCGACTGTGTGCACCAATAAATCTGGGATAGCTTAGAAAAAAACCTAAAAAATAAGATGAAGATAATTATGCATTATATGACTAATCCAGTCAAACATCTATTAGTAGTGTCTCTTCCTATAGAAGTTAAATCAATACATGAGTAAGAATAATGTAAATGCCTTTAGTGCTATGACTTATCTGCAGGTATATCCTTAAAGCCTCCTGTGATTACACGAGGAGCCACTGAAAGGTGAAGGGGCTGTGGAGGTGGCGCAGCTGACTCACTGTTAGAAGGTGAGGTCTGGTCAGAAAAGACAGGTTACTGAAGGCATCGCCTGAGAGAATTTACTTTGCTTCCCAGCTCTTGTTCACTCTCTGCCTCCTAGATGCCATGAATGAGGAGCTTCCCTCTGCCTGGTCCCTTCTTCTGTACCTTCTTGCCTTGGATTCTGCTTACCATTGACTAAAACCTCTATGAACTGAGCCAAAATCAACCTCTCCTTCTTTAAATTGTGGGCACCTGATATTTTGTCCCAGTGATGAAGAAGATGACTAAGACAATTAATGAGTATTCAAGTAATAATTGTTACAGATTAGAATTGTGTAAAATCAGGGAAAATAAATGGTGAAGAAATGATGAGCATTAAGGTATCTCCATAGTATCTAATAAGATAATGAACTTTATGATGGCAAAAAGTAGCTTTAAAAAAGAGGGAAAAAAACAAGAGATTACAATTAGCACTGCAATTAATAAAATATGTTGATTCCAAATAACTGCAGTCATAGTACTCTGAGAACTGCTGTGACCCATAAGGCTTTTGAGGTTCTTGGGGTAAAGGAGCACAAGAGGATGAGAAAATAAAGAAGAGACAAAAACTGGGTCAAGTGGAGCCTTACTCTTCTGATGAGAGGAAAGGAAACTGCTCAACTATTATAGCATGTTGATTTACACACTCACAAGGAAGATGTCAATTTCAACCCCGCTGCCTAGCAACTTGTTTGCCTGACTGACCTAGGCCCTTGCCTTCTTGGAAGTGGAACAGCTTGTTTATGCGGCTTGTTTTGGTCTCTCTGTGTTTTCAGGGCTGACCCACACATGTGATCAATCTCTAGCTTCAGGCGCTCCCTACAGCACAATTTAAGGAATACTCAGTGAAAAGGAGCACCTCATTTTAATTGTAAATTTTGCCACAAACGCCTTATAAAACTGGTAAGACAACTTCAGGAGCATCCAGGATTGAGGGATAACTAGTCAATGATCTTCAAATCAGCTAAGGTCAGAAAAAAAAAATATTTAGAGACTGTCACAGATTAGAGGATCCTTGGAAAAGACAAGAACTAAATATAATATGAGCGTCTAGATGGGATTCTTGATCGAGTAAAAAACTTTAGACTTCTGACAAAATTTGAAAAGCTATATAAATTAGTTAATAATATTGTATCAACACTGATTTCCCCAAATACTGATGGCTATAGCAAAGTTACATAACAATTTAAGAGGCAGCAAGATGAAGGAATGTATAAAAGAAGCATGTAATAATTTTGCAGTCTTTCTATAAGTTCACAATTATTTGAGTGAAAACAGAGTTATGGACCTGTTATTACTTTTGATTCATATGCTACAACATATAATAACTGTGCTGAATAGGTCTAAGAAATATATCCTTTTAAATAAGTATTCCTTAAATTGTGCTGGAATTCTTTGATAATATTCGCATCAGAGGACCTATGATTAAATGAGATAAAATCATTGTTACTGTTTAATTATGTACATTATAAGAAAAAAATAGGATTTAAGGTCTCCATCATCAAAGTTAGGCAATATCAGCTTAAAATTCTGAATTCTTTAGTTATTCGTCATGCAATTGGGGGCAACTTTGTTGTGTGTGATGCTGGGGATTGAAACCAGGACCTTACGCAAGGGAAGCAGTTTACCCCAAAGCTATACACTACCCTCCTTTCTTTGTGACGGGTCTTATTGTGATTTTGTGCACAACATCAGACTCACAAATCTACTTTCTCACCCTTTAAGACTGCCGAAATTACAGATGTAGACCATCATGCTCCACAGGAGAAAATCGTTTACTCATGGTAAGCCTCATTCTCCTTTTTCGAAACATGAAGCTCAGTATATCTATAGTATAAAACTTTTGTCAACTTTTATTGAGATGACAATGAGTTTGATATATTGAAATGCACATGACATACGATAATATTTATCTTTATTATTGTCATGTATTTATGAAAAGATGAAAGGAATTATTATTTGGTCACATGCAATTGCACATTTGTATCTAATTGTGTGTTTGTATAATGCCAAGAATCTTTCTGGAGATATTGATGGGGCCTTGAGAAGAAACACACAGCCAAATTCACTCACACTCTGATATGCATATGAAACAGGTGGCCTGCAAGAAAAACAGAAGCAACAGTGAGAGAGTCAGCTGAAGCAGACCTAACAAGGAAAGCGCCCTCTCCAGGAGCACTGCGCCTGGCAGCACTGCTGACTTGGCACCTTAAGTCAGTGTTGGTGTATTAGTGACAGTGACACACGGTAGAGGCTCTTTTTCTGAAAATACTTGCCATTCCTATTTCATGAATTGCACATTTTGTTGACCCACTTTGGGTATCAAAGCACTGAAAATAGTAACAACTAAAAATTCTTTAGAATCCAACTACTACATTTACTGGGCTCACTATTCAACTCTGAGCTGAATAAAGCATAAAAAGATATTTCCTTTCTTTGTGTTATTTTTTTTTACTTATTCATATTTTTTCAAATGTACAGGTAGCCTGAGACTTGGGTAGGAAATATATTGGTTGGCACAATCAGGTTCCAAAATACTGCGGTTATATGGCTCAACTAAGAAGACATGGTCAAGGAATGAAATTAGAATTTTTATAGACTTCAGTCCAGTGTCATCACAAGAGTGTTTATTAGATGACTATATTTTTCTCATCTTGTCATTATTCATTTAAATTGATCACTGCAAGCTGGGTGTCGAACTCAGTGATACAGTGCCTGCTTACCTCATACAAGCCCTAGGTTCAGTCCCCAGCACTGAAAAATTAATAAATCATCCATAAGTAAATTAAAATGTTCCTGAATCCGTAACTATTGAGTTTTGGTATAAGATTCTGATACAGAATGATCTCCTTCTGGGATTATTGGCACATTAATAAAAAATTTAATAGCTTAATAATGAAAACTATAGTCCACTGAATCTCTAAATACTCTCAATATGTTGGGGGAAAATAGAATTAATTTATTTATGACAAATGTTCAATAGGAAGATTATCAGTAAGAGCTAGGTAAATTCCACAAATTGTATTTCTTGGAGAATTTTATACAATTTCCCAAACAAAAAAACATGTCTGTGTGCAGTCATACACACGCACACACACACACACACATGCACACACACATGTTAACTATGCATTTGCATATCTCTTACATTTACATGAAAGATTACTTGAGTAGAGAATATTTTTTGTGTTCTCACTTGCTTGAAAACTTTCAAACAAGCAGTGTCATACTGTTAAAAAGTTTCATGCCATGGTTAGGCAGCATGTATCAACATTCTGAAAATACTCTCTGCTGGCTTCCTGACTAGGGGGAATTTGACAGACTGCACTGTTACAGTTGTCATGATACACACAAGAAATACTCTGCATAGGATCTTCCCAGGTCATGGCATTTGTAATCTTCAGAAGATACAAGAAAAAAATAATCTCACATTTGGAAAACCGTCAAAGAAATGTGGCACTGAGAATAATACCATAGGGAATAGAAGACTTTTAAAGGATTTTAATGATACTATGGAAAAATACAATTTAGAAGGAACAGTAGCAGGTGCATTTATTGTGTTTTTAAATAGAATTTTATCATGTAAGGAAATATTAACTTGTATTCAATGATACTTGTGTTTGATTGAAGAGAGCTAAAAGTTTCAGATAGTTATTCATGAAGAATTAGATAAAGCTAAATAAAATGATGAGGGTGAGAATGATTATGTTGAGATTTTTAGGCTGAGTATTTGAAAGTCTCATCTATAAGGATCAATCTAGTCTGAACTGATAGGTGGGGAACACTGTTACTTATTTTATTTATGGAGATAGTAACTGGAAAAAATAAGTAAAACATTACCAATTCTAGATGACACTATGTAGAATATATTTGGGAAGCATAGAATGTGTCCAAGTTTCTAAACTCAAATTTTCTTCGAAAGGGCAGCAGATTGATGGTTCCTCAAATAAATAATCTTCTCGTGTTACTATTCTTGGGCTCCCAGCTGCCTTTGCGGTGGTTCAGTCTAACTTGCTATGTGTGACCGTGTCAGTGTGACTCTCATCGTCTGTGCTTCTCCTAACATCTTCCTTCACTATGTTCAGTAGAACTTCTGACCGTATTAAAATGTGATCCGTGAACTGTAATTTTAGATATCTTCTGTGCAAACAGATAGCCTTTAACCAGAATCAATTAGGGTCCCCTACCCACTGGACATTTTATACCTGAAGGCAATTTACATAGGAATCAAGCAAGGAGTTGCTATTCACATGTCATGAGCAGAACCAGAGCTGTTGTAAACATACTAATGGAATGAACAGCACAACCTCCCCCCTTTGTTGCCTACCAAATTTATGACACTAAAATGTCTGCAGTGGTGAAATTGAGGAAAACTGGTAAGAAATGAATACATCTTCCTTCTGAGGCAATTTTCTTTATCCTTGCAGAATCAACTCCAATGTTACCTTTTCCTTAAAACCTTTCTGAATATAACTGATCTCATATATGTGCTTCCAACACTTTGCTTTCTGCACACCATATGTGTGATTATGTTCCAGAACTGTTTACGTTTATACGCAACCCCTATCAGGCTGAAGAGTGTAAGGATGGGACTCACCTTAAGCAGCGTCTAGTCCCCTATGGAACAAATATGATAAGTCCACAAATTAAAGGAGATTTTTTTTTCATGTACTTTGTCTTTGGCTGGCTCCATGGAACCAGGGCCATGGTGGAAGGAATGGCTGAGAAAAGCCCTTCATGACTAGGCAGCCAGGAAGAAGAGAGGGAAGAGGAGAGCCCGGAAGGAAGATACACCGTGTGTCACACGCCCCATGCCCTCCTCTAACCACACTCTACCTCCTAACACCGAGTCAGCTTCGGCAACCTTAATCCAATCACTAACAAAATACACAAGACTTTTAAGGCTATTTTAGATCTAAATTATTTGAGTAAACTTGGTGTTGATAGTGTTTTGCTGCTTATAGGAACACATCAGTTAATGCTTACTAATGTTCGATAATGTGAAATTTTATGATGATCTTCATTCCTGTCAAAAGCAGAAAAAATAAGGCATGTAATTGTAGAAATAGAAATTATTATCACATTATATGCAAATCATTTGAGAAATGCCTATACTAAAGCAAAAACTGTATATTATGTTAAAAATATAGGTTATTCCTAACTTTTAGAGGTCTTACTAAACATTCATATCTATAAATTTAATTGTAATCTATAAAGGCACAAAATCACATCACCATACATCCCTTAATGATTCAGAATACTCCTAAAATATTTCCCCCAATATGCATCTGACCTCAGAAACTCATCTTCTACTTATGGTCACTATGCTTTTAGTTTGTCAGTTTCAGTAGCCTAATTTAAATATATGACAAAGTAATTTTTATTTTTAAAAATTCATAATTATCTCTCTGTTCAAATGTTAAATCTTAGGATATTAATATTTATGAATTGTATATTTTAGTCTAAATGTAAATATTTGCTTTCTCTGCATTAATGAAGTTGGTCAATATGACTTGAAGCTACTAAACAGCTTGAATTTATCTGGCATTGCAGAAATGTAAATAACACACATTCCTTTTCTTCCTCCATGGAAGTTAAGTCAACATTGAAAGAAATACATGAATGTATTCCCACCTCTACCCAAGTAAAATGATTGAAATTATAATTTTTGTAGCAAGTTGGGAGCTACTGTCTGCTGTAAGAAGTAAGGTCATGCACATCATTCTATCCATAAACATTTAAGGTCATACAGTTTGTTGTGATTATAATAATGAGCTCTAAATGGTTAAGTAAATATTTCAGCTCTGACATTAGTTTATTGAATTAATGGCTTGTGACATGAGGATAGGGACTCTCTAAATGAGTTCATTTCTGGCCAGCATTTCCCCATCTCGAAAGCCCCCAACCTTATCAGAATTCTGAATTACTTGAGCTTAAAAATATTAAGCAAAAATGTAATAACTACTCTCTAGAGATGATTGGTTCTTCCTGGCTCAGTTATGAGAAAAGAAAATAAAACAGGTGAATCAAGTAAATAAAAGAGATAATCAAACTCCATGTGTCAGTAAACTCTCAAATCCATTCTTATGTTATCATAATTGCATTATCCAGACTGTCTGAGTAACTGAGCAGAAATTCTCTTGCCTTCAACCTTATTATCCAACACAGGAAAATAAAACAATGAGAAAAAACTACAAAGTAACTATGGAAATAATTGGTCCGATTCTAAACTGAAAGAATGAAAGAGCCATGAAATCGTATTTTATATATTTTATCTCTCTTTTCCTCTTTCTTCCTCCAGTTCATCTCTTTGCACTATCTCATTCTCATCCCCATTCATTTCTCCTGCAAATATATGTGACATTATTAAGACAATTCTTTTCTAATCATTCAGTGCAAATGTGCAACTTGGAATAGATAAGCAATAATGCATATTGAATTTTTCTTCCAGTACCTATTTTTCTTTTTATGGTAATTGTAGCCTGGTTTTACCTGAAGAGAAGAAATATTTTATAGCTGTTCCAATGTACTTATTCCATTCCTTAATAACTATGCTTATTTAGACATGTCAACCTAATAAGTCCTGAGATTTGTGCAAAAGTGGTGAAAAAAATAGAGTTCACTATTTGCAGAATTTTAGCCAGTAAGATATAAATCTGACACCTTCAGAGCTATTTTGCCAAATCCAAGTTGAAAATCAATCTGCAATGAGCTATGACATAGAGAATTCAGAGAAGATATAGTGGAAAAATATCTGCTTGTATGTTTATGTATATCATTTAATCACCAACAAGACAGATATCTAAAATTAATAGATTACGGACCATTCAGAAATTTTAACTTTTTTAGCAAAACTGGAAGCACACTTTTCTTTTTTTATTTTAAAGAAAATAAAACAAAAGAGGACAGAATTAAACAGATCAGAATAGAACAATGCAAGCAACACAGCACATCACAACAAGACAATTGGATATCAACAGTAGCTACCAGGTCTCTTTCTTTGAAATAGTTGAGCATAGACTCACATACAATAATATGAAACTTAGCAAAATAGAATAAAACCATTCAAGAGAATGAAAGCATTAAAAGGCATTCTGAACCAAATAACAGAAAATGAACAATGGCTACTGTATCATTTTCCATAAAAAATGTATTTATATTATCACACATATTAAAATCAAGTAAGACACAACATGATAGAACCAATGGTAATAGAAGAACCAAAGCATGTTAGGACTTCCAAACAAGATGATATTAAATCAGCAATGGCTGCCATAATGTCATATTTTCTTCAAAGTAGCTGTTCATATCATCACACATAATAAGGTCAAATAAAATAGAATAAAACCATTCCAACCAATGAATAAAAACATTATAAAACTTCAAAGAAATGTAATGGGGAACCATGAAAACCATAGAATCTTATGTACTCTTACCACTTCTTACACTAGGGAGACTATACAGTATTTATACATGTGAGTTTGATTTATTTCACTTAGGAGTATGGTCACAAGTTGCATCCATTTATTTATAAATATCTCAATGTGGTCATTCTTTATAGCTGAGTAATACTCCATTGTGTAAAAGTACCACAATTTTTTTATCCATGCGTCAGCTGGTGGGCATTTAGTGGTTTCCAAGATCTGGCTATTACAAATTGTGCTGCTATAAACATGGGTGCACATATATCACTGTTGTATGATGTTTTCAGTTCTTCTGGGAATATGCCTAGGAGTGGAATAGCTGGGTCAAATGGGACTTCCAATTCCAGCTTTTTGAGGGACCTCCAGACTTTCCTCCACCATGGTTGCATCAGTCTACCCTCCCACCAACAGTGCAGAAGAGTTTCTTTCTCCCCGCAGCCTCTCCAGCACTTGTTGTTGGTAGTTTTCTTGATCCTGGCCATTCTTTCTGGAATGAGATGGAATCTCAGTGTGGTTTTAATTTGCATTTCTCTAATGACCAATGATGATGAATATTTTTTTCATGTATTATTTTCCATTCATGTTTCTTCATCTGAGAACTGTGTGTTCATCTCGGATGCCCACTTTTGGATTGGGTCTTTGAATTTTGGGGTCTGATTTTTTAAAATTCTTTATAAGTTTTAGACAAAAGTCCTTTGTCTGAGGGAACGTTCATTAAGATTTTTTCCCAGTTTTTGGATTTTTTTTTCACTATGCTGGAGATTTCTTTTGACATGCAGAAACTGTTTAATAAAATGTGATCCTGGTTATTGATTCTGGGAAGTATTTCTTGCGCAGTTTGATTCTTGTTCATGAATTCTCTACCTACCCCTATGTCTTCAAGATTTTTACCTACTTTGTCTTCTAACAGATTTATTGTTTCTGTTTTAATATTTAGATCTTTGATCCACTTAGGTTTTAGTCATAAATTTTAATTAACTAGTTAATTTTTTGTTTTTTTAAGCATTTTGAGTTAATTTTTTAGCCAGGCTCATGTTTGACCAAAAGCAACAAAAAATAGAGGATTCAGTTTATATTTTCTCAAGCAATAAGAAGGCTGAGGGCTGATACTGTAATCAATAATGCACTCCAGAATCACCTGGGATCACTGTGCGCCTTTCTTTCTGAGCTGGGACTTTTGGATCTATCCCTTTCTGATCTATCAGTATGCACAAGGCTTTTGCCTGTTTGGCTTCCGAGGCAGTGGCCATCTAGTCAGGTTCAGCCTAACACTTCAGGTACGGGACCACCATTGACAAGTTTAGCAGCAGGACTGCAGCCTAGAGCTAAAGAAAAAAAAAATCCACCACCCTAGAAATGTGAGAAGTCAATGCTGCTAGCCCAGTAAATCCAGAGCCCAAACCATCCAACCAAAAAGGGATTTTTCTGGAGACTTAAAATGAAATGGAATTTTTCCTGTGAGATTTGGAGCTTGCTTGGGGCCTGTGATCTTTCTCTTCCTTCTAATTCTCCCATTTGGAATGAGAATGTCTATTGTATAGCTGTCCTGCCATTGCATTTGGAAGAGCTCCAATTTGATCTCATGAGCACACAGGAGAGGAATTTGGCTTTGGGATGAATTATAATTCAAATTTCACCGATACTTTACAGAGATAATATAGATTCATGACTCCCAATTTGATGCAGAAATGGGTAAAACTTCATTGCTGATAGGATGGAGGTGACTATATTGCATTTTGGAGGAAGAAGACATTTGGGGTTTAACAGAAAGAGTACTATGGGATAAATGTTCTCTCTGAAATTTGTATGTTGAAGCTCTAATCTTCAGTAGCTTAGAATATAGCTCTTTTGAAAACATGGCCCTTGAAGTGTCTTAGCGGGCAGAGAATATAGCTCAGCAGCACTGCACCTGCCTGGCAAGCACAAGGTCTTGAGTTGGATTCTCAATACCAAAAGTTAAAGTAAAATCAAATGGCTAAGTACAGTGGAGTCCTGAAGAAGGTACACATCCAGTCTCTCTAGGTTTCTTAAAGGAAGAGATTAGAATACACGGAGAGGAACATGTCAGGCACACAGAATAAAACACGTAAGGAGACAGCGAGCAGGTCATCTCCAAGCCAAGGAAAAAGGCTACAGAGGAAATTGTTGCGGCTGGCACCTTGATCTTGGGCTTCCAAGGTCAAGAACTTCAAGGTCACAAACTGTAAACTGAAGCAGTTTGTGTCTTTTTTTAAATTACGAATCTATTTAAGCTGTGCATACTGACAATCCTAAAGTAAGTCTGTAAGTCAAAACCACCTTATTGACAAATATTAAAATATCTCTTCCATGAGAGTCTTCCTGTTTCACAGAGATAGCACAGAGGAGACAAGAATGATTTAATAATTTATAGAGTTAATTCTACTAATAAGTAGTGTAACGTTGAATACTTTGATGACAAATAGGTAGATAAAGTGCATTTAATTTAGATACATTCACATGGAGTTAGTTGCCACTGAAAGTGCTATCATACTATTGGAACTTCTTCAGATAGTTAAAATTAAAATTCATGCAACCTATATTGGGTTTACTTAGTGAAGATTTTCTCTCTGTCAGCCTATCTATCTAGGCATCTGCAGATGTAGTTTATACATGCTAGGAGCTTTGCTTCACTATTCAGGTTTTGAGCATTGCAAGTTAAGGGCTAATGTGATATTAGTCCCTTAAAATGCATGTAACCCTGTGGTGGGTTCTTTAAGAGTCAATTACACTGTAAGAGTTTCTCACTCTTGCATGAGATTAAGGCCTCCTAAAAGTGGTTTCTCAAAGCTTTAGGCTGACTTGCTTTTCCTCCAGTCTTTGCTGTGTGAGTATAGAGCCCTCCTCAGCTCTGGAGAATAAAGCAGAAAACATCATCTTGGAAATCAAGAGTAGCCCTCAACAGACAGCATTAACTATGGGACTCTTCATCTTGGACTTCTTAACCTTTATGACTGTGAGAAATAAATTTTATTTTTCATAAACTGCCTCGCCTCTGACATTTTGTTTTCATAACACAAGGGGATATGTATGTATTTACATGCACATATTATATATGCTGTATTTATAATTCTTTGCACTTTTGTACATTTACAATTCTTGTACCCCAGAAAGTTCAAGGTAATTGTGGAGAGCACTTGGTAGCTCACCAATTTGTTATCTGTGTTTTAAGTACACAGCATCTTTGAATAAACTTTTTTATTAATATACTTTGCAATACATAATGAATATATTCATTGCTTGGTACTTGGATGTATACATATCTCATCTTCATCTTTTTATTTCCACTTCCTCTCTCCTCCCTCCAGTGCCTTCCATCCCCATTGTCATCTCTACAAAATATCTCTTTTGAAAGAGAACAATCAAGACAAACAAACAAAAAAATACAACATCTCAGTAACTAGGCATCCTCTTAAAGTTCTACTCCAGTAGAAATGTTTCCAACCTATTATTCAGGCATGAATTCTACCTTGCTGGTGGCCTTGGGTTCCACTTGCCCTTTTTTTTCTAGCTCTGGAGAAATTTGCAGCTGGCCTATAGATATTGGTGGGTTAGGCTACTTTTCCTTTGAGTTACTCCTCTAATAGTCCAGGAGGTACTTGCAGGAATAATCCCTAGTGAGAAGAAAGGATCTTATCCACTCTGATGACAGCTTCTTTACTCATTTCCCCTCTGCTATTGTCTTGCTTTGCTTGTTATTGCTCTTTTATTTCCATGTAAGAAAAAATAATCCATGTGTAGAGTTTTGAACCATTATTTTACAAAAGCTACTGTCTTGCATTAGCTATTAATGGGACATTGCAAGGGACCGTACAAAGACATCTTTGTTACAGACCTTTGGACATCTTACAATAGTTTAAAAATTAAAAAACATAGTCCATTTTTCTTGTTTTGTCTAAACATTTCTATTGCTTCTAAATATGTCTAATTATTTTCTTTCTTTACTGTACAGTGAATGTTATTTGCCATCACCTTGAACACAAAAATGTGTATTTAGAATATTTGAATAACTGTATAAAATGAAGAATTATGTGATCAGTGCATTGTTTTTTAAAGTAGAAATCATTTTGTTTTAAGACTTAGTAAAGGAAAAATAATAAATTTGAGTATAATATGAAAAAAGAATCACTTTGTATTAGCTCAGTGTTCTTCACTACTAAAAATTAGTCTTTCAAATTGTCTCTATATCGTGCATACCTGTCCTTTAGCAATATTCCTAAAAACAAAAAAAAAAATGAGAAAAAAATCAGAGAATCACAGCTCTAGTTTTTCATTGGGTCATAGTTGCAGTATCATCACATTCATTCTCTGTTATGATCTCACCAATTTGTTCATTGTATTTTTATGGAATATTCATGCAAAGATTCAGCTCTTTAGAACAAGGTTCATATACTGTTAATGTCTGGGCACAGTTATCATGGTACAATGGCAGCAGACTGGTGGTGGAAGTGGAGAAAGCAGGTCCCAACACTGAATGCATTGTCTTGCACATTACTGTGTATGAGCATCTGTCTCAAATGCTTTTCCTGTATTATCTCACTTAGTCCTCACATAACTTCTGAAACAATTGGTATTATTAGTATGCTCAATTTAACAGATGAATAAACTGGACTTTATAGCGATCAACTGTATTTCCCATGTTTTCATAACTAGTAACTACACAGCTTGGAATTCAAGCACAGACAATCTGCAGATTTCCATTTGTTGACTGAATGAACCATTATGCTATTTGTCTTTGGCCTCCTGTACCAATTTCATCCTAACTAGTTATGTACTATGAAGCATCACTTTTTGCTTCAATTTTTTCACTACTCAAAATTAAAACAAAGAACCTGATGTAGTTAAGACAACAGACTTGCCTTTCCATTCTGATTCTGTGGAGCACTTTTTGGCACCCTTTCCTTTCTGAAACTTCCAACCAGACATTTCTTCCCTCACACTGGCTATTTGTCTCCTTTCTACTTCTAGAATTGTCATACAACTACTTAGATGACCAAAAATGTTAATGGGTTTTGTGGGGAGTGACGTTTCTCAGTTATTTCCATAATACTTTGACCCAATCTTTGGGATTTAGGTTTCTGGTCAGACAGGAAAGCAACATAGCTTGCTGTCTTAGTTGCTTTTCTCTCCTGGTGGAGACAAAATACCCAACAGCCAAAATTAAGGAAGGAATGATTTATTTAGCTTGCAGTTTGTGGAGATTTCAGTCCATAATCAGCTGGCTCCAAGGCAGGGTGGCATGGCAGAGAAGCAACAGGTCAAGGATGCAGAAAACAGCAGGAAGAAAAAAAGATCAAAAAGAGGAGCAAGAGAGAAGTCTCTGACTCTCATTTTGTATCTGAGCTACCCACCCCAGAATGGATGTAACACTCACACCCATAATCCCAGCACTAAATAATGAATCAATCACAAACTCTAGATAACATTACCTCCAAAAAGCATCCCCTCATGACTGCATAAGATTTTGAGGGGACATTGAGAAACAAACCATCACTGCTGCCTTCAGTTGTAGTCAACTATTATTTATTTGAAGACCAGAAGGAAAGTAGAGTGTATCCAATCTCATTTAAAAATGATGAAATTCTTCTGTATAAATATAAAATGGTTAAACAATGTTTTCATATCTGCTGATCCTGGGGTGACGTTAACAGAGCTATACTTCTTAGAGTAGGGATTTCTTTCTTGTTTCGACTAATATGATTCATCCTATGAAACAGATCTTCATATACTGCTGACCTCATCAGCAATATCACTGTTATTATAAGAGAGAATATTGTTTTCCAGAACACTCAGATAAACATTATATATTTTAGACAAATAAGTCATGAAGTCACCACAGAAGTAATAATTAAATTCAACCACCCAAGACTTGAGGAAAATATTGAACATAGAGGAAGACATTCATGAAGACAAATTGATCCAAATTAGTTACTCAAAGACTATTCTAGTATTTATCTGTATCTGTGATTCAGAATAAAGATCATTAAGCAACCTCACTACAGAAGAAAGCAGTACACTATTAATTGAAAAGCAGACAAATTAACTTCCTTATCATTTGGAACCATTCCCTTTACCACACTAGTGGAATGATATTGTTAGTTATAAAGAGAAAACAGACTGGAGATGGACATACACACTACTGATGTGCCCCTTGAATCATACATGTTTCTTTCAAAGTTTTTGTCACTGCTATATATTTCTTAATCTAAATTTTATTTTCATTTTCTACTATTTTATTCTAGGTAGATTAATTGTCTTGGATTTTACTTTGCTATTGCAGTCAAATTCTTATTTCAAAGTTAGAAGAAGTACAAATATCAGCACTCGAGCTATTCTGAGATGTAAAGTCACAGATGCAACCAGGCATACTCAGTTTACTTATAACTGGGGTTTTCCTGTAAACACAAAAATGCAATAATTCCTAACTTAAAATGCATTCTAATTTTAGAATGATAAATGATTTATAAAATAAAGTGCAAAACTCGTATCATCAGGAAACAAAATAAAAACTAATATGCACATCACAATACCAAATAATACTTGCCTATTACCAATGAGAATGCAAGGCTATGTACTAAATTAATACTTATCTCTGCTGAAATTAGATTCATTACTTTCCCTTGATCAGTATTTTTATATTTTATGATCAGTGATCACAGCTGCTTGTAAGAGAAAAGTAAAATCAGTTTTATCTGTCTTGTTATACAAGAAAAAGTTTCATTGTTGATAAAACCCTTTCTAGAGATGGACTGATCTTACTCAGTTTCAAACATGAATGTATAATAATTTCATTATGTGTTTCATTACCTTTAGTAATTTCATTTGGCACTAGTAGAATTTGGGTGAACCTAAAATAATCAAACTACTTATAAAACATTTTCTATTCCACAAGATGGGAAATTATTTTTCAAATTGCAGTTTCCAAAGATCAGTTTGCTTTATTCTTGGGAAATGTACAAAGAAACTGTTCCTAGCTGCACATCTGCTCACACAGTATTATGTAAGCTATAGAAATAGGTGTTTTCGAGCTGAGTTACAAGGGAAAAAAAGAAATATTAGGTCACTAGATGGTGCCATAATGTTATTTTTTACTTTATTGTCAGAAATTCTGCAAAGATATTGCAATCCTTCCTAAAAAGTAGCATGTCAGTAGCATAAAAAATAAACAACATTAACAATCTGGGTAACATAAGAGAACATGTTATTAATCTTTTAAAAATGAGTTGAATTGTGTTCAATTAAATTGATTAAAGTACATCAACAAGTAGAATGGGAAAAGTTTGAGAAAAACAAGGTAGAAAAATTTAACACAAAGAAATAATAATTTATACTTATTTTCAGATTTTTCAGTAATTTTGTGAATAAAATTTTGTGTAGTTGTTCCTTATAAATGTAAGTGCATATACAGAAAACAAAACTTTCCCAGCCTACACCAAAACTTAACTATTCCTTGAACTTTTAAATATATTTGTGCATAAATATATACACCTATGTGTATATACACACAGACATATATATGTATATATATATATATATATATATATATATATACTGTGCATATATACACAAATGTATACATATGTACACTACATATCTATGCATATATATTTGTATGTATGTTATGCATATTTCTATAAGTACATATTTTTTTAAGGATTTAAGGATTTCTGTTCAAGCAAATGAATTCTTTAAGCAGTGGACCTGGCTCCTGTGCTGTTTTCCAGTGTTGAGATACTGATAGTAATAAAACACAGGAATTTATAGTATATAGAATGCTACTCCAAATGATGGATATTATAAAGAAACTGCAACTGAAGTTATGGTTTTTCAAACAAAAAATACACTATCCATGGAATACACTGAGAGCACCATTTTTGTTTTTAGAAGTAGGGTCACTGGCCACAGTTTTGTGCACAGAAAAACAGCAACATATACACAAGGAAGACGTTGATTTGCATTTCTAATCCTCCCCACCTGCATCTTTGCACAGAAAAGAGGAGTTTCTCCGTGTTCAATCGTCAACCACCATGCAGTCACGCACTCAAGAGATCTGACAACTTCAGGCACTTTTGAAACCTAATGGTAGAAGGAAGAAGAAAGGCTCAACAGGCTCAAAGTGAATCTTCTGTTATTATTAGAAGCAGCTTAACAGTATATCTCTAGGTTTGCTTTTTAACGGAGTTTGCCCTTCTCCACATTATTATTTAGCATGAAAACTGATTTTGCAACCCAAAAAGAACAACAAGGAACCTATCAAAATATGTGCAAATTTCAGTGGCAGGTGGACTTAGATATAACTTTGATAACAAAATTCCATGTTTCTCAAACAGTGATCTCAGCTGTTTCTGAGAATAACCCAGTTCCGTCCAGTAACAATTTGCATGTTATCAAGATAACTATTCTAACTGCCTTGACACAGGATTCTGATGGATTTTGGAATGAGAGTTCAGAGAACAAGGAAGAAGATGGTTTCTAGAAAATATTCCTTCATATTTTAATTAGACAAGGTGACTGCTTTTCTTACTCATGATATATCACATTTCACCCTGAACTCTAAAAATTAGTATTTAATAATATATTAATACTTGAGAAGTGTTTATAGCCTTTCTATAACTTCATCTGGGGGAAAGGCTTTTTGAAATGTAATTTACCCTGAGAATGGGCTTGTGTCTGACTTGGGTGAAGATGTAGTTAGTGTACATTTTTAGAGGGTTGTTTGATACAATATTTTACAGCATGTTTCCCAGGGGATGTTAGTTTTCAACAACCTCTCTCTTCCTTGATGGCTAGTAATGACATTTGGCACTGCTTTACTTAACAGCCTGTATACAGTTAAATACAGTCTTTGACATTTTGACTGTGCCTTAGCTGAAATGATATGTGTGGATGTTGATAGTCTTACCTTAATTAACAAGATTTGCATTTGTTAGGCAGAGGAGCCAAAAGAAATAAAATATTCTGAGATTTGCTGAAAATACTGATTCTCAACCCAAGTCATTGCTCAATTTGAATCAATTTATGGAGCTGGGTTTTCCCCAAGAATGAGTGTGTTGTTTTCTTTTGTATCATCACACATTTTACAGAAACTAGAGGGGCCATATTGGTTAGGGGCAATGTTAAATATTTTATATACATAAATTCCTCAGCCCTTTACCTCTGCTATTGAATGAAAAGGCTATTATTATGATAGTTATGAATTAGAAATGAATGTTTGAAGGTGACTAAGTGAGCACCTCAGAGTTGTCAATTTAGTGCACAATGTAGCAAAATAATAGAAAGCGTTCCAGATCTCTCATACCACAGATAACTATGTTGGATAATGATGGCAGACCAAAAGAAATAATTTTTTAGGAGGCTGGAAAAAAGAGACAGTTTTGATAATATAAAGTAAACAATATTCTGACTGTTTTCTCTATTTCATCTAAGCATTCTAATTAATAATATTAATTATTAATTCTAAGATTAATTATTAATAGCCACCCAGAGCCCTCATGTAGACTGTCATTTTTCTTGTCAAGCATCCATTTGTTTTTTGTGCTTTTCTTTTGTCTCATTTGTTACTATTCTTAGGGCAATCATTTAATATATTCTAAAGACTAACCTAGCTAATGGTGGTGTCTTCCCTTGTCCTATGAAATATTCTTTTCATATTTTCAAAACTGTGACCGTGATTCACACTGGGGTGGAAGCAACTTGTCTTGACTATTGTGCCATGAAAGAGGCTGCCAAAATTCTTTCCACAGGACCCTTTCTGGGCCTGGTTTCTTTCTTCCAATTGTGAAGTACTCCATATGTGTTATGAATTCAAACTTTCTCACGAATAAGCTGCTGATAATTAATTTATTAAAAATCTCTAGTAATTTTATAATAAGCCATTACTTTCAACTGTATAGTATGGTAGTCACAGTGTTTTCCAGACAACATTATGTGACACATTAGTGATTATGCACCTCCAACATCTAGAAAGACCTTCCCATCACCCCAACCAAAGAACATATGAAGGTCAAGCTTCTGTAATTCAAAGTGCTCCAGAAGTAAAATATTTTGTGTGCTGACATAGATTGCGGGAAATTCCACATCATGAAACTTTGTTTCATGCCTGAAATTACTAAGAATATGATATAAAATTACTTTCAGGCTGTATATATAAGGAGTGTATGAAATAAGAATTAATCTCATGCTTAGACTTGGGTTTCACTTCCAAGATACCCTGTTTTGTATATGTAAATATTTAAAAAAATTTTTTTTAAAAAAACTAAAATGCAGACTTCATCTGGTCTCAAGTATTTTAGTGAAAGGATACTTGACTTCTTTCAGCCATTATTGAGACCTAAATTTAGGACAGCTTGTCTTCACATCTACCTCCCAGTGCCCCTGGGTCCTATTGCATTGTCACCCTGATCTCCTTTTGGTTTCCTCTTGCACTGAACTTTTTTCTCTACTTCCTTATCCCATGACTTAAGTTTTAATGTTTAGAATTTACTCTGCTTTGTACTTTGCCTTTGCCAAAAAAGGTTATCAAATATTTATAATGAGAGTGTCTGAATGAATAGAATAATGGTGAAAACCAGAGAGCTGGGGTAGTGGAAGTTTGGAGAAATGACAGGAGAGGTGGAGGATTAAAACGTATGGAGACTATATTGGAGTTTAAATTGAAGCATGTTCTGCAAAGACACCATTCCTGTTTGTACAAGGCTTTTTAGGAAAGGATTTAAAATTACAACATACAGATTAGCTGCTGACACTCTCTCAACCCAGCTCTGCACATTTTGATCAATGAGGCATAAAGATATAATTGGTTTATAGACACATTTGTTGGAATGTATTTACCAGGCTCTTAAATACCACATTTAACTTTTGAGCCTAAATCATCAGTAAATGAATTTCATCCTCAAAAATGGAGGTTCTCTGAGATATTCAGTTGTAGAGTATTAAAAATTTCCACCATCCATTCTAAGACATTCATTTTAAGGACTGCCAAGAAATAATTAATTAAAATGAAATTTAGCAATAAAATATCTTTATGAAAAAGCCCAGATTTCTCTTCTATAGAAATCATCATACATGAAATTTGGTTTTCTTCCCACACAACTGGTTTTCTAATTTTTTTTCTGGTCTAATGAAATTTGTAACTGTCCTTTGTTTCCTGAATGTTTCAGTTGGATTCTTGCTTAGCCACCTTTCCAATAATTTAAAGTAATGCACATTGAAAATAATTCTTGGAATGCAAATCCTTTACACTATAAACTGTTGGGGTCAAGTCCTCTTCTGTAGTTTCTGCCTTTCCACTCTATTAACAGTCAAATAATGTTTTCTAAGCTGAGGGCATTAGGCTTACTGTGAAGCATTAGGCTAGAAAAATAACTCCAGAGATGGGATTATTAAATGCAGAATATTTAAATATTTTATGAACGGTAAAACTACATACATTCTAGGGAAAAGATAACATAATAAATAAAATACAAACTTTAAAAAAATTAAAATACATCTTTGCTGTTCCTAATTATAAGTAAAGCATTTTCAGTGAGTTTCACCAGGAATTTCCAAAATTATACTGTCACTGAAATGTCATAAGCATTCGTTTATGAAGACATTAGGATTACATCTTTTGGAGATCAGAAAAATGGACCACCAAGCTGTATATTTTGAAGATATAGAACTAATAATGTGAAATTCAGATTTAAATCTCAAATCCAGATTTTCTGTGAGATAGGCTTTACTTAGAAAAGTGGATTTCATTCTAAGAATAAATAGTAATCATACCAAATATACTAGTAAATTGGCAATAAAAAATTTACCTTTAATGAAATTATATATTTAAGACTACCCACATTTTATCTGCCTCATACTGTGATTAAATAAAATGAATCCCAGACGATTACAATACATCAATAATAATAATAACATCTAGATCTTAGATTATACTTTCTATATGCCAAATCCTTTGCCAAACTCCTTCTATGGTTTCCATAAATTTCACCTATTTAGACTTTATAACAAATTTAATGGATAGGTGACATAGTTGGCTAACTCAGAGGCACAGAGATGGAGCAAGCAGTCTGTCTCTAGGTTCTATGTCTAATCACAATGTGTACCAGAATGTTATTTGTGTGTCAAATGGTTACATAACTTCATGAGTCTAAAACAAAAATATTTTTAAGTGCAAACAGAGTCAAAAAATGTCTACCAATTTTTAGGGCTTGCTACCACTCTTAAGTGATCAGAGTAAATCATTTCTGATATTAAAAATAAACCCACCTTAATAACAGAAACCATGAAGAAAACTCTAAGTGCCTGACGAAAACTTACTATAATTATGAGAAGAAAGCAATTCATCATTCTGTTCACCCACACATTTGAAACCTCACAGAGATTTCAATGGATTCTAGCCAATATTTTGCCAAGAGATTGGTCAGCTCCAGAAAGACCTCTTACATTGCTTTTGGAGTATGTGAATGGAAGAGTACATGTATTTCTGAATGTGTGTGGATATAAGTGTGCATTCCGCATAAGGAGTTATCTCTAATGCTTATTGAGAAACGTTACTTGCAAGACGCAGTCTATTTAAATGACTGAAACTGAAATCACCGTCAACCTATCATGGATCCTTTTTTAGAAGCTGTTAGAAAATAAATCCTAGCGAATGCAAGATGATGTGGAAAATTGGTAATGTTTTATTAAAAACTGGAGATAGCTAATATTTCTTGTTGTTTCCAAGTACCAGGCACTATCTACATATGTATATAAACGTTAATTTTTAATGCACATCATAACCGCATGAGATCGGCACTGTATCTTCAATTTTATGGTTGAATACCTTTTGACCACAGTTATACCAATAGTGAGTGGTAGATTGTCATTCAGGGCTTATGCTCTTAAAATTAAACTACTTGCTCAGTAAGTCAGAATATTTTAAAGGAGAAAACACAATAGATATTGACAAGAGGAGAGAAGAGTTTAATGAATGGCAGACAAAGAATTGTATTTTTGAAATGAATCCTTAGAAAGAGAAAGCACAAAAATTGGGGCTATTAGAATTATGAGATGAAGTAACCAAAACATTGAGGCAAACATTTCCCACTGAAATAATATATTTTAATTTATTTATTTCTCCAATATTCATGGAGTAGTTTTTTTTAATATAGTGAAAATGAACAAGAAGAAGAGGGTTATTTGCCTTCTTGCACTTAATGCCAGTAAGAAAAGAAAAAATCATTAAAATACATCCACAAGATACAGAAATGAGTACCACTATGTATATAAATTAGCAGCTCTATTTTTATATACAGATGAAATAGTACTATCAATAGACATTTCAAAGAAACTGAAGTATGAATCTGTTAGGGCATGAGATGCTGTTGCTATATGCAAGAGGTCCTTTCTGGGTGTCCCTCCACCAGTGTCAGGGTGCTGCTGCTTCAAGAGAGCCACACCTGTGACTATTTGGCACCCTGCCTTTGGGCAGAGGGAAGTGTGTTACCTACAGGCTCAGAAAGAAATAACTCCCTGAAATTCACTTCTCCCACAGCCACCACCAGGAGACTTGCTAGCCACTATGGGAATAAGATTATGGAAATCTATAGGATGGAATCTCAAGGCTCTTGCTGCATCGGGAGGAAAAAAACTCAGGATGTAAATTGTCCCCTGGTGTCACCCATATGATCAGGTTTAAGCCACTTCCATTGATATCACCTTGCTCGCCATTTTCCCTACCTCATGAACCTCCTCATAACCCTTCTGAGGGACATTTTGGTCACGCTTCTGTACTCAAGATACAATGATTCACCGACTCAATTTGCCCTGACCTGTGGGCAAACACTGGTACAATTCCGAGAAAAGCAATCTGGCTGTTTGCCTTAATATTCATTTCCCAGAGGTCTGACCCTACACAGGAGAGGAAATCCTCTCTAAGAACATGGTGATTATGCTGAGAAGGACCCAGTAATTTATAGAGATGGAAGTAGAGTTTTGTAGGCAAAAGTAACAGAAAGTGCAAATGTCAGAAAAGACAATATTATTAAGGAAGCTAGTCTCTGTGTCTAGAACAATCTTGATAAGAACAAGTATGTAGATATTCCTGCTGAGATAAAGAGTTAGGCATGTAAATAGTCTATAAGGACTTGACAAGAAAGGGTAAGAGAAGTTTTTATATTAAGTTGTTACATAAACTGCTGACACACACTTTGTGTGCATGAATTTTTTAAATAAAATTTATGTCTAAATAAGAAAGTACACTTTTGAAGAATATATTCATTCAACTGAAATACAAATCTACATATTTAGAAACATGTCCAGCATACATAGCTAGCTTTACAAGAGGGTTGAACATGTGAACATAATAAATTTGACAGTGAACTGGGGGACAGGGTCATATCAGGACTCTAATGCTGAATTACAGCTGCAAAGGAGACTACAAGATAAATTACTGTTTGTAGTATCTACAGTGACACTATTCCTGCGTGTTAGAGGTTTGTTTCTGTCTTCCCATACCTCTATATCAAGATTTACATTTTATTCCTTGGAGAGACAACAAGATGAAATTCTGGAGGACTTTGATATGGAATAATTTTTTCTTGCATCTTAGTTAGCCATTTATTCCATGATTGTCTTGTTTTGCTTTTGCTATGTGATCATGTCACCTTTTGGTTTCTGAAGCTCAGCTTCCTGTCTGCACAAGGAGATGTGAGTTTTGGCTTTAGAGATGGAACTGTTTTACACAAATCACAGAACATAATTTCAGGAAAGCACTCACACATTGATAGCTAAAATGTTCATACTGATTTAGCCTCTCTGGACCATTAACCCTCTTCAGAGAAAAGGTTTGATATAATGACTGTCAGGAGATTAAACATACCAGTAGTTTATAGGGTGAAAATATTAAATTTAGACTAAGTTGAAAGAAAGAAAAACATGCCTGAATGGTTTCAGGATATTTTTCCAAGAGACACTTTCCTTCTCTCTGTAACTTTTGAATGAAGGAGTTTAATTTAAAAGATCCAGAGTGGGGAACACAAAAATAATTTTGTATTATTCCAACAACAACGTCGACGATTAACTCTTATTTGTTGGTAACTTTATTTTTCCTAGTTAATTTGACTGGTACAATATAGGTATATATAAAGATCACATTCATCATAGGAAATCTATACTTGTAGATAATATATGCATCAAATGTAGTCTTACAATAGAGGAAATACTGTACCGGGAATCGAACTCATGACCTCACGCTTGCCAGGCAAGCGCTTATGCCTCTGAGCTAAACCCCTGGCCCTAAATTATATTATTGATGTACCTATGTATTCTAAATGAATGTCAATAAAAGCATGTTCATGAAAAATTAATCCTTTACAATATGTTTATATGGAATCATATATTTATGGTTTTCTAAAGCTTTTTGTAATTAACTCATTTTATGGGTTATTAATGAGCTTATTTAGTGTTCTAAGGCTTAAGAAGAAAAAAAACAGAAAAATTCTATATTGAAGTATTCACTAAATATATAAAATAAAGAATTATATACAAATATAAAATATCAAGTTTATTATTGGAATGTAACAGTATTTATCTTGTACACAGTTTAATTTAGCTGATATGAATTCCATTCAAAGAGTTGGAAAGATAATATTAGGAAGATAGACCTATTTTATATGAAGAAATTTGCAAGAATACTGAAAATTAAAAATGGTCAGTTGAAAAGGTGAAAAACTGCTCTGACTTTACACCAACAGTGTCATTTTATAACCTCTCTTTCGCTGGAAAACTTTTTGGGCATCGATTGCTGACATAATTAGATAATTTTACTTTTAAAGTAGAGATTAATAAGCTAATGAACTGACTTATTTCCCAAAGAAGGATTTTGTTTCATGGAAAAAGTAGATGAATATAATGGAAAGTATTTTAAAATTGAATAGATTTCTGGTAGTTCTTTTTATTTTCTTTATACACCTAATAGAGTTGAATAAATACTTACATTAATGAACAAATGCCTGCTAGGTGGCGCCTGTCTAAATTCCTAAGATCAAATATTCAAGTTCAGAGGGAATATAATCTTTTGCTAAGGGTCAAGATAGGGAACTACAATAAAAAGTCCAATTTCCTCTGCAAAATAACAAGCTAGCATCTTAAATGATATACTTCAGATATTTACACACCAAGATCTTAACATGATATTGTGCTCTTGTCTCCTCGAACATTAGGAGGTGTTGAGGGCTGAAGTAAACAAAGGTTATTTTATGAAATATAAGCCACTGAGAAACTGGTAGAACTGAATATCTTAATACATAGATACTGACTTTCACTAGCATTTGTGTGATAATTATGTGAGACATTTAAATACAGTCTGTGGAAATATTTGGTGAAATGGAGAGACAAGTAATTCAGTGACTCTTCTTTTTAGGATTTCCATGTGAATATAACTCCAGTGCTATAAAGTCCTCATTACTGTGCCTTCCATGACAGAATGTCACTCTGATGTGGTCCCCCACACAGATACTTAGAAAACTGCCTGCAAATGAGGTGCAAAGAGTGCTTCTCCAGGGCTGAAAGTGAAGCTCTCATCTGTGCATCCAACACTGAAGAGACAAGCAGAGGAGCTTCCTCCCACCCCGTGGTGTTTGCTGTCTCACACACTATGCTCAGGGAATCCCAAAGCTTGACCATTTTGCGTAGACCAGCAATGAACACCTCATACCTTTGGTGCTCTTATCATTGCCCTAAGCAACAAATGGGAAAATTTTTCCCTCCTTGGAAACCACTGTCTCACAGAGAAAAGAGGTAGTATTCACTTGTTTTTCACATTCTTTTTCTTTCTATTTTCTCCCTTTATGATCTCTCATCTGCCTGAAGTTAGCAACTTGAAGCATTTTCTATTCTAAGCAATACTTCCCAAACAAATTTTCACCCTCGTGCTTTGGAACAAATCTAGATAATGAGAAACACTAGCCCATTTTTTTCATTTGGTCTTTGGGGGTTGAGAATTTTAGATTCTTGTGAACTGCACATAGGACTCCAAAATGCATTGTATACAGCTCTAAACGCCAGTCCATTGTCTTGAAGTCTGAAGACAAGCAGACTCCTTGCTACTGGGAGAGCCTCAATCAGTGGTAGTGCACCTATGGCATGCCTGCCACAGCAGGCATATGGAGTCCTGTCTGCCTGCCTGCCAACCAGGTCATCCCAGGGTCACCCCAGCAGCTGAGCATTCAGGTTTAATTGCAGTGTTGACATTTTGCAGTAAATCAGTAGACTTGAGGTTGTAGTTTGGGTACTTGGTCTCTAAACATTCACTAACATTGGCCCAGGTTAAAAGAATTCTTGGAAAAAATCATGCTTGGATTGCACATTAAAAGATAGCTGGGATTTGTATAAAGTAGTTAGAAGGAAAGGAAAAAAAATTTACCTTGTCCTTACATTTTGGTGGTGGCAATGAATTGTTTCTTTGACAAGAAATATCAAAGGTGAAACCTTATGCATATTGGTTATTAACTCGGAAAAAATTATATATATATATATATATATATATATATAGTGCATTTATGTGAGTGCTTAGTTTATAATAATGCAGAATATAGTATATTTTGCTATTTTGCATTCACAACAAAATTGAATTTTTAAAATAAGAAAGAATAGTAGTATCTGTTTACCTGAGATATCCAAGTTCGTGTTTAACTTGCATGCTGATTTAGTGAAATTGCTTTGAGATCAATACCCTTTCAACTCCAAGTATATGTGTTTACAAGAGGCACTCAAGGTTGCTATCTATTCTGACAAAATACAGTAATAGCTAAATCCGATAACACGGAGGGGAAACATTAAAGAAGAAGCAAGATAGAAACAGTATGAGAAGTGCATTACCTCTCGCGATACTATTCCACTTTCTCCAAAGGTAATTCAAAATCAGAAAGAGATATACTACTAACTAAGAAAGGTACTTGTGAAAAATTTAAACTTATTACATGTTCATATTTACATAATTGAGTTACAAATCATTTGGAAATTCCTTAGTCTTTAATAAAAAGATCAAAATTAATACTTGCAGAATTTTAAAAAAAGAATGTAGTTATTAGTGACCTTGTTATCAGTCTTGGTGAAAGTCTTACTTGAAATCAATACATAAATCACTTACTGGACTAAAGAGAGAACGCATCATTAAAAGGAAAGCATTTGAAATCCAGCTCATTAGGCTATTTAGGAAGGTGAAAGGCATGCCTTTCATGGACAGAGAGGTGAGCAGAAAGAATCTTGGGAAGCCCTGTGAGATCAGTGTTCATTCACATATATTTAATATAAACATCTTTATGCAGATAGCATATTTCTTAAAAATTCCTGAATATTAAGTCCTGAGAAATTCATAGTTTAGTTGAAGACAAAGGATTGATTCTAAGTGGAAGCTGTTGCTGTGTATTTGTATTTGAAAGGAAAATTCATATCTGAAAATGCTTGTCCCAAAAATAGAGCCAAGCACATAAATGCCATCAGAATAAGACACTTACATTTGGGAAGCATAAATTCACACTGAAATATCATTTTCCTTATGACCGCTTTAGTTGTTATTCTTGTTTGCCCTAGAAATACTAGTGTAGTGATAATAAGAAAGCATACTTATATTTTCCACTAAATTTAGAATTTTAGTAATTGAAACACAGATGCAGTGACTTTGACAGGAAATTAATTTGGTGTTAAGCGCTCTGCTAGTGTTGGACATACATAGTTACTCAGCATGGGCATATTGCTTATGCCAATGGTAATACACACACACACACACACACACACACCTGAAAATGCAAAAGAAATGCATAGACAGAAATGGAAGTATTTTGAATTAATAAAATTTTAACACAGACTTGTAATTCGTAATCTACAGTAGAATTCTCAAAATTTTCAAATTCTGTTAATATTTACCTTTGTAGAAAACATCAGATAAATATTGTCTATAGTATTTTATATGCATTGTTTCTTTTTAAGTTGTATTCTGAAGAGAATACAACCAAATGAGACAGAATAGAGCAGAGTCAATCAAAATGAAAGGATGAACATGGTACATGACTCAAAAACAAAATAGAAGGAGATCAACAATGGTTACCATAATGCCTCTTGTTATCTTCAGAAGAATTGTTCATATCATCTGGCATAATGAAATCAAACAAAATAATACAGAATAAAACCAATAAAAACAAAACAATGGAAACAGTATAGGACTTCAAAAGAAGATAATAGTAAATCCACAATGGGTATCACAATGCATCTTATTGTCTTCAAAGTAGCTGCATATACCATCAGACATGATATAATAAAGCAAACAAAATAAAGTAAAATCAGTCAAAACAAAACAATAAAAGTAATACAGGGCTTCAAATCAAGCTAATAGGAAGTCAAAAATGGTTACCATAATATATCCTGCTATCTTTGGAATAGCTGTCCATGCCATCAAATATAATACGATTAGACAAACTGAAAGAAAATAAAATCAAACTAAACAGAACATTGAAAACAATATGGGCTTCAAATCATGATAATAGATTGATAACGGCCACCACTTTACCTTTTTAGACAATTTATCCCCTTTCCCTTTCATAGGATGTATTGTATATTTTGGATCCCACTAACTCCTGCAGTGTTTATAGTAGGGAGGCAACACACTATTCACCTATGCGACGCTGAACCTTTTTACCCTTGAACATGATCTCAAGTTGTATTGATTTACCTACAAGAGCCTCAAGGTTATCTTTCTTTATAGCTGAGCAGTTTTCCATTGTATAAAAGTGTCATGGCTTTCTAACCAGTCTTCAGCTGATGGACAAGATACCCCCACTTCTTTCTGCTTCCCTGTCACATACGGTGTTGTCTTCTCACCTTTCACTTTCAACCCTCTTTTTCGGTTAAATGTGTTTTTGTATGGTACATCATATTGATGGACCCTGTCTCCTGATCCACTCTGCCTGTGTTTCTCTTTATTGGTGAATTGAGGCTATCTATACTAGTGATTATGGCCAATATTCTCTGCTTCATCTTTGCCATGCTGTTTTCCTGCCATTGGTTGCCTACTTTTCCCCTTCATTCCATTGTTTGCTCCACTCAGTGAGTCTCCTCTGCCACTGTTGCTGAAACCATGGTCTTTTTTTTTTTTCACTATAGAATATCCTTCAGTATGTTGGTTTGGTGGTCATGAATTCCTTCAGTTGTTTTTTTTTTTTTTTTTTTGTCATGTAAGTATCTTGTTTCTCCATTTATTTTGAAAGATATTTTTGTAGGGTACATCAGTCTCAGTTATTATCCTTCAGGACTTGAAATTCTTCACTCCAAGCTCTTCTTGATTTGATAGTTTGTGTTGAGAAGTCTACCATAATTCTGATGAGTTTCCCTTTATAGGTGATCTGTTTCTTTTCTCTGACAGCTTTTAATATCTTATTCATGTGTTGAATTTCTGGGGTCTTGATTATTATATGTCTGGGTTTTATTTTGGTTATGGGTAGCTGGAGTTCTATATGCCTCACTTATCTGAATACCATTTCCTTTTCCTATGTTTGGGAAGTTTTTGTTATTATTTCTGTAAATAGGCTTTGTATTTCATTTTTGTGTTGACCCCTGCTTCTTCACTCACATTTCTTATTCTTAAATTATGCTTCTTTGTGTCATCTTGTAGCCTTCAAATTGTTACTTCCTGGTTCCTTGTTATTTTTAAGAGATCTTTCCTTTCATAACCACAAGGAACAAACCTTTCAGGGTTTGAAAATCTATCCTTACTTTCTTTAAAGCAGTTTTGTCAGCTTTCAATGGAGATATTAATCTCCTGGTACTCTCTCTGAATCTGTTTCATGTATTCTAAGTCTTTTTTATATTCTTCATTCAAGGTTTCTCTCATCTTCCTATGCTCCTTTATTCTTCTATCTATGTCTTCTTTAGTGGTTCTTAGCAATTCTTTTATTATGTTTCTCATTTCTTCTTTTACCTGAGATAATATTTCTGTTCTTTTTCTTTTATAGCCTCATGAAGTTGTTTCTTTACTTCAGTTGTCATCACGTCAGAAACTTCAGGTGTGCAAATCTCAGTCTCTTCTGTGTTTACATCTCTTCGACCAGAACTGCTTGGGTTGGAGGCCAGAGACTGCCTTTTGCTTCTTCCTCTTGCCATATTCCTGCTTTCTTCCAGACAAGTGGGTAGTGGAGTCCCCGGCACTTCCTGTGTTGGCTACAATTTCTCTGAAGTCAGACTGATTTTTCTAACCAGTGTCTGCTGATTTTCCCAGCCTGCTTTGGCTCAGCAGGGGCTGTTGGAGTACAAGCTGGAGTGGGGCAGGCTGCAGCCTCCCTCCTGAGCTGGCTAACAGCAGGGAACTGCCAACACATAGAGCAGGCGTGCAAGGGGCGTAGCTGGTTTGGGATAGCTTTAGGGAAACCTCAGAAATGGCTGCTGGAATGTTCACAGGGGTGGGACTCAGTCTAAGCAATTTCCACCAGTCTGCTCCAAGGTAGGCGTGGTCAAAGGAAGCTGGCTGCAGTTCCCGTTCCAAACTTATCCTGCCCAACTCCAAAATAGCTCCCGGCCAATCCAATCACCCTCTCCTGTGGGAGAACTGAGTCCTCTGCACTAGCTGCCCCCCAGAGGGGCTCCCCTCTGCCACTATGTCTCCCTACCGAGGCCTTTGGGCCTGCCTCACGTGACTGTGCATCCCCAGGTTTCAATAGCTCTTCTCACATGGTGGGTCCAGCTCCAAGTAAAGGCACTGAGAGCTACTGCCTTCTTTGTTTAAGTTTTTCTTTTTTTACTCTCTCTGTGGGCTTGAATTCTTGCTTTAGTTTCTTCCTGGGTTGAGGGGACTCCCCTCCTTTTTGCCTTCCCCATGATGCTATATTCTAGCATCTGGACTGTTTCTCTCAGACAGGCTGTTTTCTCTGCTGCTTACGATTCCACCGTCTTCCCAGAAGTCTCGTTGTTTCTTTATTGTTTAAGATGTTACTTTTTTCTTTTTCTTTTTCTTTTTTTTTTTTTTGCAAATCAAAGAAGTAGGAAACTGTTTGATATTTCAACTTTTTTTATTATTTTACAGAAGCTTAGATGTTGCTTCCTCCTTAACAAACTGAACTCCTTTTCTCTGTCCTTTCTGGTCCTCTCTTTTGAAAAATACTTATTTATTGTCTTTTGTAATGTAGGCATTATATTATGTGTTAAGAAGTTAAAGACATATCTAGCAAGATTGGTTCTCATCTTTAGAGCTGGGGGAAAAACAGGTGTTAATGAGTAATCATAGTACTATAGTTGGTTTCAAGGAAAATCGAAAATAATTCAGTTTTCAGAAAAGTCATGGCATAGTCTAATGGGTTAAGAATTTCAAAGACGACTCTTCTGAAGAAGTGATATTTTGACCTGAGATCTGAAGAATGAATAGGAGTAAGCTAGGCAGAGTGTGTTTAGATGAGGGTGTTCCTGGAAATGGAAATGGCCTGAAAAATTATCCCAGATGAGAAAATCCTTGCCTTAGAAATACTAAGGTAAATATTAAACTGTAGAAAAAGATTACAGGACTACAGAGTGTGAGCACTGTCCAGTTCACAATAAGCATTTAGACTTTAGCTTAAAAATGAAATAAAAATCTTTAAAAGATTATATTCGTACACATGGGATAGAAACAGATTTGCACTTTTACAGGATTATTCTTTCTGCTCTGTGGAAATAGATCATATTATAAGAGAATGAATTCTCAAAGTTGCAATATTGTTTTATAGATACAGGCTAGATATAAGACAGCTTGTTTTATAGAGATAGGAAGAGTTGTAGAGAAGCAAATCAGTATCTTAAATGCATTTGAGTTAAAATCCATTGGATTTATTGCTAGGTAGGGCAAAGAGAGGTAGCTTCTAGTCTTCCAAATTTACCTACATAACAAGAAAAAGATTAGATGCAGAAAAGTACATCAGTTTATTGTGCCACTTCTAAAACTGAGATGATGTATATTCATGGTGGATGAATGAAGTTTAATGATGCTAGGAAGAAACTGGGAAGATACAGAAAAAAAATCAATCATTATAGAGTGATTGAAGCATAGATATTAATGAATTTAGAGGAAATATATAGATATTAATTGCAAATACTTCTTAGCACTAAGAAAGAAAAATTCCTAAACCTTACTAGTTTTATAGAAAATTTTATTTCATTGGCTTTTTCTTAATTGTATATGTGTATATATGTATATTTGCTAATTTTAATTGCTCTTATATTATGCATTACAAATGACTGAAGTTCTTGGTTTCATTTTTTGCTCTCAAATAGGCTGATGTTGGCTGTATCATCTTGCTGTTCAAGAGGTATTACACAGGGACAGTTTTTCACCTAATGTATCTAGCAATGTCAGAATGCATAAATTTTTTTGTTTGGCACAACTAGAGAAAAATGGTAATGCAATTTAATAAGTACTGGCCCAAAAATGTGCTAAGCATCCTGCGATGGACAGCACCCACTTCCACCCAAGCCCCAACTCAAAAGGACCTGGTTCTAAATATCTATAGTATGAATGCTTTAGAAACCCTGTTAAACAGTGCCATCAGAACATACTTTGATGACACAGCAGGGAAGAAGACCAATGCCATTAAAGTGCTTAATTTTGTACATAATGCATACCATTTTGACTCGAATTACCATACAGGTGACATGCTCTTGCCTATGTCCAAGGCAAATGGGGGATGCGGTGAAATAGATGACGTATTTTATAATTCCAACTCAGACCTCTACAGTCTGAAACAGGATTTCACTGTAAGCATACTGTACCATTGGAGATGCACCTAAAATTGTGCTATTTAAGAGGTAGGACTGTAGACTTCAGCATGACTGACATCAGTTTGAAATGCTGGAAGGATAAATACAAGGTTGCCAGTGATTCCAGGCTGAATTTTGCTTCACATTGAGATATTCAATGAAACTTAGCAAAGGCAATATATTAACTTTCCAAAGTAATTTTCTCAGATGTGTGTGAAAATGGAATTCATTATACTTGAGAATTGAATATTAAGGGTAATTAAAGAATTTGGCAGCTCTTTTATTCTGAGCATTGGCTGGGAAAATTCCAGTGTTCACCAAATGTAGCAAGTTTCCTCTTTTCCAACTCATTTCTTCAAGTGAAACTAGTGACTGAGGAAAAAAAAAAAAAAAATATATATATATATATATATATATATATATATATATATATATATATATTTCCAGCAGATTCAGAACTTCTAATACAAGGAAATAATTTTGGAACACATCATTATAATGAAATTTATCATCCAGTTTTCTCCTTTTTGTAGCAGACATTTATTTCTTCAAAAATACAATCTTAATAATTGTAATGAAATACAAGGAGCAAGATGCTGAGAACCAGCCCAGAGTGTTGGCTCTGGAGTCCATCAGTAGCATGGGTCTTGGCTTTCATATTTTTATCCTTAAAATTATCACCCACTTCAAAAAGGAAGTTGGAAGATGTTTTATTTCATAGCAAAGATCACAACACCTTCTTTAGCTGGGCAGTCGTGGCTGCCTCAGTTTCCTAAGTCAATTTGAAATGTTTACCTTTCATTTTCATTTCGACTTTGAATAAGAACAAGAATTTGGATCTAGAGTCAGTGAATAAGGAGGATTAATAAACATTATTAAATTTTATGACCCATCTTTTCTGTTGGATGACACTGACAGCAGAAGTTACTATATTTTTATCACACCTTAAAAAAGACACTCATGTAAAAGAACTCTCAAAACTGCTTCAAAAAGTGGGATAATTATGTTTGAAGAGAGACAGAGGTATTTCAGTGAAATTAACATCAGTGTATATTTTACTGTAATGGTTTTTTTAAATTTAGGCATTCATCCTATATTTTGATAATAGCTTTTAAAATAAACACTGTTGTATTATATTATTGATGTTTTGTTATTAATTTCAGATTGAGCTAATCACTCATGCTTTGAACAATGATGCAGATCTCCAAAAGCACCTTCATTTTGTCTTTGGATATGACCTTGGGACATTTTTTCATCAAACGAAATAAATTAACATGGTTATTTTAGTTGGTTGTTTGCTTTATTAACTTTATGCATTGATCAGTCACCAGAAAAATAATAGGAATCTTATTAATAATTCAAGTGGTGTAAAGATGTGATGAATTTAGTAGTAGCCTATTAAGAAAATAAGGAAAGGGAGAGGGGAAAAGGAAAGGAAAAGAACAAAATGAGAAAGACAAGAAAGAGTAAAGAAGTATCTAACAACTCCAAAATTACAGAAGCAGAAAGCATTTGCAGAATGACAGTAGATAATCAAGACAATAAGTGTACAGAAGACAGCTTGCTCAGCACATTCAAGGCTAGCACGTAACACTTATAGACTGCCAATAACATGGGGCACGCCTTCCTCTGGCAGGACCCAAGAGGAGAACCAGAGAGCAGCCCCCGAGACCCAGCCACGGCCATGGTGGAACCCAGGAGGCTGCACAAAGAAACAATTCACCCGGCCTCTTAATAAGCGCTTTCCTCTGGCGGTTGCCAGGAGGAGACCCAGTGGTGTCTCCTGTGAGCCTACCGGTGCACGGACTTGGAATCAAACATCCCAACCCCCCCTCCATTGGCAACTAGGGACAGAGGTCTGAGCATTTTTTGGCAGGATGACTGTATGCAATATAGCAAATATGAGGGTTCTCCTCTATTTTTTCTTTGAAAGCAAGTGTTGTTTTCAGTTTTGTTTCATTATGATTAATTGCTTTACTCTATTCAATATTCTCTCAATTTATTTTATAATGTTTTGCCTTTGGTTTGATTTTGAAAATAATGAGATATACTATAGTACCTATTACTGTTATCCCGGTAACCTGCTGTGAAGTTCTGTACCAAATTCTCTGCACTGTCTCAATTGGTTTTGTTCTGTCTTGTTCTGTTGCCTTTCTACTTTCTTCAAAAAAAAAAAAAAATGCCAAAGGGCAAGGTCTAGAACTGGATTGCAAGAACCACTTGGCTAAAGGAAGCAGAACTCTCTACTGTGGCTGTTGACGTTTTGCTTTTCAATCCACTGAGTCCCACGCTGTAATAAGGAATATATTGGGTACTAGAAGGAAGCTCCATTCTCTTACTGTGATCTATCCCTCAAATGCTACCTATCAGTAAAGGCAAATATTGGGTGAGATGATAAATGAGAAATGTTTGTGTGGTCCCATTTCATTATTATTACCAGGAGGAAGAAATATAACTCACCACTGTACAGCAGGTGGGTGTTCTGGAGCTGACCATACCAGAATTCAAGAGATGATTGTCTGCCTCTCTTCTCAATTCCCAACTCTGCAACATCATGGAGAGTGTGGGCAGTTGGACATTATGGAAATACCCAAACAACAGAAATTATTAAATGTTACAATTCAGTGCTAATTTGTTTTAATTTCTAAATTTTATATCCTCACTTCTCAAACTGTGATAAATTAGTATGTATTTCTCAGGAAGCTTGGGAGAATTAAATGAAATAGTTAATCCACAGAATATAACAAAACACTTAGTAAATGGCAAGAGATCAACTATTTCCTTAGATTCTCTAATAATGAGTTTGCAATTAAGAGTCAACTAATATGCTCCCTGCAGAATGTTTTTTTTGAAATCTAGCCCATTCATGCTCTACCAAATGAGCCTTCCAGATTTTCTAAATGAAAATTCACAGACTCGGTGTTCTTCAAATATGACTTATGTGCGATTGCTATCATAATGCAACACTGAGAACACAACTACATTGGCAAATAAATTCATTTGTTTGATTTACATAAATGATCAGTTCTTTAATGTCTTCAATTGTCACTATTGGATTATTCCTATTTTTAATACTCTGTATGCTTGGGATGTGATATTGTTCCAACACAGGGACTATGTTAATCTAATCTCTTGATTAAATGTTAGATGACCCAAACTTTAGTTTTTTTTTTTTTTTTTTTTTAAACTGAGGATCAAACTGTCGACCTTGTGGTTGTGAGGCAGGCACTTATGCCACTGGGCTAAAACAAATTTTTTGGTCTTTTTGTTGTTGTTGTTGTTTAACCCAAACTTTAAAACAGGATGATCACCTTCTCAAAAGTAGACAGAGAAGTAAATAATAAATAAATAAATAAACTTCTTTGTTATTGATTGGCATTTCATTTCTTTAAAAAAACTTCACTCTCTAATGGCTAGTGTGTGAAATGTTACAAAAGATATATGATAAATCTCTGGTACACATAATACATTTTTTTCTGTGAATGGACGGTTGTCATATTATTTCTATTTATAAATTTACCTGTGCCTTTTGACAGCTTTGGAAGAAAACAAATACAGGTCTCAAAAACATGACAAAGTAGTTGCTAAAGCAATTTCCCAGGTGATTTTGATCAAAGTAGGTCTGGGATTCAAAGAAACCTATAGGGACCTGGCTTAAGAATGACACTTAGAATAACAAAGACATCAGAGTCATTTGAAAAGTAATCAAATAATTTATACTAAATAAATGTCTAATATAAAGCAGATTATTTGTTACTTTCACAATATTACATTCATTTCTAGGAGGAAAATGGACTTTAATTTTGTGACAAAATCCCATTTTATTCATTCTCTTGTTCTTAGTCCCAGTTGATTCCAAAGGTAACCTTAGTGATTTGGATATAAAAATAACAGCATGAGCAAAAGAATTGTGAAAAATATTAAATAACAAAATCCCCAAAATATATTCATATACAATATGATCAAAATATATGGTGAATGTCCAAACTTGTAAAAAGTATGACTATATAAAAGACAGATTGCCGTTAAACCCATGCACTCCCTCATTTCTAGCACAATTTCCCATCATCCTCTCCACTTTCTGAAGTAGTTCTAAAAGGCTACTTTTATGTCTTTACAACATGTGATCAAAAATACAGTGAATGCAGCTGCTGAGAGTCTTCCAACAAAATGGTAGCCTCATAAAAACAAGACCTTAATCCCCAGATCTGTTGTTGGGCAAACTCTGACTTCCTCAGAGTAAACTGACCATGCAAGGTAAACATTCTGAAACAAATCAGGCATAACAGCACAACTGGAGACACTCATAAAAGATTTGCAGAGCTGCCTCTCAAAGAGGTGGAAAGGATGGAAAAAGCAGGGGGAATATGTTTGAGGTGGTGAATGACGATGTCCCTTTTACTGTGATAATTTTTAAAAATTTAACTGTGTCTTTATTTCACCTGGTACAAATAGATTACTATTTAGTCATTGATATATTAAGATGTAAAAGCATGTAACTATCATAAAAGGCAAAGATTAATACCATGTCTGTGTAAAAATTTTTTAACTTTTTAGAAGTACACAGAAAATAGACATGGCAAGTATATTACATATGTTGACACATTGTGGTTAGGGATGTAGTTCAGTGGTCGTACATGTATTTGACATGCATAAAATGCTAGGTTCAATCCCTAGTACACACACCCATAAGTAAAATCAAAGCAAAATACAAGAATGTCAGTATTATGTGATCCTCAAAGTGTTAATATTTTGTGAATTTGAAGGCTTTTTGTCTCTCTTAACCTTTAGTTTAATAGAAGGGACACTTATTGCTTTGTAAATAAGATGAAATTGTGGGTTTCTTGCTCCAAATGTATAATGAACTTCAAGGTAGTGACAGCAGACCTGTGTGGCGATACAGGTCCCGTGCTGGGAAGGCTGCCCAGCTTCCTACACATCGCAGTCCTGTGTAGCTAATCCTTTCATGTCTTTTCACCTGTAGGAGCCTTTTGCCCAAAGATTCCTTGATTTTCAAACCCATTAATGTAAGTCTCTGTCTTTGACCTCTGCTGTCCCTTTATTTGCTTACTACCTTTCATTTGGAAAGCACTTTTATGGCTTTGGCTTTCAGTAAACCCCTTTTTAAGGATCCTATGCTATAGCAGTATATTTTATTTTGTTTTGTTTCTTATGCAGAAAATGAGAGAAAGGTACATGCATATTCATGACTTGCTTCCAATATATCAGACACTAAATCCTATGTAATACATATAAATATAATTATAAGAATAAATTATGACCTCTGCTTCAAAGTGCCTACAAACCAGGGGTAGACAGAAATCATAACAGATCATCTCATACCCAAACACAAGACACAAGGCAAAGTTATGGGAATAGGAAGAAAAAAAAAATCATTCATACGTACAGTTACTGAGCACCCGCTCTTAGTCAAGAGCAGACATTGCCTCTCAGAAAACTTGCAGCCTATCCCCACTGGGAAGAATTCTGCCTTTTGATTATACAAGGTCACTCATTTTCCACGTTTAGTCAGTTTTCACCTCTCTTTCTCTCTCTGCATCTCTTTGGAGACCAAAATTCTCAGAAATGCAGACAAAAATTGGAAACAGTGAGCAGTCAGAGGCATGTTAGAATGAGGCTCTGTCGTGTTAGGAAGTGTTGGCCTTTGGATTTTGCTGATTATTATACAATATTCTGGCAAAGAACATCTTACAAATTACAACCACTTATTTAAGAATGAATGCTATTTTTTCATTGTTAACTTACTAAGCAATAAAAAAAATAAAATTCTTCACAGCACATTAGACTACAATCAAACACCCAAACTTTGACTAGTTGGGACAAATTAATAATTCACCCTAAAATAACTGAGATAGTACCAGAACCCAGATAAATGCTGACATAGTCTGAAGAGCAATCTTCATATTTTTTCAATAATAAGTGGGTCTAAATATACTTCATGGATAAATGTGCTGAAGTGTGAGGGTGTGTTGTTCTCTCCATGTCATTATTATATTGGATATATTATGTAGTCTTTAATATTTCCTTTTATCTATATGAATTTTCTGTATTTGTATTTTTACATATTTTTTTCTTACACTGATAAAACGTGTTGCTTTACATGAGATTGTCACGATATTTTGAATATAAAATGTATTACTTTTTGAAATTTCTCATGAGCAGATAGCCAACTAAAAATATGTGTTCCCACTCACTATCTTTTCTAAAAAACTGTTTTTTTAGGTTAATAATATGTAACATATTTCAATGGTCCCATGTAATCAATTTGAATTTGTAATAGAAACTTTGGTAGCCTGTTTCGTTGATGGGCTGCAATAAACCATGCATCCCACTGCTCCAGCCCTTGTGTAGAAGAAGCCCTCGTGCTTGATTCTGGGTGAAACAGCATCTCTCACTTAAGCAATAGGATGAAGCGGGTGTTTCTGTACCATGCCTGAGGTTTAACTAAGACCTGGCAGCTTCTTATTTGGCCTCTAGGGGAAAGACAGAGTTTGAATTGCCTTTAGACAATCCTGCTTTGAGAAGCCCAAGCTAGTGATATACAAAGACCCGTGGAGTAGAACAAAGGGAAACAAGCACAAGAGCCAGGCTCACAACTGCCAGATCCATTCACAGGAGACCCAGTTACTGAGCTACTCCAGTTCACCTTCTAAGGAGTAGAAACGACTCTATCCCTGCATGATTTCTCTGGATGTCTTACCTAAAGAAAAAAAGGATAAGCACATAAATAAATTGGTCCCTGTTCAGGAAACATGCACATGGTTATGGGTAATAATTACTGATTTCAATAACAAGTATAAATTTAGCTAAATATATATAAATATATATATTTATATGTGTATATATTTATATATATAGTAGAGAGTATAAATTTAAGGCTTTAAAGACTCTCTCTCTCTCTCTCTCTCTCTCTGGATATTACATAACCATCATTATAAAATACAAGCATTCAAACTTTAGAAAGAAAGAACATCTAGCTCCAGTTTATGAAAAGAAAAAAAAAACAGGAAATGGATGGACTCTTGGATTTCAATATCTGGAAGGAATATACAACACTAAATTTATTGGAGAGATGAGGTTCAAACCTTATTTGGAAATTTGCCAGATCATATTAATATTGAGAAGTAAATATTAGTACTTTCAAGAATGGAATGGACAGTTGGGGCCAGTTTTTCTCTCATATCATCCTGGAAATTTTAGATAGTGCAATGTGTCATAACACAGAAATAATAAAACACAATGTTAAAAGTCACTATAAACAAGGCATAACTAATTTCTAATTTTTATGGGAATATGCACATCAGGGAAAAAATAAATGGAGAAAAAGAAAAATACTAACAGTTAATATCTGTTAATTTATTATTGTTTCTTAATTTTATATATATTTTTTTTAAATAAGCCCATCTCATTTTTCCACATAACTATCAACAAATTTTAAATTGTTTACCAAAAATAATAAGTAGATGATTTGACATATTTCTATTGCAACTGAGCCATAATTAAGGATATTTCATACTAAACATGAGAATTTTAGGGCACAACAAATTGTCTTCTTACACTGATCATTGGAATTTGTTTGAATTTTTTTTAATTTCCATCTAACTAAATGAATCTTGGTAATTTTAAATCTCTTGACCTAGCTTAAAGGGTCCAAACATTTTCAAACTAAGTTTGAGAACTAATTCTAATACATTTAGGACATAATTTCTTTGTTTTGTTTTGTTTATTTGTCGGTTTTGTTTTTGTACCAGGGATCAAATTCACAACCTTGCACTTACTAGGAATGTGCTTATACTACTGAGCTAAATTCATGGCCCAGGACATAATTTCTTAATTTGGCCCCAGGAATGTTTAAAGAAACACTTTCCCTCACTTGACTACAGTTATTTAAATAGCCATTTGTCATTAATAAAATTGCAATTTAGAGATACTGTTACAGATTGTCACAGAATTGGACCATAGGCCTCAAAACCTCAAGTCTGTAAACCTTTTCACGGACCTTAGATTCATTCAGTCAGCGCCTCACTGAGGGCATTGCACACTGCCGGAGCCCCTTCAGCTGTCTCCCCTCTGCTTCCATACGCACATATCAGTTTTCTCCTAAGTGTTATTTTCCCTTCAACCTCTCCACCTTGAGTCCATCTGCTTCATCAGTCCATAATGTTCTTTTTCTTGCACAGACCCGACAGCCCTACTCACCAGCCTCATTGCTTGGCTACAATTTGTTTCCCAAGGACAAGTGTACTAGAAGCTTGCTTCGCAGCATGTGGCAAGATGGTGGAAGCTTCAATAGTAAAGTCTAATGGGAGACATCTAGCACATGGAGGCTTTTCTTCTATGGATGAATTAACAGATAGCAGATGGATTCAATCCCATCAGAAAAACTGTTAAAAAGTGCAAGATCCAGCCATTCTTTCTTGTCTTGCTTTCCGTCTTAGCATGTGTCCAGCCTCCTTCCTGTATGCACTCCCTCCATGGAGTCATCCAAGGTGTGGTGATGCACTCAGAAAGACTTCACCAGAACTCAGACAGATGCCCATCTTGGAATTCCCCATCATGGACTTATGGCAGTTAAAACTGTGAACTGAGTAAACATCTTTTATATGTAACTTACATAGTCTTGGTTATTTTTATAACACAGTTTCTTACAAAAATCCACAGCACAGAATAAAAGCTGAATATCTATTTACAGATTCATTACATTAATGTATTTTCTTTTTCAAAAATTTGATAATACAGTGTCTTAGTTACTTTTTACTCTCATTACTGAGACAAAATACCTGAGATCCAGCATGAAAGAAGGAAAGTTCTTGGAGGTTTCAGTTCATACTCAATTTGCTCCAAGGCAGGCTGGCATGGTGGGAACAAACTTCACGGCAACTGCAAACCGCAAGGTGGAAACCAACAAGAGAGAGAGACACACACACCTTATTCCTACCATTACATCTTATTCTGGCTCCACTCCTAGGTGGAGCAATCTGAACACTAGACAATGAACCTATCACAAGGCTACATTTGGTCGAGACCATAATCATGAGGCTTGGGGGCAACTGACATAAACCATGACATATAGGGTCGTACACAAATCACAAGCCAGGTTTCTCTTTCCATCTCTCATTAAATAAACACATAGATGTAGTTAATACAATTTATGCATTTTAAAATTTATAGTATATTTTGTGCTTTCTGGTTTTTTAGATGCAGAATTGTATAGTTGGCAAGAATTTCTGGGATAGATGGTTACTGTAGAATTGTAAACCTTTACAATTTTTAAGGAATTTTTCAAAGATAAACTCAGGTGAAATTTTTTTGCCATTAGGAATTTTTAAGTCTCTATGGAGACATTCTTGTGTTTCTAAGGTGCAGAACCATTATTTTAAGATTTTATTTTTCCCTTAAGCTCCAAAGATAGTGTGTATCACTTTTTTTAAAGCTGTTTACTTTGGCCTGAAATTTCACAGACCTTAAGAGAAATCATGACCAAGATATGTCAAAGGCCAATTTCACTGTGTTGTATGAAGCAGATTAAAATGCTACTTATAAAGTACCTCATTAGTCTTTTAGGTAGCAAGCTTAGATTTGCAGTTGAAACCACAGGGATAATGTAGAGGGAAAAAAGAAATGCCAATATCCTTAACAATCTGGGAAGTCACACCGAAGAAGCTTAAAAACACCCACCAAAAATAAATGTACAATAAATACAAGTTAGTATGTTCCTCTTCCAAAACTGTGATAAATATACAAGGCTTTTCTGTTGGCAAGTACTCTTTTGGGGTTTTCCCCAAAGTATGGGTCAACATATGACACTCAGGGTCTAACTCTAACCCAACATTTGTTTTGGTATAGCCCATAAGATAAGAATCATTTTCAAATATTTAGATGACTTTTAAAAATCAAAAGAAGACTAATTACTTGAAATTCAGATAAATGATCATAAGTAAATAGAACAAAGACATGTCCACTTTTTCCTTATCCTCTGTGGCTCCTTAAGTGCCATAATGACATAGGACAGACATAGTAGAGCAGTTGTGATAGAAGCTATATGGTCCACAAAAGCCAAAATGTGTATTAGTAGTTTCTTTGCAGAGTAACAGAGTGACCCCTGAACTAAAAGTGTTAGGGTTATAGCTGGATTACGTTTTAAAAATCACTATTCAAAACACTGAACCCATTCTGCCCTGTTGTGCCAAGAAAAAAATCAAGCAGTTAGAAAATAGCAAATGCCACTGTCCTTCCATGCAGAATGAAGTTCATAAGATAAGAGGAATTTTTAAAGAGAAAAAAAATCAACATAGCTTTTTTTCTCAAAACAAAACAAAGAAATTAAAAAAAAACAATTATTAGTAATCCTTTATGAGTGTTAAGAGTTTAGGTGTTAAGAATTTCTTTCAGTTAACAAATATTCTGTTATCTGGCATTCAACTCAGAAACTTTCTGGAAGAACAAACTAGAATCTGAAATAGCTGAGATAATGGCTATAGATAGTCACATTAATAAAAAGAGTATCTTTTTCAAAAAAGTATTTCTTTGGTATCTTTGGAAACACACCTGTGCCATCTTATTGCAGAGAAGCATAATGGATTGTCTAAATTAAATCTAAGTGTCAAACCCTATTTCACACTTTCGTCTCAGGTATTATCCGTTCATAGAAAATATTATTGAAATAGAGAATTAAAACTGGTTTTTGAGGTAACGCCCCATTTTAACTGATTCCAAAAGCTGTCGGGCGGCACTACTAAGTCACAGGCAGTCTAGTGATAGTCTGGATTCATGTGCTCCACAAAGTTTGAAAGACTGAGATAAACAGTGCCATCAGTGAATTTGTGCTTTGAAACAGGGTCCAATCTTAAATTTATCACTCATGCCAGCGAATTACCTAATCTCTTCCCATTCCATCTATATATTTGCAACACAGGGATTTAACAGTACCTGGTGTGAAAAAAAAATTAAATGTGACTATAAAAATTATGAGGAAAAAGTTCTGTAAAATATTACACCTGACAAATATTATTTTCAAAAGTACCTCCCACCCGTGTATTTGTGATTATTAGCTATGGCAGGAAACACATTATGGGAGTACATATTGTAGACAGCTCAGCCTTTCCATAGTATGAAGACAGTTTCTTAATCTCTAGTTTGTGGGTGAAGTTCCTATTAGTTAATAGGTGCCGCAAGACACCAACGGACATATAATGAATCTATGGCATCAACTGATGTAAAGTAAAGGAGATTAGCCTTAACAATGTGGGAGAGCTCCATTCGATCAGTTAGAGGCCTGAACAGAAAAATCTGGTTTCCTGGAGAAAGAATTCTGACTCTAGACTCTATTGCAGAAATAGCACCTGCCATTCCAGACAGACAGTCTGCCCTACAAATTTCAGAATCAAGTTTATATCATCAGCTCCTCTATGAGTGTCCAACCTGCAGATCCGCCCTACACATTTCATTCTTGTCAGACCTCACAATTACTTAAGTCAATGACTTAAAATAAATCCTTCTATATCTATACATAGATACACAGATATATAGATATATCACTTACATCTGTCTATATATGTCATTTATATCTGTCTATAACTTCGTGTATATTTATATATTAGACAGATTTGTGTAAATCTCTTATATAAACCTTACAAATCTCTCTGAAAATATACACTGTGATGTAATATATTATGTTATATATCAAAAGAAGCCCAGAAATATACCTCTTGTTACTTTTGTTTTGGGAGAACCCTGGAGGGACAGAGTGCTGGTTACACTGGTTGTGGCTTCGCTCCAGGGTCAATGCAGGCATGAGCATCCATTTACTTAGTATCTGTTATATGAGAATCTGCACGTGTTTTGCTTTCCCTGCATACTAGGCACACTCTATCTTGATTTATTGCTCCTCAAATTACTCTCATTTAAGCACAGTAAGTATTTCCTGTTTGATCCTTGTCAACAGCATTTTCCAGGTTGTCAGAATAAAATAAGGAGATGTCCGTAAAGTGTTAGCAACAATGCCTGCCCTTTTTAAAGGCTTCAAGAAAATGTTGGCCATTATCATCTCAATTATTGAAGTTTCATCTTCATGGCAATGGCTTTTACTACTCAGTTTCTGCACTAATAAATATTTCTGCTCAGGTAAAAGATTCCGGGCCCTGCGGCATCTCTCCAGGATACTGTAGCAGCATCTTGGCAGTCATTCAAAGACTGGAGCGGTCTCAAGGTCAAAGATCTTGCCTCTCTAGAGGCCAGGGTCACTTTGCCTGTTAAGCAGGGCCAGTCCAGCCATGTGGAAAATAAGTGTCTTTCTTGACGTAGAAATGGGTGTGGGGGATGTCATCTGATTTTACCGAAGTGGAGATGGAGGTGATATGCAGTGATCCACATCTATGTTATTCCACAGTCATCACACCATAAGCCATTTTGAGAAAGGAGAAAGAATATTTTCAAAGGGGAGGCTAGAAAATTTATTTTGCATGTAAATCTGGAAGTTGATGAAAGAAGTAAGCATCTATGTAGGTGACAGTAATACCTACCTACATCTCACCTTCTTCCCCAAACGCTAGTAACCATTTGCTGCACTAAATTCTGAGTCATTTTCCTGAACCAAGAATTGTATCTTCCCTAGTTTCACATTTATTGCTTGGTTCCCATTGTTTACAAATAAAAAATATGAGTTACAGGACCAGGGATTTAGCTCAGTGACACAGTACCTGCCTGCCTGGCAAATATGAGGTTCTGAGTTCTATTCCCGGTACAAGAAAACAAAACAAAACAAACAAACGAACAAAACCTTTAAAAATACAAGTTAGTCAGTATGGCTTTGGTTTCATTTTTCTTTTTTTTATTTTAAAGAGAATAGAACAAAAGACAGAGCGAAGCAGATCAGAACAAAACAATGAAAGCAACACAGGATTTCAAAACAAGACAACAGGAAATCAACAGTGGCATTTAACTCAGATGTTCATTGGCCATCTGGATGTTCCTTATTTCTTGTCTGGGTACAAACTTTTGCATCCCCCCTTTTTTATGCAGTCAGCTTCTCCTCTTCATTCATTTTCAGCTCAAGCAACAGAAAATCTTGACTAAGAATATAGCCCAATGATAGATTACTTGCAGAGCAATCTCTATAAACAACAAAACACAAAAGGAAAACATAGGAAGTCTTATTGCCCACAAAGTTTGGGTTATTATCCATTATCTTTATCACCATAACTCTTTGACCAAACTTAAATTATTACTCCTTCTGATACAGTGTGCACTGGGTCCAAGAGAGCAGATTCCAGGTTCTTGTGTATGACAAGTAAAGAACTGCAAGTACTGTGTCATGCACAGATTATGATAAAAGAAAAAAAAACAGCTACATTTATTGAAATTAATAAAATTGGTATACTTAGGGTGTCCAGGTTCCTGCCAAGAGGAAAATAGAGGAGGAAGAATGGGGAAAAGGGGTTGCAGGAAGAACAAGAGACTGGGGGAAAACAGAAAAGTCATACTTGGGGATTTAAAATATGTGCACCTCACCCAGGTCCTTCTCATTGGATATCTCTGAATGTGACTGACAGAAATGGTTGACAGGATGCTGTGTCATCTAAAGGGCATCTAGTGTGCATGATTCCTTCACAGCTGCCTCTGTTCTAATTACATTTGTGACATGCAGTCCCTAAGTATGAACCTTTAATAACGTTTGTGAGGAGAAAGGTTTCTGTAGGTTGTGCCACAGGATTTAATAGGTATGTGTCCTGCCTTGAAGCTTTAGCTTTTTTGGATCTCTGTTACTCTTATTTCTGCTTCACTTAGAACAATGGGAAGAGGGTTGGTCCCCCTTTGGGTGAGCCCAAGTGCAGGAGCATGGATGGGGGTGGCCCCACAGTGTCAACTGTGCTACCTGTACTACAACAGCAAACTCCTCGGTTTACTTTCTTGCACTATGTCCTTACTCTATTTCTTATTATCCCATTATTGTGACCTCAGGTAAACACTGGATAAACCCAGCATGTCAATGAGCAAATGACACATGAAGAAACAAACGAATCAAGATTTACAAAAATCGTATCATACTCTTTTTATGTTATTATCACTGTTTTTATTAAATTCAGTATTTTCTCTTTAAAGCTATGCATGGATTACACTTTTATCAAAATCTTGAACGGAGCCTGCTCTCTTCCCATCCACAGCAAAACCCCAAAACTCACATCTTCGTTTAGCCAGTCCTCCTGATGCCACCAAGAGTTCCTAAAAGGCCTTTTTCATTTGTTACTGCTTTTCCTTACCTAGTATTACTCAACATGTATCTTTCAAAATTTGCATCAACTCAACCCATCCTGAGACTTTATTATTTCTTCTACTTACAACTAATCTCGAAAAAGCTTTCATGATCTACTTCATGATAGTTAATTTTTTCCAGACTTGATATATCCAGTGATGATTTGAGTGCTCACCTAACCAGATTTTCTACTTTAACTTTGGGAAAAAGTTTTCATTTTGTTTTGTTTCTCTCTGAATCTTTGTTTCTTCATATGAAAGATTGTTTCCTTTTACTTATTTTGCTTCTGAATGATTATTGTTGCAGACTTAACACATAAAAGAAGTTTTCTTGCTATTTTCTACTCTGGAAACAGAGTAGCAGAGGGAAGCAGTTTTCCTCGTCAACAGAAGTCCTGAGGAAGACATAGTACGTTTTCCTTCTTGAATCAATGTTTTAGGATGAGCATGGATGATTTCCTATGAGAAAAAAAAGGACTGTACAATAACAAGCAAGAAATACACATGCCAGGTGGAGACTTCTTCTTCAGAGCTTCTATATTTATTCCCTCTTTTTCTTCTCTGAACCTTCAGAATGCACTAGACCTCAATCTTCTAGGCCCAACATCTGCATTTTTGTTTCAGATGTACACATTACTTTTCTCCAACTCCATTAGAAGAGAAGGTAGAGCATCACAAGGCCTTCTCTTTAGAATTTAGCATATAGTGTGAAAAGGATGGATCATTGAGAGATTGGGGGAAAAATTAATGAAGGGAGGACACAATAATTTTATAAAACTATCTTCCAAAAACAGCTGTTCTGTTACATGGATCTATAAATAGGTGTGTTAGTCAACTTTCTCCTACTGTTACCAAGTATTTGATACAATCAATTTGAAAGATGAAGATTTTATGCTCAGCTGTAGTTTTAGAGGTGCTAGTCTAGGATTTTTCAGCCCCATTGCTTTTGGGCTATGGTGAAACAGTGCATCATGCTGGCAATATGCAGTGTAGGAGGTTACTCACCTCTTGGTAGCCAAGAAGTCAAGAGAGAAAGAGGAGGGACCAGGGTTCTGATACCCACTCCTGTGCATGCTTCCATACATAGAAAAGACTTAATTGTAGCCCCCCCCCAACAGCGCCACAGCATTTAACACGTGGGTTCTGGTGAATCCTCATCAAACTGTAGCAATAGTGAAAGTGACTCAACTATAGAAGATGTGGAGGTAGTGAATACTTGTTACACATATACACTTTGCAGTGAAATGATCCTAAAAACTCGTCTGTCATTTTATCATTACCTAAATTTTTTAAGTCTAATTTGTTTAAAATAATCAGCTATATTGTTTTACTTTTTAAGAGTTTTTAATGGTTTACATTAACATTAGTAATTCTCCATAAAGGTCATTTTTTAAAAGCAACAATATACCAGTTGGGTTGGGAGCCTCGGACTTTGGAAGTAAACATTCCAGTGAAATGTAATAGTTACCTTCTTGTTATTCACAGTTGAAGCCCACTTCCTGTTTGACCTCTCTTTATTAGGAGCATACATTTTCATCTTTGGATTTATCCATTTTATGAAGTCATTCACTCTATTCATAATATGTTGTATTATTAGAAATGTTCATGTCTAAGATGGGCCACACAAAGCAAAAATGGTTCAACACCTTCAGAGCCAATGGTAGGAACTGGAAAAGAGAAGAAACATATTTCACAGCCTTTAAATGAGAAATGAGATTAACAATCTTTACCCTTCAGCACAATGAAGCCAGACTGTAACTCAAAATTATGAATTACTCTGTAAGCAAAAGGAGTAGTAGATTATGAAGTTGTAGGATTGCTGTTGCTAGTGATGCTGTATTCTAGTCATTTTTTTTTGTTTTAATATAGCATGCACTGGTTGAAGTTTCATTTGTATTTATTTCCTTAAATTCAGTGAGGTCAGTTGGATCTTGAATGTCTTCTAAATACCCATGTATTGAAGGTTTGGTACCTAGGCTGTGGCAATGTTGCTATGTAATGGAACCTTTAGGTAGTGGTCAGAAGTGAAGGCACTGGAGGTGTGCCCTGGAAGGGATGTGCAGATCCGAGGCCCTCTTCTTCCTTCTTGCTTCCTGACTGCCATGAAGTAAGCAGTATTGCTCCACCATCCATTACCTGCCGTGATCTGTTGCCTCACCATATGCCCAACAGCAATTAAAACAAATGCTCACAGAATAAAACCTTCTAATTGATAAGTCAAACTGAAGCACCCCCCCCAAATTGTTTATCTCAGGTACTTTTTTCATAGTGAATGAAAGTTAACACATATTTTCTTTATTTAGAATCTAGATAATGAAAACACCAAAAATGATACTCTCAGTCTTTCTACTTACTACCTGTTATGGTTTGTGTCTGGATATCACTCCAAAGCCTCATGTGGTCATGGGAGCAGGCTTTTGGTGGTTACTGAATCTTGAGGTTATAAATGGTTCATTGTCTAGTCCTGGGGTTGGTGATATGAATGCTGTACCCATCGAGGGAAAGGTAGACTGCATAAACACAAGTTAGGGAAAGAGGCTTGCTCTTCCTTTTTTGCTTCTTTTGCTCTTGTTGCTTTTGACGTTCTTGAAGCCAAGAATTGTCACTCTTCTACCATGTAAACCATGCCTTGGAACCAGCTGATTGTTCACTGAAATCTCCACAAACTGTGAGCTAAATAAAGCTTTCCTTCCTTAATTTTGGGCATCAAGTATTTTATCTCAGCACAAGAGAAAAATAACACACTACCCTAGAATAATTCATTATGTGCAACAATAAAAATTGCTTTTTCAATTTTGTAATACAATAATATGTGAAGTAATAGTTCTGGGTGGAGAATATTTGCTATCCAATATATTAATCTATGGTTGCTATGTAAAACAGGCAAAAATAGTTATGTGGCAATTAAGTTACTTGTGCAATATATAAACACAGTATATTAATGAACCTCCACTTTTTTCTGTGATGGAGACCACTGTGAAGTGGCTCTGAGCAGGATTTAAATTTTACTAATTAGCTTTCTATGTTTATCTGTGAGTCTGTCCTAGGCCTAGGCCCCTTGCCTGGCAATGGGAGCTGATTCATAGTAAGTGAAGCTCTATGAATCACTGGTCCTGGCTGAGGCTTGTAGTATCCTATGAGGCCAGAGATACCTCAAAGGGCAAAATAGGCCACAGCTGAAGACACCCTGGCTCCTCCACTAATTAAGTAAATGGAGACAGCAGTTAAAGGAAGTTCACTCCTACAGTCTCAATCCTACCATGAATGTTATCTTGGAGACAAGATGGTTCTCCTAAATTGGCATAACTTATCACTTGGAGAAGTCTTTGAAGCCACTCCCTAGGTCCTGTTCATTTCCTGTACTTTTCTTAGTTTTCTCACCTTTTGTCCTTGGTCCTAATAAAGTGGGCTAATCCAGAGAAGACTTGGTCTTAGCCCTCAGAGTGGCAAGCTGAACTAAAGGGTTTTGACCCTCCAGGAGCCCTAAAAAATCACACAATTGTCACTTTTTATTTAACCTCCACCTTACACTTGTTTGGAAGATTGAAGATCTAAGTCAGGACCTGAATTTTGAAACATAGCCTTCATTTATCAAATCAGTCTAGTCATATTTAATATATAGATGTGGCTTTTCCAAACACACATTGGGAAAACTATTAGAATTTGCAGTTTCATATTTTAGTTCACCATTTACAAATTTTTTGGCCAACACAGAAACTTTAATTGGGAAAATATGTAAAATCCAAATCTTAAAAATGAAGTCAGAACTATTTTAACTATAATGAGGATGGGAATCTGCTTGAAGATGTTTGAACTTCTACTTTGTTTCTTTATAAGAACACAGCTTTAATTTAGAGATCCCACATAAATGTAAATGTCGTTCAGTAATAGAGAAAATCAGAATGTTTAACGTCTAGTCTAGTACTCAGGCTGAATGGATTCAAAGGGATACAAGATAGATTACATCAGGCTTACCTGAAGCACATGTTAAGTACATGCTAGAGGGTGTGGAGCACAAACTTGGAGTCCCTGAATTGAGAAAATTTAGGGCAGGGGCCAACATTTTACATTTTATTGAATTCCAATATTGTTGATGTACATTTAAAATTAGTAAGCATTGCATTTTTTACTTCAGCAGTGCCTTGCAGTTATATGCTTTACGGCTATCATTTTAAAATTACTTCTATTCATATATTCACTTATTTCATGTCAATAATAATTTAATGGTTTCAGTTTCAAGTACTGTCTATAAAATATTAAGCAAAATATTCACGGTCTCTTCCCTTCCTGCACTAAACATTAATTAAGCTATTCAAACAATTTGTTACACAACAAATAAGGTTCTCCACAATTTTTTTTTTCAGATAAAAGGACAAGTAAGAAAAAACAGTGCATTGAACTGAAGCACTTTGTTGATGGTATTTTCTGTTATTTGGATTTTCCTGAAATATTTGCAGTGATTAAATGGTGGTATGTAAATATGGCTTGATATTTATAGTACTTTCCCTTTTTCTCATTGTTTCTTTCTTTTCCTTCATAGCCACCAAGAACTTCTATTTCTTGGTAGCAGGAGCACTACATGAGTTTCCATGGTAACAATGCATTTTGGGGGATAACAAAAGTAAATATGCATGTACTATGTCAGCACATCAGTTGTTAATTCCTGGAGGAGGGTTGAAGTTGTTTACAGCAGGCTTTCGCTTTGAAAATGGGCCAAGATTTTGTTTTTAAATATATTCTGTTAATTGAATAGTTGTAGTTTATTAATTAAAGTCAACAAGTACACTTTTAACAGCCAATTAGAAACAATGTAGAAGATAATAAAAATTTTGCTTATAAAAATGGCTTAATGAATTTAATGGAAGGGGCTAAATTAAGCATGCTAAAAAAATCAAATGGCATGCAATTTTAAGTCACGTATTTTTAAAAAGACTGCATAGATTTCTTAAATTCAGAGAATAAAGGAATGAACACAGTGAGTAATCGTTAAGTAATAACATCTTATTTTTTTATAATAACATCTTTTAATACACATCCTTTCTCAGAAAAAAATGAATTCAACATATACAAGTAAAAAAGATTCTCAGGACCATTTCAGTTCAAGGTAATCTAATGAGAAACCATATGCAAACCGGAACCATGAATTGATTCCTTCTTACTAGGCACTTATTCCTGGGGCTCACCATGAAACTCAAAGCTATTGCTTAGGAAATAGCATATTATGATCTGTTCCATTCTTTGTTTACTTACCCTTATGCCATGACCACCATTCTGCTAGCTGTCTTACCTCAACATGCTCTGAATTTTTTCCCCAGACTTATTTCATGAATATATTTATATGATTAACATTTAGCTACCAAGCTACTTGTCTCACAACAAAAATTCCAGCTCTTTCTCATGTTTCCATAATGCTTTGCAATGCATGTTAGCTTGGCCTGCTAAAAAAAAACTATGCATCATTCTTCTGACTACAGAGAACACCTTCTCTTTGGTGCGTTTCCTGAATTAATCCCCAATGCCAACATTGTTACCGATGTTTTTGCTGTTATTTTCTTCTTTCATATTATGTAGCACTTTGTGCACATCTCTCTTATCATTTCACTATGTTGCAATTATGGTTTTACAACTTGATCTTTCCCTCCTGACTGTGCTCAGGAGCAAGTACCATGTCTGATTCACCTTTGCGTATCCAAGGCAGGCATGGGATCTAGAACAAATGATGATGAATGACTGAATGAACAGCCAAATCTTCTGAGCTGTAGAATTATTATTCATGATACCTGCAAAGCAGGAAATTAAACATAAAATCAAACAAAAATTCTTCTATTTTCTCCCTTGCAGTAGGTCACTAGCGGGTATGCTGATGGAGAGAAATGAAATATTACTTTACTCCTCTTTTCATCAACTGGTTATTTGTAGTACATACTCTGTCTCTCTCAAGGTAAAAGTTGCTCTAGGCCTGCATGAAATACACAAAGGAAGGTCTGCCTTTTTCCTTGTATAATTTCTGTGACCAGACAACCACATTGGTGAATACCTTCATATGCACACAGCTCCACATTATGTTATCCTGAATCTCAGAATTTACATTTTCTCTCCCTTCCACATAATGGCATTTTAAGTCTTTTGTTCATCTTAATCATGTCTATTGTGCAGACTACATTCTTAACTCCATCAGTTCTTTATGATAATATCTGAATCTTTCATCATTTTGGATGCCCTATAAACAAAGTTTGTGACAATGTCTCTACTGACTAATTTTCATTATGATAAAAATGATAAGTCCTTCAAGTTCTATTTGCTTTAAAGAAAAACAAGTAGAAGTAAATTATTACTATTTCTCTCACATAAGCAATATTGTTAAACAATAGTAACAGTCAGTTACAGATGTTTCCTTCTCATTGTCTGTCTTAATTGATTTACATATCTTGTCTTATGTAGGCCTAAAATAAAAAGCTGTAGGAGGTATCATAAAGTGCATTATTAAATAAAGAAACTTAGCCTGTTACTAATGACTAAAGCTCATAGAATGTTGAGACTTCTGACTTTGCTATATATCATTTCACACAATAATTCTGATTAACTACTAGACCTCCTTTATCTTATATATAGCATATAGAAGAATAGCTAAATTGCTAAGCTATAGCTCCATGTCAAAGATTTGAGATGCTTCACTGAACTGTAACACAGACTTGTATATTCAGGAGTACAAGAAGAAAAAAAGTTACAAATGCCTGCAAGAATAAATTCTCTTGTCATTCTACACTAATAAGGTTTGGCAAATAGGGTTTGTATAAACTATTGTCTTCTGTGGCAAAGTCATCTTCAAGAAGTTTATTGAAAAATTATCATTTTGATTCTGCTGAAAAGCACATTTTTCACCTGCAATATACAATGGTGTCATCAAGACTAACCCATGAAGCCAATTTCCTGGAAGTTTGATTAGGGGTTCAGATGGAACAGTTAAAAGATAGTTTTGCAAACTGCAATTGTCCTAAAATCCTAGAAGTTTTGAATCAACTTTGCATTCCTGAGGATAGTTCATACCCAGAGGCAAGGAAATGATTCCTCTTAAACACTTATCTTTTGTTCTGTTACAAACTGCCTTCATCTCATAAAAATAAAACACCATTGCAATTTTTTTCTCTCTCACTGGAAATTCATCATTTTCATTTGAAGATCTACCCTTTCTATTTGCAAGGTAACTAAAAGAAATATATGAACTAACAAATGAATAAATAATACTGGAAACAACATGAAATATGCAGAAAAGTCTCTAGAAGAGAAAGCAGGTCAAGGATTTAGAGTTTCTGTCTCTCAATAGAAATCTGTTAACAAAGTTTTAGAAAGTTGGAAAAATGAGTGAAGAAAAGACAAAAAGAAAAATTGAATAGAAATCTCACTCTAGTATTATGTCATTTTCACTTAAAAATTTACAAACGTATTTGTATACGGGTAATTGAGACCTAGGTTTCAAATATGTAAAATTTACATATGTATTTGTATACTGGTGCACATAAAATTTTTCAAGCATTTTGGTAAATTCATAGATTTTCTAAAGCATTTTATGCAATTAGAGATGTGTGTGTGTGTGTGTGTGTGTGTGTGTGTGTGTGGTTTTTGGTGTGTGTGTGTGTGTGTGCCTGTGCATGAGATGTGTAAAAAAATCATTGTTATATGATTGGCATTCTTGTATTTCTATCTTAAGAAAACAACACAAAAGAAAGGTCTTTATTACATTAAAGGACTGGAATGGTATTAATTTTAAACAAAGGTAGTTGCTTCTTTAGAGTCAAGGTGTGAATTCAATATCACTTTGCAGTGGAAATATCTTATACCCTGTGCCCTATCTCTGTGGCCCTGTCCTTACATCGAGAGAACCCCTCAGCTGGACAAGACCAGCCCCCCATCATGGAGATCTTCATCTCCTTTCTTTTGTCTCCTCACTCAGGGATTTTCTGACACTAAGGCCCAGGGAGTCAGCACAAATTCACACACCACTGAGGGCAGCACAACCCAGAATCTCACTGATTTGAGTACAGGTCCACACGCCAGCACAAGCTGTGTCACCATGTGACATATCACAGTCAATAATCCTGGAAACATCCAATCTGGATCAGATTGTTGTGCCCAGTCTCTGGAAAGTCCCAGGAGAAGTTTTAGCTGAAAGTTCTAGAACTCAGAGAAAATCCTTCCCTTTTACAGCTGAGAACGCCTCAGAATCTGAAAAACAGCTTTGTCCCTGCTGCTGGGCTGTTGTAGAGTCTGAGAGAAAATGTAGTTGGGGGACATCAAGCACTTACACTGGCAAAGCTGTCCTTCATTCTTGTCACAGGTCATGTAGTATAGCAGCAATCCATTAGAGCAGGAAATGGAAGTTTTATATCCAGGCTGAGATTAAGTTGGTTCAATCCTCCATGTTACCTATCTGTGCCTCATCTATGGCTCCCTCTCAATTTATATTTTACCTCAACAAACACCAGTTTGTTTTTATAAATACTTGACAAAAGAGAGATAACCTTTGACTTGATTCACAAAGGAGACAGTGGAATAAGTTGGTTCAAGCCTCAACTAGACTGGTCGTTACCAAAGACCACCCAGCGGTGTTTATAAAGGACAGTGATAAAAATTAGGCAGATAGAATTGCATGCACTATGCAATCCACTTTGAATAAAGGGGTAAGTAGACTCAGGTGAAGAGATACAAGGAGTCTTGAGTGAATGATTGGCTCAGTAAAAGAAGACAAATGGAGTAAGACTGAAACATTGGACCAAAGGAACCTGGGAGAGAAGCATGTTAGTCACTGAAATAAGAATGGACAATGGGCCAGGTGTGTGACTCAGTGGCACAGCACCTACCTAGCACATGCAAGGTCCTGAGTTCGATTCCCAGTTCCATTATAAAAAAAAGGAAGGACAGTGAAAAGTATGAAAATGTTCCTGTGTCACATTAATTTCTACTAGACAGTATCTGTTAAAGACAATAAACTCACAATAAATGGATATCTGAATCTCTGAAGATTGATAGCATTTTCTTCAGCACATCAATGTTTTCCAATGGTCTGTCAGTTTCTATTCTGTTCAAGATAAAAGTTGAAATGTTCTCAACATCATAAACACCCATCCAACAAATGTGACTTTAGCTACAATAAGCCCTTAATGTCTGACATACGAACCACAAAAAGCATTTAATCATCAAAATGATATCCTATGGCAAATGGACTGAGATCCGCTTAATGCAAGTTGAATACTAGAAACCTGTGCTCAAGGGGGCTTCGCCTTTTCTTATACAAGTTTCCAGCTCCTGTCTGCCATGCTTCTGAATATTTTCAGAATTTCTGACCTATTTACAGGATATCCTCTGCTACACTTTCTCAGACCAATTTTGTGGCAACAAAAGCAAAACAATGCACCTGGAACTGTAACCCACTGATCTAGTACATCTCATCACACAAATGTAAACAACCCTAGAGAACAGTGAGACGCTCCATTAGAGTCACCCAAAGCAGCAGCTCAGCTCTGCATCTCTGCAGGACTTTCATGCTGCCCTCCAGCACAGGCGTTATTTGCTGACCCAATAGTACTTTTACAGACAGCCTTATCAGCTTGTAGAATCATAGTTAACTATTTTCACTTTTACTCCATTTGACCTAAGATGACCTAATTTTTTTAAGTTGACCTAATTAGAGCAAACGTACGCCGAAGTCAAAAAATGATAAATTTTAATTACTATCTCTGTACTATCCATAACAGCAGAGTTTGTAACTTGTCCTACCAAATCTCCTATAATAAGTCTTTGAAGACACAGGCCATATGGAAGGTTATCCTGTGAGAAACCAAGCTTAATGAAAGATTGCACCAATCTGAAAGCTGCAAAGTACAATATAATGGCTACTTCTTTCTTCAGTCACTCAAAACAACCAACTGTATGCAACTGTCATCAACTTTATCTGGGTAACACTTTGTTTTACATCAATGCCAAGGAATTCTTTCTTCCTACTCAGGGGTTTTGACATTACATATGAGACATTCAAGTGATCTCTAGTGGCATTTATGCTGGTGCAACCCAGAAGCACATTGCTATTGAAATTTTGGGTTCTCAAGTCGAATGGAAGTTCATGGATAAATGACTTTGCTCTTGGTACTGAGAAATGAGTGTTGCGAGAAATGGCAGCAGAATCTTCAGCAGTTGAGAACAAGCATGAATGGCACAGAGCAGTGGCCAAGAATACACAGGGTACTCGGTTTCCTCCTTCTTGGTAAAGTTTCCATTTTCCTGACTGCTGTGCTGTAATGATTCCCACAGATAAGAACTGGATCTGGTTTCGGGAAACTATGGGTAAAATACTTACCCAAATAGATGTGCCTATTTTTAATTATGTACACATATTTCAGTATCACTTTTGTTTTGTTTTTGCTCCAGGAGAATTCATCACACACTCTACTATATTGTACTTCTATGCTACACTGGGGCAGCTTCATCAAGAACTTGACATTCGATATGGTCTCTGACTATGAATGGTTTGGGATTTCTGCTGCCTTATGTATCACCAACACCCACTTCCAGAATAGTAATTTTCTCTTTCTTATTTTAAATGGTGTACAAAAACCTGGGGATTTGAGGGAACACTACCATCGTGAATTTAAGGAGGCTGCTGTGGAGTCAGTCACTTAAAGAATTCATCAGAAACTAATTCATTAACAGGCTCCATGTGACATGTCCATGTCATTGATGAGTATGTATTCCAGCTGTCTTAACATGCGCTACACTATGAGTTCGTCATTATAATTAACATACTCAAAGCCACAAGTTTTTTTAAAAAATTAATTTTTATTAATTCTTGTTTGTAGTACATAATTACATTATTTTAGTGAGTCAATACATGCCAAATCCACACATTTTAATGCAGAATTAAGATTTGAACCAAGACTTTTGAATTATGCAGAATACATGGGTTTTAATATACTATTCTATGTCTATCACTCAAACACTTTGTGTGAGAGCAGGGTCAAGCTAGCAGGCATATTCAGGGTTGTAAAAAGGTGGCAGTCATGCCTGAAGGACATACGAAAAGGCTCGTGAATCACAAAAATTACATCACATTTCATTTGAATACCTTGCGGGTCGATATTTTATAGAGTATATAAAATGACAATAAAAGATAATGGAGAAAATAAAGATAATTCATTTTCTCAGAGGCATTGATCATCAAGAGAGGTATATTTTTTTTTGTACCAAATGGGGAATTGGTTCGATATTCTTAATTTACATAAAATATACAATGCAGTTAGACACTTTAAGTGCTCCTTGCATTTCGTTCATGACTATAAAATCACTTCCAGAAAGAAGAAAATTCTCTGTGTGTTTTATTTACATTTTTCCAAGTTCAACTTTGAAACCATTAAATGAATAATTCATCAGGCATGATGCTAAGGACTTTGTACAGCACTTTTTATTTCCACTTCTCACTCAGTGCACACGTTCTCCACAGACTTGTCAACAATCACTTGAGAATTCACCTCCTTTTCCCCAGAAAGCAAGAGTGGAAGCTCTGAAGAGCTTTCCTTCATGACACACAGGCGTTAGCCATTTTGTGTCATATCGAATGGAAAGCTAGTCACCTTCCTTTTATCTTTACCGTAGAAGTCAATTAGGCTTCAGTCACAATAATACAGCACCTGTAATCCACACAGAAGCAGCTCAGTGAAGTGGTACAGCACATGGAAATAAGCGAGAATCCTGAAATAATGGATTTAATGCGGAAATGACTATAGAATGGTAAGGATGCTTGTAGGAAGGGATGGCTCAGTTCTGGGTACAGGAATATTAACTAAGTGGAGCTCTAATATGCCTACTAATATTCTAGTTAGACTTGATTTAGAGACAATTCAAGTCGATGATAGTCGAATATGTTTCCTCATAATTTCAGAATCATGAATTTATATTGTCCCACAAACTATCTTATAAACTTTCTTAACGCCTTTAGGATTGGCTGTAATCACATCAGTATATGGCATTGCAATGTACTAACATGGTACAGTGCTAGACAGTCTAGCCAACCTTCACTACTCAATAACTGTGTGACTTTACGAAATATGGAGCCATCTTTAATTATAATTTTCCTCATCTCTAATATAGAGGTTGTGAAGAACTAATGAGGTGACTGCATAAAAAATGATTCATCTATGCCAAACACTTTCTAAGTCTCTGGCACGTAGGAAGTGTTCAAACCTTTTAAAAAAAATGGAAATCTCTAAACATTATTTATGTTTGTACTAATCAAGTTTAAGATAAAAAAGAACCAATATTTTGGAAATGTATTTAGGAAACATGGAGTGATAATTATTGTTTCACTATTTGTAGCCAACACAAAAATGTATAGTTATTAGTCTCAGATTCTGCCAAAGCCCCCCTATACTATAGTTTTAGGACAATGCCATTCTTAAAACTCTAGAAGTATCCTAATTCAATGTAAAAATTATCTATTCTTTTTTTTAAGTCCAAATTTCCTCTTCAATCATTGTAGTCAAGTAAACTCTAGGAAAAGTTATATGCATCTGACTTTTTACAAAAGCCCCAAATTAATGATTATATTTACATAGCATTGAGAACAACAGTAATAGTCAAAAATGGTCACTATTGTCATAGTAATAATAAGTGCTATTAATTGAATATACTGTGTTTCAGTTTGTACCAAATATTGCACATCTACTGTCTCACAGAATATGTACATTATTTTTGTTCAGTTTATAATTATAAATTTAATCATAATTATAAAAATGTATTATATAATTCTCTTTATAAGTGGTAAAACTAAGGCTCATGAATTCCTCAACAGTGCTTTGTTTCTTGCTTGGCTTTTCTCTAATATAGAGCTTATCCATGAACTCCTCAGGCTTGAAGAATGGTAATTAATACCATAATCTTTCTGCTTGAACATTGGTTGGTTCAAAATATATCATTTCATGCCCAATGTATGACTATCTTATTTAAATGTACAGTATAAAAATAAAAAATAAACACAAACTAAAGCAAATCAGTTAAGAATCTTATAAGTCACATGTCACACTTTTAATCTATAGCTTTTAAGTAACATTGATTTTGAAATGACCTTTAAAGAAATCCTTCAAATACATTAGTTTCTTCACACAATATAAAGCATTTAACAAGCTATTAATGTCTGCCTGATTATTTCCTATATTTCAAGACTCAGCTCCCTCCCTAATTACAGGTGCCAAATGTTTTTTCTTGAAATTTCAAAATAGTGGAAGTTTACAGTGCCCTTAATGTATTCTGTACAAACCTCCAAAGTGCAAAACAAAATTGTAGTCTTTCTCTTAAGAATTTTGATATGTTTGATCAGTTGGCTCCTAAGTATTTGTCTATAGAAGTTTTCAGAAGGAAAAGAATGAAGTAAAGAAAAATAAAGAAAGGGAGGAAAGTCTTAATCCATTAGTAGGCTGTTTTAGCGAAATGTGCCCCAGTTATAAAGTTGGTGTTCAAGACAATTTTAGGTATCAGTGTGTGACATATGGAGCATGTCACAAATGTGCACATCAACTAAGGCATGAAAAATATTAAAATATTTGCTAAACTTCTAATTTTATTTTGTTGTGGCACACTGACATCCACTTATTTCACATACTTATAAAAAATTATCAAGTGCTCCGAAAAGCAGGTCCAAGTGAATTAGACAAAGCCCCTCCACAAGCCACTCACCTTTCCAAAGGAATAACACATAAGCAGCCATAAGGGACATCTAGACTACCGAATGATGAAACAACTATTTAGTTCAAATTAGCCATAAAACCATTGCTCCGGGATGGTAGGGTACAAAAGAGAAGGCTAAAGTTTTCTCTGGAGTCAAGAAACGTTAGGGAGAAAACAGACATAAAGTTAAATCTTAACTCCATTTCTTTACAAGTATGTCTTTCTAGTAAGTTACTTACCTACTCTTAGTATAGTTTGCTTGGCTGCAAAGTAAAGACAGTAAGACAAATGAAACTTGAAAACGTACTCCTAAGTGAAATAAATCAGACTCACATGTGTAAGCATCTTTAGCATAAAAACTAAAAGAGTAAATAAGATCCAAAATGTGCAATAGATACTGTGAAGGTGAAAGGGAAATACACTACTCTAAAGGAGAGAACAACTGGGACCCGGGAAAGGAGAAAAAAAAGAAGGGAAAAGATTTTATACGTACACATACAAGATAGATAACTATATTAATGTCTATTAGTTCATCAAAAAGAACAGTTTGTACTTTCATTGCTTGATTGTTTCATTATTTTTTCATACCTATATCCTGTAATATGAACAACTGCTTTGAAAACAACAATATACAATATATTAATCAGTGTTAATCTCCTATTATTTTGTTTTGAAACTCTGTATCATCATTTTTATTCATTTTCGTTTTAAAATTAAGAAAAGCTTTTTTATAAAAACGAGAAAACAGAAGTAGAGTTTCATGGAAATAGTAGACAATCAGTAAATGTAATAATACTCTGTTGATGCGTTAAATAATATCAATAAGTATTGAAGAATCCTATTGCATATCAACTAATCCTTATCAAATTGCATGTGTGTTTGTGTATGTTTACACATAAAAAAGAAAGGGGGGAAGAGAAAGAGTAGTTAGCTTAATGTGCCTCTAACCCACCTTGCATTCATATTTAATGATAATTATACTTCACTTCTCCTCACTGCTGATTTTGAATGTGTGTGTGTGAGTGTGTGTGCATGCGCGCATGTGTTTTATATATAAACTAAATGAGATTGATGGAGAAGATGGAGTTTTGAATAGTTGCTAATGGTCTACACATTTCACTGTTTTGTCAACAAAACTCTATTGTTGAAAGCAATATTTTCTCACTGTGTCAATATCTCTGCCATGTTGTGTTGATATTAATGGAACTGCCAGGAAAGAATTTTAATTAATCGTTTTCCCAGAATAACTACTGTCAGCATTTGTTTCCAATCCTAAACCATCAGGGCAATGGGAAGGGTCTCTGAACACAGATTTGGGTACCTTAATTGTGTGCTGAGGACATATTTGTGAAGTTTGCTGAAATGCTGAGATGAAAGTTTCATAAGCAGTTTAAGATTTGTTCCAAAAGCAATTATTTGGGGTAAATATATTTACTTCTACTTGGCATTACATTGTATAACCTGCCCATATTTATTAAGGAAAATAGAGTATTTGCTAAAATCTAGAAAAAGTGTACTATTTAATTAATACCCAATTCTTCTTCATAAAGGAAAGCAAAATAAAGCAAAACAAAGTTGTGTTTAAATTCTCAGTGCATTTTACATTTTGAATGTTCAAAGAGGGACGCAGAGAAGTATGACACTGTAGTGTGTGTTCTCTTCCTAGTTGCTCTTATATCCTCTGAAGAGGAACTGGTCAGGGTTCTTTCTAGTCTTTCCTTGACCACATTGATTAGATTTTGCTCTTTCCATCAGTGTGACTTGAGGGACCCAAGTAAAGGTCCTGTTCTGTAAGATACAGTCTGCTTTCTGTTCTACATCTTGATATTCTTGCCAGTTTGTCCTTCTGCTCCTGGTGCAAGTTAGAGTCCCTTGATATTTAAAATTTCAAATTAGGACTTAGGAAAAACAGCTGTTGCTTAGGGTTTTAGAGTTATACAGCAATCAGATGTCCCAGCTTAGTCTACCAGAATTCCCTGATGAGGGTTTTTGGACAGAGGCCCCACTAACCACAAGTGATGTTTTGATTTGAAATCATCTTTCTGACTATCCCCAAACTTACCGCCATCCAGAATCATGAAATGAAATCTCACCCTGCCATTGAAGCAAGTATTTCTTATCTATTAAAATGCTTTTACTCTTAGCATGATCTTCATCTTAAGACCTTCACATAAACCAGAACATTTCCCAGAAGGAGATAACCTGGTGCATGTAAAGAGATTTATTAATTTGTGAAGGAACATTGATTAATCAATTTTAATTATTTTTCACTTAAATCATTAAATAGGAGCACATTTTAGTCTCCCAGTGACTAGCAGCAGGATGGAATAGGGATATTTATGCTATCTGGTAAAATAAATGCAATCCCAGACCTTCCAATAAATATATTTATTTTGAATAAAACCAAAATATACCCTGTAAAAATACATAAATGCAAGCCACAAGTGTTTCTGTGGTGACTCCTTTACCAACGCTGTGTTTATTTCCCTATCTGCTTTCACAAATATTCTGAAATAACAAAAAAGTGAATCTCAAATACTTCACATTCCATATATTTTTGCCACAGCTAAAATATTCATGGAGATTATACGAACACATATTACATACTAGAATTTACATGAAATGAGGAAGAAAAAGAATCAGCTTAATGTCACTACCATGGTATGGAGCTGAAGGTTGTAGGAAAAAAATAGTTACAAAGCCTAAGAGACAAAGATACTAGGGGAAAGAAATTGCACAGTAAGCCATCTGTCAGGACCAGCATGGAGTCCTCTCTCTGGGCAATGTCCTGTAAGTCATCTAATTTTAGGAGAATCATTTACTAAGCTCATGGAAGAAAATGATCCCCTTGTGTTGTTGTAACTTTAGGAAGACAAGAACACCTAGGTGAGGAACACTGGTTGCCACGCATGTGGACAGTGCCAGTGAAAACACTCCCTTTCCAATCATTATGGCTGGCAACATACCTATAGTCCCATACCAGAAAAAGGAATAACAAGGAACCACTGTGAGTAGGTCAGTCAATAGACGTTCATATCCTGTGTCATTATAAATATGAAGGATAAATAGTGAAGAATATATATATATATATATATATATATATATTTTTTTTCCTTTTAGCTTCTCTAAGGCAATACATTCTTCAAAAATAAAGAGAAATAGTTTTCAATGAATTTGACCTAAAGTTTTGTACACAAATGTCAATAACTAAATCCTTATTCATTTTAATAACTTTATTTGGCTGACTCTAAATTCACGAGTAAGAATTATGAGTAGTGATAAACCCATTATACTTAACAGCCAATATGTTGGATGCTGAGTATGTGATGATGAATAAAACAATATTCCTGCCCTCAAAGAGTTGTCAATCTAATAACACATAAACAGGAACAGGAGACACAGCAAACATGGGTAGGATGAATTACTAGTAAGGTTACATGTTCATAATGAAATGAATAGAATTTAGTGAAAAAAATGAATGACAAATGACAAAATGAGGACATGTGTATTATTACTCAGCTTGCCCACTGTTGACATGTAATACCACAGTTTAAAAGAGGAGAAATTTAATTAAATCCACAACTTCAGTGATTTCAGTCCCTGGCCAGCTGGTTCAAAGGCAGAACCATCATGGCGGTAGGGTGTGGTAGAGCAAAAATGTTTAGTTCACGGTGGATAAGAAACAGAGCAAGGAAATGGAGGGTAAGAGGAAAGAGTGAGGAACCAGATCTAGTACCCAAGGTCACACCTTCATAACTCACTCATACATACCCAGAAATGTTCCCAACCAGTAACCTGAATGGTTCCCAAGTCAGTCAAGTTGAAACAATCTAGCATAGACAGTCAAGTTTAACAGACACAACTAGGTTAAAAGAATAAACAGAAGATGGGACATTTACATTACAGGAATGTTAGGGGAAATCAAAAGGATTGTTAGGTGCCCAAACTATAAAGAGCTCAAAAGAAGTCCATGAAGTGAAAGCAAATACTAATCAAGTGTGCAGTTTTTGGATCTCTGTCAAAGACATGGGAAGGGGGTGACCTGATCAAATAGATGTTCTAAGGATTAAGGAAGAAGATAAAGAAGGAAAGAAGGAAGGAAATGAAAGGAAAAGAAAAGAAAGGGAAGAAGATGAGGAAATATAAGAAAAAAAGGAAGGAAGGAAGGAAGGAAGGAAGGAAGGAAGGAAGGAAGGAAGGAAGGAAGGAAGGAAGAAGAAGGAATGGAGAAAGAGAGAAGGAAGAAATACCTGCTGCTTGAAAAATAGTTCGAAGTGCATTAGAGTGAAAAGAAGCTCAGGCTGGAGACGGTGAAAACTTTCCTATGAGTAGTAATGATTGATCAAACCAGGGCAGAATTAGTGAATGGAGAGAAGAGTAAGTGGTTTGGAAACATATTCTAGTGACAAAACTTGAGGGAAAGGTGATGGCCCTGTCATGAATATAAATGGATTCCTGACAGGAAGGATTTACTTCCTCTAAAGCAAGTGATTGGGGCACTCAAGCATTTCCAATTCCATTAGCAACTATTAAATCTCTTACAGTATCAAACATTACCAAACCAAGTTCACTTACGTGGTCAAATTAAAACTCACCTCCATATTGTCAGTGTATCAGACTTATAGAGTAGACGTTCAGTAAGACAACACAGTTTAAGAATGAAAGAAAAAGATAAGAGTTCAAGTCCACTTACTGGTGGCTTCCTAATTACTGAAATTACTTTGGAAACAAGCACTTTTCCTAAACTTCTCTCTCATCCTTAAAATATTTATTCTTCCATTTGCTCTTCTTACCCTTGCTGAGATACTATTCTGATAACTTTCTCAATCTGTGTTGATATCTTATATGTTATACCCCTGTCTTGTATCCTTCATATATGGTTGATCATCTAAGACAATAGGGAACAAGAAATGCAAACATAAACAGATAAAGTCACAGTAACTACTAAAGACTTGGTCAAACCTGGTCCTTAATTTATAATATTGTGTTATCTCTAATGATTAACACACAGAAATTTCCCAAAAAAGAAAAATATGTGCAAAAGGAGTCAGACTGTGCCTTACACCAAAAAGATTATTAGGATACAAACACAGAGAGAGAAACAACTGAATGAAGCCACAGAGAGGCAACAAACATCTAAAAGTTAAGACAGGACTCAGAAGAAATCGACCAGCTGACACCTTGACCTTGGACTTTCAGGCACCTAAACTGTGAAAAAAAATTTCTGTTGTTTAATTAAATCAGTCTCTAGTTTTTGTCATGCCAAACTAGCAAACTGATACAATGAGAATGCAAAATGATACTATCACTAAACAAAAATAGATTTTCATTTATATAGAATATTAAACATGCACATAAGATCCAGCAATGACATTTCCAGACATTCTTAGCAGAAATGAAAATAAATCTTCACATGCAGACTTGTGTGCAGAAGTTGTTAATAATACTGTTCATAAATAGCCAAGAACTGGGATGGGAGGTAGAAAAGTAACCAAAAATGGTAGAAGGATAAACAAATGTGTTCGTCTAATGGAATTCATCTAGCAAAAAAAGACACAAACTATTACCATAGGCAATGCCAGAAATGAATCTCAAAATCACTATTCCAAATGAATATGAGCAAAGAATTTTTTATAAAACTCAAAACTATAGCAACAGAAATCAATTTAGTTGATACAGTGATCTGAGATTGGGCAAGGCATGCAAGACTGATGAGAGAGATAAGGACACATTGTGGGGGGAATTACAAAAATATCTTAAAACTTAGCTATGGTGATGGTGCGTGGAGCTGCATACATGTAGTCAAAACTCACTAAATTGTGCAAATAATGAGGCAAGTTTTTAGGGCTTATAAATTACTAATCAATAAAGCTATTTTAAAATATCCTCTCCAATAAAAAATAAATTTGGGCATGGCAGAGAAGCAAGAATGTCACTGAAGTGTACTGCCCAGCTGCCGCTTAACCACAAAACAGTGAAAATAAAATCTATAAGAGCAGAATTGTGCATAATTAAACTCACATTGTGAGTGCTAATGAGATAATTTGAAGAGCTCCAAGAAAGAAAAATAGCTATGAATATACAAAGGATCAAATTATCTGGAATCTATCCTTTTTTCTGAACCTATGATTTTAGTTTTGCTTTGCTATATGTAAAAGCACTCATTTTTCTCTGAAATTCAGAATACATATTAGAGAAATAAAAGAGTATAAATTAAGCAGGGTCCCCTAAGCTTTAGGATTACATGTCAGTATTTTCTAAGCTTTAGGATTGTGTCAGTATTTTCAAGGTCAGTGACTCATGGTAAGAACAGAAAAAATGACATTTCTTAAGTATAAGAAATATAGACAAGGTCTTGAACTATGTAAATCATAACAGATGAAATTGAGAGTGAAAGTATTCTGTTTGAGAAAATGTTCTTTATGAATAGAGAATTAAAATATTTTTCTGACTGTGGAAATGAAATGTATATTTAATACTCACTTTTTAAAACTTGCAAATATCTTTTATATTTGTATGATTTGCCACTGAGAAAGCACTTTGTATCAATCCCATTTATTTATTACACCTGAGTAGGTGGGTATTAGTCCCTCCATGCCCAGTAAAGATTGAAGGATTTAGGTCACTTGCAAAGTCACATGTTTTGAACATAGCACAAATGACATAGAATCAAGCTCCCCAGTGGTAAATACAGGGCTCAAACCCAGCTCTCTTAATTGGGAGAAATTTGTGACACCTAACTCCCCTTCTCTTTAAAGTGTTCTTAAATCAATCTGCTTCATATGCAGAGATTAAGTCTCTCTAATCTAAATGAATAATAGGAAAATACAGAATATTCTTGCAAAAGAGATGTATCTGACACTTTATTGTCATCTTTGTTGAATAAATTTCATAAAGAAATTCAACACCTACAATACTTTATTTATATGAATAACTGTAACTTTTCCAAATCCATCATATGATCATTTAAATTATAGACTGCTAGTCTTGGCTTTTGATGAAAGTACTGTATGTATGGAAATGTTAGGCAAAAGTTAATTTAAAGCTCAAATTCTTTTTTGAAACAGAGTTTTGCTATGCACTTCAGGCTGGCTGTGAACTCACTTTGTAGTCTAGCTTGGCCTGGAACTCACAGTGATCCTCCTGCCTCAGTCTTCCGAATGCCAGAATTAAAGATGTGCACCACCATGCCCAACTCATTCATTTCAAAAGGCACAGCCAGAGGATGGTTATATTGAATATTTTTCTTTGAGGAGTCATGTATGTTTTGTGAATGAACCATTTAAAAATAAATATAAGGAAGAATTACGTATGTCCATGTGCAAACCAACCTGCTAAGAGTATGTATATTTGTTATTAGTATTTAAAGAATTTTCCTTTCATTTTAATGGAGACATTTAGTTTTGCAAAGCTAAAACTTAAAATATTTGCAAGTAAGATGAATTTATTTAACATTTTATGTTAATTTCATAAAAAGTCATTAGCCACAAATAATCAGCAATTTCTTAATGTGTTTAATATTTTTATAAGAAGAAATATTACTCTGTAGAACCAAAATATTTGATGTTTGAAATCATATGTGCAATGAAGTAAAAAAAAAAACACTAAGAATAGTATATTAATCATTCCTCACAATATTTGTATTCACAGAATCACAAAGACATACCTTCACATATTTACACCTTTCCTTTCATGTCCTTTGCCATTTTTGTTACTGTTTTTCTTATGATTTAAATAAATACTAAGAGAAACCCTTCAAACATACTATTTTCTCTACTGTAAGACTTATGATATTGTATCACAGTCACCTACTGACCCTACAAATTTTAGAATATCAGCATTGTAGGAGAGACTGTAGAGCTGTCTAGAACAAAGATTAAGCTAGAGTCATATTTTTTATTATTAACAGTACTGACAGTATCACTCAGCTTTTAAGCTGCTGAGACAAATACTTGATATGTGTAATTTAAAAGAGGAAAGATTAATTTTGGTTCATGGTTTAGGAATGTCTGGTCTATTTGATCCTGTGGCACCAATACAGACGCATCGTAAGGGAGGGCATGTGGGGCCCGAGCTGCTCAGTTCATGGTAGCTGGGACCCAGAGCAGTGAAGCAAAGCCAGAGAGGAAGAGGCCAAGGACCACATATAGCAGCTTCAGAGCCATGTGTCCATGTCCAAAAGGCACAGCTGGAGTGTGTTTTACAAATCATCTCAAAGCAATCGAGTTGACATTTCAGATTTACTGTTACAATGATAAATGGTTTAATGAATGAAAGTTCATTATACATAAACATCATTAGAAGTAGGTGCACAGATGGAAACAAAAGAATATGAAAATATGTAAGATAGGAAATTAATACTGGTAAATATATTGTGTATTGTTGTCTTCAAAAGAATTGTTCAGATTATAAGATATAGGCTTAAAAATTATCAAATAATCAAACAATGAAAGCAAAATCTGTTCTTACAGATGAACTAACAGATTAGTAGCATATTTATGTATATTGTGTGTATATATATATATATATCCATTTACCTATAAAAGCCTCAAGTATCATTTATAGCTGATTAATACTGCACTGTATAAAAATACCAAATCATTTTTATCCACTCCAAAATTGAAGGGCATTTGGATTGTTTCCAACATTTAGCTATTAAAAAATGTGCTGCTATAAACATGGATGCACATATATTGGTGTGGCATTATGGTTTCAGTTTTTCTGGGAAATTGCCCAGAAGAGAAATAGCTGGATTGAATGGAACCTTCCATACTAGTTTTTTGATGAATCTTCACGCTGATTTCCACAGTTTTTAAACCAGTCTACACTCCCACCAACAGTGGAGAAGAGTTCCTTTTCCCCAACGGCATTAATTTCTGCTGTGATCTTTGTAATTTCCACTTTTCTGTGTGCTTTTGTTTTGGTTTGCTCTGCTTTTTCTAGAAGCCTGAGGTTTACCATTAGGTTGCTTATTTGAGCTCATTCTGTTTTCCTGATGTGATAAATCACTGCTATATATTTCCCTCTTAGGACTGCTTTCATTGCATCAAACAGGTTCCGGTGTGCTGTATCCACATTTTCATGTAATTGTAGATATTATTTAATGTCTATTTTAATTTCATCTGTGACCCATTGGTTGTTCAGGAGGGTATTATTTAATATCTGTATGTTCTTGTAGTTTTTGAAGTTTCTCATGCCATTAATTTCCAATTTCAGTGCACTGTGGTCAGATATATGCATGGGATAATTTCATTTCCTTTGTATTTATGTAAGCATTATCTATGGGATAATTTATGGTTTGTTTTAGAGAGCACCCCATATGAAGCCAAGAATAATGTGTATCCTGATGTTGTGAGGTGTAACTCTTTATAAATATCTAGTAAGTCCATTTGTTCACAGGTTTGATTTTTTTCTGTATTTCTTCACTGACTTTTTGTGCTGTTGATCTAACTCTTTGTGACAATGAGGTACTAAATTAATCCACTGCAATTGTGTTATTGCACATTTCATTTTTCATTTGTATTAATAATTGTCTTATATAGTTGGGTGTTCCCATATTTGGTGCATACATATTTAGGATTGTTATCCCTTCTTCTTGATTTTTTTCCTTAATGAGTATGTAGTGACCTTTATCTCTCTTGATCACTTTTAGTTTGAAGCTCACATTGTCTGCAAACAGGATAGCTATCCCTACTTTTTTTCTGGGTTGCTATTGCATGGAATATTGTTTTTTATCCTTTGACTTTCAGTCTACGAGTTTCTTTTTGAGATAAAATTTTTTATAACACATATTGCTGGATCATGTTTCTTGATCCATTGTGTTTATCTATTTAATGATGAATTGAGCACATTTACATTGATGATTATAACTGACATGTATTGCCTTATCTTTGTCATGTTTTTCCTGCTATTGGTTCTGTCTTTTCTCTTTGTTTCACTGCTTCCCCCGCCTGGCAGCTCGTCTGTTTTTGTTCTTGGAATTGTGGTCAGTTTTATCTATAGAATATCTTTCAGAACTCTCTAGACTTGGTTTGGTGCACATGAATTTCTTCAGTTATTCTCTATCATATTTCTCCACTAATTTTGAAACATTGTTTTGCAGGTTATATCAATCTGGGTTGGAAGTTGTTTTCTTTCAGGGCTTGAAATACTTCACTCCGAACTCTTTTTGACTTGAGTGTTTGTGTTGAGAAGTTGGCCATGTTTTCGGTGAGCTTTCCTTGACAGATGATCTGTTTCTTTTCTCTAACAACTTTTAATATTCTGTTTTTGTGCTGAATTTCTGCTATCTTGATTATTATATATCTTGATGTAGATTTATTTTGGTTATGACTATTTGGAGTTCTATGCATTAGTTATCTGCATATCAGATTCTGTTTCCTTGCTTAGGAAAATTTCTGCTATTATTTCTGCAAATAGTTTTTATGTCCTTTGCAATGACTCTTGCATTTTCTTTGACATTTATCCATTGTTTTTCTTTGTATCATCCTGGAGCAATGGAATTATTTCAAGGCTCTTTGTTATGGTTAAGAGTTCTTTTCTTTCATGATTACTATTTGCAAGCTTGTCTTCAAGGTCTGGAAGTCTATCTTCAGTTTCATTCAAATGGTTTTGCAACTTTCAACTGAATGTTTAGCGCATATCTTTTTGAACCTTTCCTATATTTCATTTATTTCTTATATTGTTAATTCAAGGTTTCCATCATTGTCCTATGCTCCTGTAGTTTTTGTCTATGTATTCTCTAGCTATTCTGAGCAATTCCTTTATGAAGGTTGTCATTTCTTCTTTTACCTGAGAGATTATATTTGATCTGATTTCCTCGGTAACCCCATGAATTTGTTTCATTACTTCACTATTAATAATGAAAAAGAAGTGTTAATAAAACAGAACTTTCACATGTTAAAAGTGCAATGGCTGATATTTTTAAAAATTCATTTGAGGGATCAAGAATACTGATCAATTATATTAATCCAGTTTTTAAAATTGTTTTATATGATAATACTGAATTTGTGCATTTGTCAGAAAAACAACATAGATGCTGTGTTGCTATTATCATATAGAATATTGTACACTGTTATGCATCACTGACAATGCTATGCTTGATCACTTGGCTAAAGGTGTTGTGTGCCAGGAACTGCATTATAAAATAGACCATCAGTCACTAATGAATTCTATCATGCTTGAAGATAAATTAGTGCAATTGCAAAACTAATTCTTGCAAAAACTTGTAGGGAAAATAAAACCTCCTACTTTTTTTGATACAGCCAGAGATATATGGATACCAATATCAAACAAAAACATCACAAGAAAAAAAATCCATAAACCAATATAACTCATAAAGAAGTAACAATCAACATAGCAATGGCAAGACAAATTGAGCAACACATAAGCAACATATAACATATTTGACAACATATTAAGTAATGTAATCAAAAAATTGTGATTTATCTTAAAAATGAAAAAGAATTAACATTAAAAATCAATTAATGGAACAGAAAATAATGAGAAAATATATAATCATTTCAAATAATATAGAAATAATATTTGACAAAAGCATCAGTCATTTATGCTAAACAAATTAAGAATAATACATCATTTTAACATTCAAAAAGATTAAATCAAAACTCACAAATAACATCATAACTAATGGTGAAAGATCAAATACTTCTCCACTAAGTACTGGAGAAGGATGTGGATCCTAACTCACTTCATTCCATTAAATCTGTACTTGAAGATTTAGCCAGGGCAATTAGACAAGAAAAAAAATAAATAAATAAAGTCTTCCAGATGTGACTAAAGACTTAAAAATATTTCTGTTCATATATGACATGACACAAAATATAGAAGATCAAAGGTAAGGAAAAACATGACTAATAAACAAATATGATATAACATTAAGTTGTATATTAATACAAAATACCAAATTCTATTTCTGATGGCAGAAATGTATAAAGTACAAATTAAACTATGAAAATAATTTCATTTATATTACATATAAATAAACAGGAGAAAATAACAAATGCAGAAGTTATATTTCTAAAACTATAGAATTGTGAAAATAAAGTAAAAGCCACATTTATGGAATAGCAGTCCACAACAAAGAGCAGAACACTAATATAATGATTACAATCTTTTTCAAAATGCTGGGATATACAGATTTAATACATTATCTATCAAAGTCCTATGGTTTTCAGGAATTGACAGGATAACCCTGAAATTAATACGAAAATTTAAAGGACTCAGCACAGCAAATCAATCTTTAAAAGTAATAAGAATATTCAGAAGACAATATAATTTTCACTTTTAAAAATTTATACAAAGCTACAGTAATCAAGATAGTGTAACAGGCCCAAGGTTTACAAAAAAAGTATGGAATTAAAATTTAAAGTTCAGAAATCATCTCTTGCATTTATAGTCACTTGATCTTCAGGAGAGAGAACCAAGATTATTCAATGGGAAAGAACTGTCATTTTGATAAAAGGTTTTGGGAGAACTTGATTCCTATACAAGAAGAATGAAATTAGTCTCTTTCCTCATGTCATAAGCAAAGCTTAACTCAAAAGAGCAACTATTTAAATGTCGGATTTGAAACTTTCAGATTATACCATGAGTATAAATCTCAATGAACTTGAATTAGGAATGGTCAAATAATTTACAAAAAATGTACACTGGAAAATAAAATAGTAAAATGTGGCATCAACAAGTAAAATGAAAAATTTTAGACTTCACAAGCTAGAAATTTCAGCTAATAGAGTGGCAAAAAACTTTTATGTATCATATTTTTAATGCAAAGTAGTAAATACATATATCTAGAATATATATCTAAAATATATAAATGCCTACTATAACTATATAATAATAGATATGGTACAATTTTTAAATGAGCACATTATCCTAACAGGCATTTCTCCAAAGAAGATATAAAGTGGTCAAGAAGAATATTCAAAAGTATTCAATATCACTAGCCATTGTATAAATACAAAACAGCAAGAACACTAGTACATGGTTGATGAGAATTTAAAATAATACAACTACTTTGAAAAACTACTTGGTAATTCCTTCAATAGATCACGCTAGATTTACCATATGATCCAGTAAAACCAAAAGAAATAAAATTATATATCCACATATATTTGCTTATAAAAGTTAAGCAAATTATTATTATCCATAATAATTAACAATGGAAACAACTTAAGTATCCATGAGTCAAAGAAAGCATAAGTAAACTTTGATATTTTCAAATTATGTAACATTATTCTAACATAAAAAGAAATTATATACTGATACATGTTGTAGGATAGATACATCTTGAGAACACATTAAAGTGACAGAATTCAGTGACAAAAGTTCATATTATGATTCCTTTATGTAAAATAGTAATACTCAGCAAATCTATGGAGACAAAATAGATTAATCATTGTCTGGGACTGGCAAGGGACTTGGAAAATAAAAGTTCTATCTCACTAGAAGTTAAGTTAAATATATTGAAAATATGTAAATAAACTGAAAATATTAAATTGTTAGTATTTATGAAAATGATGTTTTCTAACATGTGGAAAGTGCTCAAATAAAGATTCTAGTGTACAAGACACTGAGACACAAATAACAAACTATTAATAAAGCTAAATGAAGGATGGGTGCCAAGAGAATAAATGCTAATTACATGAGAAGTTATAAATAAATTTAAAATCTACATAACACTAGGAAATAATTCCGGGGGAAAGTTAATCAATATTTTATTAGAGAGATTTGAAAGTGCTCCCAAATTTTGAGATGTACCTTTTTGGCAAATCTTTTAACTAGCAAAGTGATATTTTTAAGGAAAAGCAAATTTTATGGTTTTCTATGAAATATACTGCGCAAAGTAGAGAAAAACATACCCTTTTATTGCTAATATATATTGAAATGATGCCATATACCAGAAAAAACTGGCAGAACAGAATTTAGTACTGATATTAAGCATTGGGTCCCTGGACTGTCTTTATAGAATTAAAAGTTTTTTCATGACCTTAATAAATATATGTATATGTGTATATATGCATACATGTGTACATAGGTGTGTGTATGTATATACATATGCATGTATGTGTATATACCTATGTATCCATAGTTTTTAGTAACAGAACATAGAAAAGCTAGAGTTGCAACTTAGTAAGCATCTAAAAATGGTTACAAAATTTTCTGAGCGATTAAACCTTGAAAACATATACAGGAGAAAAACATTAATTATAAAATAGCAATTTTGGGATTAGAAGCCTGACTTTAAACCCCACTAATGTTATGATTGTAAAGGTTGCAAGGTGACTATGGATTGTATGGAAATATGCTACCTCACTGAGATTTTATGAGGTTAAATCAGGTAATGTGGTCAATATTGCACTACTAGTAGCTAATAAATAATAATCCAAAGAAATAAATGTCATAGACTCTCTCAAATGTTTTGATCAAATTCAGGAGGAACTCCTTTATTTCTATCCTTTATTCCCACAAGCATAGCTCTAAGCTAACTGAAATAACTTTTAGAATTGTATGTGTGCTTATGTAAACATTTACCTGTCAGTCAACCATGAAATCACAGGTCTCTCAAAAATCACTGAACTGATGTTTTCATGGTACTGTTTTTCCTCTCTATCACAGAAAGTAATAATATTAATCTTTCAGGAAGAATAAGATTAATAGTTCTGGAAAAAAAGAATAATAGCTCTGAAATGTATATTAAAAAGAATAGACTAAAAAACGGCTGGCTCTTACATACATTGAAATCTGTGCTTCCATTCCTACTGTGCTACTTTGTGAGTCAAAATGCACCAGGTAAATACTAACTTGTCTGCACTTAACTGCTTCATATTTGATTTTCTGGTAATAATTTATGTAATGACTTATAACAAGAATTGAATGAAACAGTGTAAGCGAATTGCGTTGCTTATTATATCACTAACATCACTAACTAAAGTCTCATTTCTAATACGCTTCACCATCTGAGAAGAGGAAATAAAGCCAGTCTAACTTAGAGGAAATAAAGCTCTAACTTATTCTTGAACTGGTATTTCTTAGAAATGATTGATTCATTTTCAAAGTAATTGTGTACTATCCTACAAATAAACACTACTCAAATATTCTGTAGATGACCTGTAGATCTCAAAATTTGCTTTCTTTCACAATCCAAAATAACCTGATAATGTACCTCCCTGATTTCTCAAAGATGGTTAACAAATGATTTCAGTAACTCGAATTGTGGTTCCTGATATTGTAAAGCCTAATTTATGAGGAATGACATCAACAACATGACAAAATAGGATACATTACCATTATATTTCCACACTACACTCACAGATAAAGGAACTTTGTAGGAATTACAGAGGTCATCAGAAAAGATCCAAGACACCAATGAAGCAAAAGACAGAGAACAGACTCAAAGGAGTTAGCAGGAAATGCGGTTTTACTGCTCCTACACCACTTCTCGCATAAGATGACACAACTCAGTACCAAGTGACACTTCAGCCACTGTTCCTTCCTCTGAAGAAAGCAAGAGTTTAGTGAATGAAGGCTCAATTGCTCAACTGTGCAAGACACTGCAAAATGGTACCCCTCCTATTCACTCCACACATACTCTTGAGGGAATCTGCATAGCTAAATGACTAGGAGTGGCTGGATGCTGGAAAGATACACAAAGACACACAGTAACCAGGGCTCAGAATTCACCAGTTGCATATTTATGGAACTTTGCATTTATTACATGAGATGACCTGTTCACAAGCCATTTAGGATGCTTCACCTGGGTGGTACCCCAACTATCACTAAGGGAGCACTCAAAGTTCTCCTCTCTCTCCATGGACAGTCAGATTCCTCCATACGGTACAGGTTTGGCAAGTGTAAATATGTGCAGAGAGCTTCAGTTCTCTAACCTATTGTTCAAAGGCTTGTTTCAGTTACTTGGAATTTGCAGGACTGAGATAAAATTCTATCTTAAGAATCTTTCCCCACCCTAAAAGAAAGTAGGAAGGATGGAAAGATGTAACCATAATAAAATGAGAGAGTCTCAGAGTCCAATGCTAAACTCATGAATGAAAGAATTTCCCACCCAAATCTAGTTAGTAAAGATTGGGATGTGTGACTGCTTCTTAAAGTGAGAAAAGACCAGCACAAGTCTTCAAGAACATGAAAAACCAAAAGCGTATGAAAACATCAAAGCATACATTAATTTTCCAGTAACTGATCCTAACCAAATACAGACCTAAAAAGAAGTGAGTAAGGGCAGTTATACTTACAAAAGACAAAATAGACATAATACCACAAGCCTATTGCTTGGTCCCAGGATGGGGTTTCCCTCTTCTGCAATTCCATCTCCCACAGCTATCCCAAACTCATCAGGGTGCTAATTCACTTATCACACACCTATTATGCAACATCATACAACCACATCCAGCCACCTCCAAAAGCCCCACCTATAGGCTCATAAGGCATTGGTGGGACATGTAGTTATAAGTCAAAACACAGAGACACACACACATATACAAACATACACAGAGAGAGAGAGAGAGAGAGAGAGAGAGAGAGAGAGAGAGAGAGAGAGAATTCAGAAAATATCTTGAGGCAAATAAAAATGGAAACAATATATCAAAACATATAGATTGTACCAAAAATGTTACAGAAAGAGGATTTTATAGTGATAAATGCCTGCATTAAAAATAAAGGAGATTTCATATAAACAACTTTATACCTAAAATCAAGAACAAAGTATAAATATAACAAAAATGCAAGACATAAAATTAAGACATAGAAATAAAGAAAATAGGATTAAATTGATGTTTTGAAAGATAAAAGTAGCAAATTTTACCTAATCTCAGAAGTGAAAAAAACTCAAAATCAGATATGAAAAAAGAGACATTAAAACTGATAATATAAAATTAAAGGTCAGTAAGTGACTCCTAACAAAATGTCGTGGCACATGCCTATAATCTCAGTACTTTAGGTGACTGAGGAAGGAGGATTAAAAGTTTAAGTCCAGTCTAGGCAATTTAGTGACTTTGAAAAACCCTGTATCAAAATAAAAAATGAAAAGCCATTGGAATATAGCCTGGAATGTGTACAGGCCTTGAGTGTGAAGGTCTTGATTTTATTCCTGAGTACCTGAGAGAGAATTACAAACAATTATATACAAACAAAATGAAAAACTAGAAGAGACTAAAAAAGTTCTAAAATATTCAAGTCGTCAAGGGAATCATGAAGAAATAAAGATTCTAAATGGTAATTAATAACAAGAGATTTAATCAGCAAGCAAAAATATTTCAATTAAGAAAAACCTAGGATTTGAGGGCTTCATTGATAAATTCCACTTTTAAAAAGTGAAAATTAATAGTAATAAACTTCAAGATCTTCCACAAATATTGAAAAGGAAGGAAAACTCCTGAAGACAATTTAAAAGGCTATCATTAACCCTGATGTCAAAGTTAAGTAAGGACAATTTTTTTAAATTTTATTTTACATACCATAAAACAAAAGAGGACAGAACAACACAGATCAGAACAAAACAATATAAGCAACACAGCACTTCAACACAAGACAATTGGATATCAACAGTAGCTACCATAATATCTCTTTCTTTGAAATAGTTGAGCATTACTTCACACACAATAATATCAAACACAACAAAATAGAATAAAAGCATTCAAGAGAATCAAACTATTACAAGGCATTCTGAACCAAATAACAGAAGAGGAACAATGGTTACAAGAATATCTCATTTTCCATAAAAAATTTGTTTATACTATCATACATATTAAAAACCAATGGTAATAGAAGAACGAAAGCATGGTAGGACTTCCAAGCAAAATGACATTAAATCAGCAATGGCTGCCATAATGTCTTGTTTTCTTCAAAGTAGCTGTTCATACAATCACACATAAAAAGGTCAAACAAAACAGAATAAAAACATTCCACCCAATGAATGAAAACATTACAACACTTCAAAGCAATATAATGGGGAACCCTGATTACCATAGAATCTTATGTACTCTTACCATTTCTTACACTAGGGAGACTATACAGTATTTATACATGTGAGTTTGATTTATTTTGCTTATGAGTATGGTCTCAAGTTGCACCCATTTATTTGTAAATATCTCAATGTGATCATTCTTTATAGCTGAGTAGTACTCCATTGTATAAAAGTACTACAACTTTTTTATCCATTCCTCAGTTAGTGGGCATTTAGGTGGTTTCCAAGATCTGGCTATTACAAATTGTGCCGCTATAAACATGGGTGCACATATATCACTGTTGTATGATGTTTTCAGTTCTTCTGGGATTATGCCTAGGAGTAGAATAGCTGGGTCAAATTGGACTTCCAATATGAGGAATCTCCAGACTGACCTCCACCATGGTTGCACCAGTCTACACTCCCACCAACAGTGCAGAAGAGTTCCTTTTTCCCTGAAGCCTCTCCAGCATTTGTTGTTGGTAGTTTTCTTGATCCTGGCCATTCTTTCCAGAGTGAGATTGATTCTCAGTGTGGTTTTAATTTGCATTTCTCTAATGACCAATGATGATGAACATTTTTTCATGTATTTATTTGCCATTTGTACTTCTTCATCTGAGAACTGTGTGTTCATCTTGGATACCCATTTTTGGATTGGGTCTTTGAATTTCAGGGATCTGATTTTTTTAATTCTCTGTAAGTTCTTGACAGAAGTCCTTTGTCTGAGGGACAGTTCACTAAGATTTTTTTCCCAGTTTGTGGGTTTTCTTTTCAATCTTTAATAAGATGTGATCCCAGTTATTGATTGTGGGAAGTATTTCCCGTGCAGTTTTGTTCTTGTTCATGAATTCTCTAACTACCCCTAAATCTTCAAGATTTTTACCTACTTTGTCTTCCAACAGCTTTATTGTTTCTGTTTTAATATATAGATCTTTGATCCACTTAGATTTTAGTTTAGTACATGGTGATAGGCATGGGTCTAGTTTTAGTTTTCAACATTTGGATAGCCAGTTTTGCCAGCACCATTTATTAAAGAGACTATTGTTCTTCCAGTGAACATGTTTGGCCCCTTTATCAAAGATAAGGTGGTTGAATGTGTTTGTAGTTGTGGTTGTATCTTCTAGTCTGTTCAATTGATCCTCAGATCTGTTTTATTCCAGTACCATGTTGATTTTATTATGGTAGCTTTGTACTATAACTTCAAGTCAGGGATTGTGATGCCTCCTGTCTTGGCTTTGCTGCTTAGAATTGCCTTTGCTATTCTAGGTCTCTTCTGGTTCCAGATGAATTTTAGGAGTGATTTCTCTAGATCTATGAGGTATGTTAATGGTATTTTCATTGAGATTGCATTGAATCTGTATAAAAATTTTGGTAGGATGGCCATTTTCACAGTAATTATTCTTCCTATCCATGAAAAAGAGATGTATTTCCATTTTCTGAGGTCCTCTTTGATTTCTTTTTCAGGATATTATATTTTTCTCTGTATAGCACTTTTACTTCTTTTGTTATATCAATTCCTAAGTATTTCATTTTGTTTTTGGACGCTAGTGTTAAGGGTGTGGCTTCTCTTATTTCTCACTCAGTGATTTTGTTGTTGGTGTATACGAATGCTATTGATTTTTGAGTAATGACTTTGTATCCAGCTACAATGCTGAATGGATTTATTATTTCTAGGATTCTTTCAATGGAGTTTTGGGGTCTTCTATGTAGAGTATCATGTCATCTGAAAATAATGATAGTTTAACTTGCTCTTTTCCTATCTTTACTCCTTTTATTTCTCTCTCTTGTCTAATTGCTCTGGCTAGTATTTCTAGTACTATGTTGAATAGAAGCAGTGATAAGGGACATCCTTGTCTTGTGCTTGATTTTAAGGTAATGACTTCAGTTTTTGGCCTAATATGATGCTGGCTGTTGGTTTGTCATAGATGGCCTTTATCATACTGAGGTAAAGACAATCTATTCCAATTCTCTGCAAAGTTCTTATCATGAATGGGTGTTGGATCTTATCAAAAGCTTTTTCTGCATCTATAGAAATGATCATGTGATTCTAACTTTTGGCTCTATTGATATGGTGGATTACATTTATTGATTTATGTATGTTGAACCATCCCTGCATGCCTGGGATGAATCACACTTGGTCATGGTGTATAATCTTCTTGATGATTTGCTGCATCCTATTTACCAATATTTAATTGAGAAATTTGCATCTATGTTCATTAGGGAGATTGGCCTGTAGTTCTCTTTTTTAGTTGGGTCTTTCTCAGGTTTTGGTACTAGAGTAATATTTGCTTCCAGGAGTGACTTAGGGAGAAATACTTCCCTTTTGATTTCATTGAACAGTTTGAGGAGTGTCAGCATTAGGTCTTTGCATTTCTTGTAGAATTCCACAGTGAATCCCTCTGGGCCTGGGCTCTTCTTTGTTGGTAAGGACTTTATTACATTTTCAATTTCATTAATAGAAATTGGGTTATTCAGCAGTTTTACATCTTCTTGATCCAGTTTGGTGGTTCATATGTTTCTAGGAATCTGTCCATTTCTTCTGTGTTATTGAACCTATGAGGGTAGAGGTTTTTGAAATAGGTGTTGATGATCTTCTGTATTTCCACAGAGTCAGTAGTGATTTCACCTTTTTCATTCCATATGGCATGAATTTGAGTCTTTTCTTTCCTTTTTTTAAAAATTAGGTTGGCTAGGGGCTTATCAATTTCGTTTATTCTTTCATAGAACCAACTCTTTGATTCATTGATTCTTTGTATTGTTTTCATACCCTCTATTGCATTAATTTCTGCTCTGATCCTTATACTGTCGTCCCTTCTTTAGGCTTGGGGCTTGGCTTGCTTTTTTTTTTTTCTAAATGTTTGAGGTGTAGTATCAGGTTGTTTATTTGTGTTCGTTCTGTTTTCCTAATGTGGGAATTCAGTGCAATAGATTTTCCTCTGAGTAATGCTTTTATTGCATCCTACAGATTCCGGTAAGTTGTATTTGTATTTTCGTTTGCTTGTAGATATTGTTTAATTTCTTCTTTAATTTGCTCTGTGATTCATTGGTTGCTCAAGAGTGTATTATTCAATTTCCATGTGTTGGTGGGGTTTTTGCAGTTTCTCTTTTATTTTTTATTTAAAAAAATAGAAAAAAGTAGAAATATTACAGAATTTCAAAAAAGGATAAACAGTAAGAGATCACTGGTTGATAAATTACATATTGTCCTTTTAGAAATAGTTGTTCAAGTTACAAAATTAGAGCATACAAAGTAAACATTCAAACAGTGAGACTGCAAACAGATCTGTTCAACAATCCAACAAAAACTTAGAAGTACGGTTATCAATCTTATACATTTAAATATTCATGCAATTATACCTTTTATACCACTTCCTTTTTCCTCTCTTTTTTACAATACCAATTATGCATTTTTAAAAAATTTATTTAAAGAGGAAAAAAAGCAAAAGGAAAAGAGTAGCAACAATAGAGAATTCTAAAAGAAAAAGGAGAAAAAAACACTAAGAAATCAATAATTGATAAATTACATATTGTCATCTTGGATGTAGTTGTTCAAGATACAAAATTAAAGGATACATAGTAGACATTCAAACAGTGAGACTGCAACCAGTTCTGCTCAAAGACCCAACAAAGATTAAGCAATATGCTCATCTATTTTACACACACAAACATACATGCAGTTATATTCCTGAGAGCCCTTTCTTTTCCTCTCTTTTTTACAATAACATTTACACATTTTGGGTTTTATTACTCTTATAGTTCTTATCACTTTTTACACTAGAGACACAGTGTGATATTTATAAATATGATTCTTATTTGTTTCACTAATGAGGATAGTCTCAAGTTGTCTCCTTTTACTGATGATGGCCTCAAGATCATCCTTTTTATAGCTGAGTAATATTCCATTGTGTGAAAATACCATATCTTTTTCATTCATTCTGCAGCTGATGGGCATCTTGGTTGTTTCCAAGATTTAGCTATTACAAATTGTGCTGCTATGAACATGGGTGTACATATATCACTGTGATATGAACTTTTCAGTTCTTCTGGGGAAATACCCAGGAGGGGAATAGCTGGATTGAATGGAACTTCCAATCCTAGTCTTCTGAGAATTCTCCATACGGATTTCCATAGTGGTTCCACCAGTCTACATTTCCACCAATAGTGGAGCAGTGTTCTTTTTTCCCTGCAGCCTCACCAACATTTGTTATCAATTGATTTCTTGATGGCAGCTATTCTTTCTGGAGTGAGGTGTAATCTCAATGTTGTTTTAGTTTGCATTTCTCAAATGACTGGTGATGGTGAACATTTCTTCATGTATTTATTTGCCATTTGTATATCTTTCTCTGAGAACTGTGTGTTCATCTCAGATGCCCATTTTTGGAGAGTGTCTTTGAATTTGAGGAGCTTGATGTTTTTCAATTCTTTATATGTTATGGACATAAGTCCTTTGTCTGAGGGGTTGCGGGCTAAAATTCTTTCCCATTCTGTGGGTTTTATTTTCAGTCTGTTGGTAATTTCCTTTGAAGTGCAGAAACTTTTCAATAATATGAGATCCCATTTGTTGATTCTTTGAAGTGTGTCCCATGCAGTTTGCATTTTGTTCATAAATTCTCTGCCTACCCCTATGTCTCCAAGACTTCTACCTACCTTGTCTTCCAGTAGATTTAGTGCTTCTGTTTTAATATTTAGGCCTTTGATCCATTTAGACTTTAGTTTTGTGCATAGTGATATGCATGGATTTAGTTTCAGTCTTTGGCATGTGGAGAGCTAATTTTTCCAACACCATTTATTAAAGAGGCAACCCTTCCAGTGAACATGTTTAGCCCCTTTGTCAAAAGATAAGGTGGTTGAGTGTGTTTGTATTTATGCTTGCATCTTCTAATCTGTTCCATTGATCCTCAGGTCTATTTCTTTGCCAGTACTATGCTGATGTTATCACTGTGGCTTTGTAATATAGATTCAAATCAGGAATTAAGAGGCCTCCTGCCTTGCCTTTGTTGCCCAGAATTGGCTTTGCTATTCTAGCTTTGTTCTGTTTCCAAATGAATTTCAGTAGTGTTTTCTCTAGATCTGTGAGTTATGTCAATGGTATTTTGATTGGGATTGTTTTAAATCTGTATAACAGTTTGTTGAGTATGGCCATTTTCACAATGTTGGTTCTTCCTAGCCAAGAGCAAGGAATATCCTTCCATTTTCTAATATCTTCTTCAATCTCCTTTTTCAGTGTAGTATAATTTTCAGCATATAAGTCTTTTACATTTTTAATTAGATTGATTCCTAAGTATTTCATTTTTTTTAGATGGTAATCTAAAGGGCATTATTTCCATAATTTCTCTCTTGGTGAGTTTTTTGTTTGTGTACAGGAATGCTATTGATTTTTGAGCATTGACTTTGGATCCAGCTACACTGCTGAACTTGTTTATTACCTCTAGTAGTCTTTTAATGGAGATTTTTGGGTCTTCTATATAGAGTATCATGTCATCCGCAAATAGTGATAATTTAACTTCTTCCTTTCCTATCTTTACTCCTTTTATTTTTCTCTCTTGTCTGATTGCCCTGGCCAGTGTTTCCAGAACTATGTTGAAAAGGAGTGGTGAGAGTGGACATCTTGGTCTTATTCCTCATTTTAAAATGAAAGCTTTCAGTTTTTGTCCATTTAGTATAATGTTGGCTGTTGGTTTGTCATAGGTGGCCTTTATAATGTTGAGGCAGACACCATGTATTCTGAGTTTCTGAAGGTTTTTATCATGAACATGTGTTGGACTTTGTCAAAAGCTTTTTCTGCATCTATTGAGATGACCATGTGGTTTTTGTTTTTGGCTCTGTTGATGTGGTGTTTTATATTTATTGATTTGCATATGTTAAACCATCCCTGCATTCCTGGAATGAACCACACTTGGTCATGATGTTTAATCTTCTTGATGATTTGCTGCATTCTGTTTGCCAATATTTTGTTGAGAATTTTTGCATCAGTGTTCATCAGTGAGATTGGTCTATAGTTCTCCTTTTTGGTTGGATCTTTCTCTGGTTTTGGTATCAGAGTAATACTTGCCTTCAGGAAGATTTAAGCAGGATTGCTTTCTTCTCAATTTCATTGAAGTGTTTAAGGAGTATTGGCATCAAATCTTCTCTAAATTTCTTGTAGAATTCAGCTGTGAATCCATCCAGACCTGGGCTTTTCTTTGTTGGGAAGTTTTTAATTACATTTTCAATTTCAATATCTGATACTGGGTTGTTCAAAATTGCTCTCTCTTCTTGGTTAAGCTGTGGTAGTTAATATGTTTCTAGAAATCTGTCCATTTCCTCTGTGTTTTCCACTCTATGTGAGTAGAGATTTTCAAAGTAGGTATTCATGATCTCTTGAATTTCCATGGGATTTGTAGTAATTTCCCCCTTTTCAGTTCTTATTGCATGAATTTGGGTTTTTTCTTTCTTTATCTTGATAAGGTAAACTAGGGGTTTGCCAATTTTGTTTATTTTCTCAATTTTATTTTGATTCATTAATTCTTTGTATTATTTTTTTAGTTTCAATTGCATTGATTTCTGCTCTAATCTTTACAATTTTCTCTCGTTTATGAACTTTGGGCTTAGCTTGCTCTTCTTTTTCTAGAAGCTTGAGATGGAGCATTAGGTTGTGTATTTGTGCTCATTCTGTTTTCTTGATATGACAATTTATTGCTATATATTTCCCTCTTAAGACTGCTTTCATTGCATCCCACAGATGACAGTATGTTGTTTCTGAGTTTTCACTGAATTTTAGGTATTGCTTTATTTCTTCTTTAATTTCATCTGTAGCCCAATGGTTTTTGAAAAGGTTGTTATTTAATTTCCATGTATTTGTACAGGTTTTGCAATTTTTTTGCCATTAATTTCCAATTTCAGTGTGCTATGGTCAGATATTAAGCATGGTATGATTTCAATACTTTTGCATTTTCTTAAGAATGTGTTATGGGATAATATATGATCTATTTTGGAGACTGTCCCATGTGCTGCTGAGAAGAATTTGTATTCTGATGTGATTGGGTGGAACACTCTGTAAACATCTACTAAGTCCAATTGCTCACAGGTATGATTCAGTTCTGCTATTTCTTTGCTGACTTTTTGTCAAGTTGATCTATCTCTGTAACAATGGGCTGTTAAGATTTCCTATTATAATTGTGTTCTTGTGTATTTGGTTTTTCATGTCCATTAGTGTCTGTCTTATATAGTTGGGTGCTCCTGTATTTGGTGAATATATGTTTATAATTGTTAGTTCTTCCTCTTGAAAGTTTCCACTAATGAGTATGTAGTGACCTTATCTATCTCTTTTAATCATTTTAGGTTTGAAGTTCATGTTGTCTGAAATTTTTTTTGTCTGCAATTTGAATAGTTACCCCTGCTTTTTTATGGGTTTCTGTTGCATAGAATATTGTTTTCCATCCTTTAACATTTAATCTATGAGTTTCCTTTTTGGTCAGATGTGTTTCTTGCATACAGCATATTTGGGATCATGTTTCTTGATCCATACTGTCAGACTATTTCATTTTATAGGTGAATTGAGGCCATTTACATTTAGGAATATCACTGATATGTACTGGCTTCACTTTGCCATGTTATGTTCCAGTTTTTGCTTTCTGCTTTTCCCCTTATGTAATTGCTTATCCTACCTGGTGGTTTCTTTCTGTTGTTTTGGGGATTGTGGTCATTTTTATCGCTGTGTAGTATCTTTCAGTATTCTTTCTAGAGTTGGTTTGGTGGATGTGAATTTTTTCAGCTGTTCTCTGTCAGGAAGTATCTTGTTTCTCCATTAAATTTGAGTGAAAGTTTTGTTGGGTACAACAGTCTGGGTTGAAAGTTGTTTTATTTCAGGGCTTGAAATACCTCACTCCAAGCTCTTCTTAACTTGAGGGTTTGTGCTGAGAAGTCTGCTGTGAATGTAATGGGCTTTCCTTTGTAGGTGAGTTTTGTCTTTTCTCTAAAAGCTTTTAGTATTCTGTTTTTATGTTGAATGTCTGAGATCTTAATTATTATGTGTTTTGGTGTGGATTTATGTTGATTTTGACTGTTTGGCATTCTATATGCCTCACTTATCTGCATATCAGATTCTTTCCCCATGTTTGGGAAATTTTCTTCTTTTACTTCTGTGCATATTTTGACTATGTCATTTGCTTTGATTCCTGCCTCTTTACTGATGCCTATTTATCTTCTATTGTTGCTCTTGGCATCATCTTGAAGCTGTGGATTGTCATTTCATGCTGCCTTGTTATTTTTAAAAGTTCTGTCCTCTCATGATCGTTAATTTCAATTCTTTCCTCAAGGTCCGAAATCCTATCCTCAGCTTCATTTAAGGAGTTTTGCAAGCTTTAAATAGAATTTCTTGTTTCTTGGATGTCTCTTTCAGTTTGTTCCATGAATTCTGAATGTTTTGTATATTGTTCATTCAAGGTTTCAATCATTTTCCCATGCTCCTGTACTTTTTTTCTCAATTTCTTCTTTAGTTGCACTCAGCACCTCCTTTACTAAGCTAGTTATTTCTGTCATTACATGGGAGAGTACTTCTAATTTGATTTCCTCTATAGCCTCATGGAGTTGTGTTTTTTTATTTCACTAGCTATCTTTGCAGAAATTTTGAGGTCCTCTATTTCAATATCTCCTGTACTTGCTTCTGGTGAACTATATGTTTGAGACTGCATTTTGCTTTTTTGCTTTGTCATTTTCACTCTGCTTGATGTTTTTTGTGTGTAGGAGGTGGTCACCCACACTCTTTTCAGATTCACCAAGGTCTTTCAGTTAGTTGGAGGGGGCTTTACTACTGGCCCTATTTACCCACTGTATACCTCTATTTTAGGAGCATACTTACCACACTGGCACAGTTATTCTGCTGTAGTCCAAAATTCATCACCTGGGAACTAAATTCCAAGTTTTTTTCATGTACTGGGATTCCACCAGAGGGCATGGTCAGAGCCTGAGCCTGGAATCTGGGTCCTGCTGCCTGCTTGGTGGTCACTAGTCATGGCCCAGTTGGGCCCCATCCCTGTGTGCAGCCCTGGGTGGTCTTGGACATAGCGTGTGGTCTTACTGCCTGGGAGCATGCTCAAAGTCCCCTTCTGTGCACTGTGATTCCACCAGAGTGCACAGTGAGGGCCCAAAGCTGGAATCTGGGTCCCACTGGCTGCTTGGTGGTTGCTGGGTATGACCAGGTTAATGCCCCCCCCATCCCTGTTTGTAGTCCGGGTGGTCTGGGACAGAGCAGATGGTCTTACTGCCTGGGAGCAGGCTCAAAGTCCCTTTCTGTGTGCTGGGGTTCCATGGGAACATGCAGTGAGGGCCCAAAGCTGGAATCTTGGTCCCATTGGCTGTTGGGCGTGGTCCAGTTAGGCCCCATTCCCTGTGTGCAGCCTGGGATGGTCTGGGACTCAGTGGGTGGTTTTAACACCTGGGAGCAGGCTCAAAGTCCTTTCTGTGCACTGGGATTCTACCAGAGCCGGTTTTTGCAGTTTCTTATCATTAATTTCTAGTTTCATGACTCTATGATCTGATAACATGCATGGGATAATTTCAATTCCTTTACATTTACTTAAATAGGTTCTATTAAGCAGTGGACTAGTATATGGTCTATTTTAGAGAATGTCCCATGTACTGCTGAGAAGAATTTATATTCTGATGTTGTTGGATGGAACACTGTATATGTCTATCAAGTCCATTTGTTCACAAGTGTGATTCAGTTCTGCTTTTTCTTTGCTGATTTTCTGTTTAGTTGATCTGTCCTTTTGTGTCAATGGCATGTTAAGTTCTCCTGTTATAATTGTGTTACTACTTATTTGATTTTTCATTTCTGTTAACACTTGCTTTGTATAGCTGGGCACTCTGGAATTTGGTGCATATATATTTAAGATTGTTACCTCTTCCTCTTGCAGTTTTCCCCTAACTATTATGTAGTGACCTTCTTTATCTCTTTGGATCTTTCTTGGTTTGAAGTTCACATTGTCTGCAAACAGAATAGCTACCCCTGCTTTTTTTTTGAGTTCCTGTTACATGAAGTATTGTTTTCCATCCTTGGACTTTCAGTCTATGAATTACCTTTTGGGTTAGATGGGTTTCTTGTAGACAGCATATTGTTGGATGTTGTTTCTTGATCCATTCTGCCAGTCTGTTTCTTTTAATTGGTGAATTGAGGTTATTTACATTAATGTTTATAACTGTTATATATTGGTTTATTGTTGACATGTTATCTTTCTGCTGTGCATCTTTATCTTTTCCTTCTGTCTTGCTTAGTGGTTTTTTTCCTATATGTATGTAGAATGTCTTTGAATATTCTTTGCAGGATTGGTTTGGTGATCATGAAGTTCTTCAGTTGTTCTTTGTCATTGAAGTATCTTAGCTCTCCATCCATTTTGAAGCACAGTTTTGCAGGGTACATCATTCTGGGTTGAAAGTCATTTTCCTTTAGGATCTGAAATGCTTCACTCCATGCTCTTCTGGACTTCATTGTCTGTGTTGAGAAGACTGCTGTGATTCTGATAGGTTTTCCTTTATAGGTGATCTGTCTTTTCTCTCTAACAGCTTTTAATCTGTTCTTATGTTGGATTTCTGGGATGGTAATCATGATATGTCTGGGTGTGGTTTTATTTTGGTTATGGCTGTTTGGAGTTCTATATGCTTCACTAATCTGAATGTCAGTTTCCATTCTCATGATTTGGAATTTTTCAGCTATTACTTCTGTAAATAGCCTCTTGATATCATTTGTGTTGTTCCCTTCTTTTTCATTTATCCCTATTAGTTTTATGTTGTTTTTCTTTGCATCATCTTGCAACTGTTGAATTGTTATTTCCTGATTCCTGGTTATTTTTAAAATTCTTTCCTTACCTGTTCACTAGCTGCAATCTTATCTTTGAAGTCTAAAATTCTATCTTCACTTTTGGTGAGGTGGTTTTGGCAACTTTCAATAGAATTTTTTATTTCCTGGATATCTCTTTGAATCTGCTTCATGTATTCTGTTTGTTTCTTCTACTGTTCATTCAAGGATTCTATTCTGTTTGCTTTGTTCCTCTAATTTTTTACCTATGTCTTCTTTAGATGCATTCAGTACTTTTTTCACTACTTTTATCATTTCTTCTTTTACCTGGGAGATTATTTCTGATTTGAGTTCCTTCATAGCTTCCCTTACTTGCTTCTTTATTTCAGTTCATATCATTTCAGGTATTTCAGGTGTATGACTAGTATTTTTTTCTATTTATGTGGCTCCCAGGCTTTCTTGGGATGGGCTGGAGGTTTGAGACTGCATTTTGGTATTTCATTTTGTCACTTTCCTATATTTCCATGTTTTGAGTGATGTTCCAAAACTTTTCCTGAGTGTGTTGGAAATCACCTCCTGTGCCCTCAGCTCCCAGAACTCATGGGCCTTAGCTCCCCTGGTTGAATGAAGGTTGCTGAGCATGGTCCACTCAAGTCTGCAAAACCTCTCCAGGCTAGTCCAGTTTCCTAGGGGTGGGCGGGTACTCAAGCACTGGGAGTGATGTCCCAAACTCTTCCAGGCCAATGCCAGTGAGCTGGAACTCTGCTCACTGCTGCACAGGCCTAACTCCCCTCTCAGTGCCAGCCTGGTCTAAGTAAGGACAAATTAAGAAAAGAAAATTGTAAACCTGTATTCTTCATGCACATGGATTTAAAATCCCCAAGAAAATATCAGCAAACTGAACTCAACAGCACATTAAGAAGATTATGAACCATGGATAAGTAGGATATATTATTGGAATACAAGGGTAGCTCAACATATGCAAGTCAAGAAATATGATAGGCCACATTAACAGAGTGTAGGTTCAAATTCAGATGATCATGATGATTGAGGCAGAAACAAAATATTTTACAAAGTTCAGCACTCTTTCATGATATCAACTCTCTGAAAATTAAAGCTAGAAAATTAGAATTAGAAAATTATAGATGTCATGTATCACATAATACTGCACTGGTAATACTATGCTCTATGATAAAAAATTGAAAGTTTTCCTCTGAGATCAGGAAAAAGACCAAGATGCCTATACTCACCTTTTCTATTCCACATGGCTCTAGGGGTCCTAGCCAAAGTTAGATTTAAAAGTCATGAAAATTAGAAAGAAGAAGTAAAATTACCTGGTTGTAGATATATGGTATATGTGCTGTCAAAGTGAGCACATTTGTAGATATAGACAAATAAGAAGATGTCAAATGTTAATGGATTAGAAGACTTAATATTTTACAGTTTTCATCATAGCCTAAGATAAGGTATTAATTCAGTGAAATGTCTTAAATTTCCAAACTTTTTTTTCACATAAAAAAGTCTAAAACTCATGGAAACATAAAACTTTCCACTTAGCTAAAGCATTCTTGGAAAGAATACCAAAGCCGGAGGTACCATACAGTACTTCCTTAGGATACATTACTTTTAAAAGCTATAGTAATCAAAACTTTAGTATACAGGCATAAAAATTGACATGTAAATCAATGGAACAAGATAGCTCAGAAATAAACCTACAAATATACTGTCTACTAATCTTCTATGCAGTCACTGAAAATACAAAATGGGGAAATAATCTCTTCAATAACTGGGACTTGGAAAATTGGATAACCACATGCAACATATAGACATTGATACCTTAAAACACATACAAAAATCAATACAGATGGATTAGAGACTTAAATATAACATTTTCTTTTTTTCTTTTTCTTTTTTTGTTTGTTTGTTTGTACCAGGGATCCAACTCACAACCTTGCACATGCCAGGCAAAATACAACATTTTCAGATATAGAACTCCTGAAAGAAAACAGTAAAAATTTCCTTGAAATTAGCTTCAGCATAATTTATTTTATAATATATGGCAGCAAAAGTTCAGTTAATAAATAAATAAAAATAAGCAAATGGGACTTCATAAAATTAAAATGTTTCTCTGCACACGATAAAGTTCATAAATCACATCTCACCTAATGGAACTGTAAAAAAAAAAAAACAGAAAAAAAATTCCTATGAATTCAGGGAAAATACTGGAAAATCATATATGATAGAAAGTTATTATTTGAAGTGTATTTTAAAAAATCTTGCAATTAAATAGCAAAATCTCCAACAACAGCAACAAAAATATATCCTTACTCAAATGAACACAAAAGTAGCCAGCAGATATATAAAATAGATCTTCAAAATCACCAATCATCAAGTAAATATAAAGCAAATCCCAAACGAAATATCACTGGGAATGTGTGGGCCCCTGACTGTAGAACAGACCCCAGCCTCTCCCTGTGAGTCAGTACCAGAGGTAGAGAAAGAAGATCACACCAGGAAGCAAGTCCAGTCTGGGAACCAGTGCTATGCACAGACCACCGCTGGATTGGAACAGAGAGACCCCAGCCCCTTCTGGTGTGTGGGCTGGCAAACAAGAAGTACCAACCCCCTGCCCTCACCATAAGCGACCAGCTTATCCAGAGAAACAGAGGCTGTGATGATAACTAAAATGCAACTGGATGCCTGCAGTGCTTCAGTGTTTCATGAACACTGCAGGTCTAGGAACAGTGTTCTGATCATAGGTTTAGAGGAAAGCAGTATGTACTGTGGCATCTAAGGGGGATCTCCTTCTGAGGGTTGTGGCCAGTGTTGATTCTCTATGGTCTTGTTTTGAAAGTCTTATATAGTTTCCATTGTTTTGTTGAGTTGGGTTTTATTTCTTTTGCTTTATTTTACTATGTAAAATCTGATGGCAGGAGCAGCTATTTCAAAGATAGCAAGAAATACTATGGTAGCAATTTTGGATTTACTATAGGCTTGTTTTGAAGTCCTTTATTGTATTCATTGTTTTGTTTTTTTTGTTTCTTTTCTAATCTGTTCTGTTTGATTTCTACTATGTCTGAAGTTGTCTGAAACTACTTTGAAGCTATCAGGAGGCATTATGGTAACTATTGTTGGTTTCATAGTGTTTTGAAGTCCTATAACTCTTACAATGGTTTGTTTTGAGTGGTATCTTTCTATCTGAAAGATATTCACACTAATGTATTCATTGCAGAATTATTTGTGATAACCAAGAAATGGTAACAACCCAAATGTTCATCAAATTATGAATAAGTAAGCAAAGTATCCTATTAGATACAATGGAATATTATGCAGTATTTTTAAAATTTCTATTTTTATGAGTAGATATTTGCAGTACATAATAATGACATTCATCATGAAGAATCAGTACATGTGTAGAATGCATTTCTAACTTTTTTCATCTCTTTCCCTTTGCCTCTCTCCTCCAAAGAAAAATCTTGCCATTTCATAGAGCATGTATATACCTGAAAAATTTTATAGTAGGTGAAATTTTATCACGTATATGTGGAAGGTAAAAACAGTCAAATTTATAGAAACAGAAAAGTAAACACTTTATTACTAGGGGCTTAGTGTAAATGAGGACATGTCGGCCAATACAGATTTTCAGTGTAAAATGAAGTTCTGGACATTTAATGTGCAGCATTGCAACTATGGTTAATTATAATTTAATGTATGGTTAAAATTTGCTAAGATAGTAAATCTTTAGAGTTCTTAGTACAAAAAACAGAGAGAAAAAACAAAGAGAAGGAAGGAAGGGGAGAGAGAGAGGGAGAAAGAAAGAGAGACAGAAAGAAAGGAAGGAAGGAAGGAAGGAAGGAAGGAAGGAAGGAAGGAAGGAAAGAAGGAAGGAAGGAAGGAAAATATGAAAAGAAGGGGAAAGAGACAGGAAGGAAAGGGCAGAGCTATATCTAACATATTCCAAATTCTCTGCACCCACTCACAATTCTTTCTGAAAACACATGCCAACCCTATACCATTCTACAAACATTTAACGCAGCTAATATTCAAATCCAATGATGCTAAATAGCTATAGGTATGTTCTCTTCTTTTCCCAACTCGAATTTTTAAATTCATTCCAGAGCAATCATAACCCCTATTTGTATAATTCTGTGATTTATATTGACTTTTGACTTCAGAGTGCTAACAGTGATAGTTGTTATCAAGTAAACATATGCATTTAGAACACAGTAACAACAATGATATTAATAAACCCAAATGTAACACAAAGGTTGTAAGATTGAGAAACCTTAGAAAACATGTTCTCAGAGGGAGGTATTGAACAAATAACAAGAAACCTGAGGACAGACAGAAAAGAACAGATCATGGCAGAAAAATGGGTGTGTAAAATTGTACAGTCTATTGAGAGAATCACAGGTAGTTCTGTGAGAATTTAAATATGTAGGAACCAATTCTTAAGGGGCCTATAAGAATAGAAAGCAATTCAAGCATATGGGAGAGAAAGGTTTACTTTGGATAATAGAGCTCAAAATCATCTGGAAACTCAGAAAAGAGATACAGTTGCCAAAGACAGAAAAATATTAAGTGTAGATTCTCTCTTCCTGGGCCATGAACTATCAAGGAAGAATTAGTGATGCAACATTGGTAGGGAATCATTGTAGCCAATAGAGTATATGCATTATATGTTTAGTAAAAAGTTAAAGATATTTTCCCATAATTTGAAAATTTGCCCTAAATATTTGTGTATCCAAAGATTTTATCCATTTCTCTTCATCTTCAGTGGCATTTTTAATAGTCAACCTAGGAACTGCTTAAACCAAGAGTACCTCTAGTATGGGACATGACTTAAATTAACTGGTGATTTAGCATGCAATAAAGAATAGAACATACAAAAGAAAACATTTTTACTCAAATATAATACATTTATATATAGTTTCCATGGTTTCAAAGCTTGTCCATGAGCCATATTTGAAAAAACAAAATTAGAATAAAATTGGATTCTGAGAACTAAAAAATCCTTTTGGCACAAATGACTCCTTCCCACTCCTGGCACTAAGAACTTAACTAAACTTGTGCAACCTTTACTGGCTTAAGAGACATCTTCAGGATGGGTCTTGACACCTTAAATGCCTTTCTGAGAAAGTTCAGCACTGCCAAAAGGACTTATTCTGTATTATGTTATTCACAAAATACAATGAGTATTGATTTTTCAAAAAATTACTACTGTAAAAGACACATCACAATTAATCCCCCTCAAAATAGTCTTCCTCACTTAATACACACTTACCCCATCATGTTTACCACTCTCAGAAGCAGTTTCAGTTCTCTTTAGTTGATCTTTACTTGCTCTGCTCCAGCTGTCTCAAGATCCTATTTGAATCCAAATGTTTGCCTTTCATGGTGATTTGACTCTGGAAAACAACCAGAAGTCTCATGGTGCCAGATACAGTGAACAAGATGGCCAAAGGCAGGACACAGTGTTTTTACCAGCCTGGCTTTCCTTTGGATACCACTGGACAGCTGTCTTAGTTATTTTTCTTGTTGTCAAGACAAAATATACAACACCCAAAGTTAAAGAGGAAAAGGTTTATTTAGCCTGCAGTGTGTAGAGGTTTCATTCCATCACTCCAAAGCAAGGTGGCTCATGGCAGAGGGGCTTTAGTTCATGGGACAAGACAGCAAAAGCAAAAAGAAAGCACACAGTGGTGAGCCTCTTTCTGTCCTTTATGTTGTTACACCCTAGAGCAAGTGTGGCATTCACTCCCTTAATTTCAGCATTGGACCATTAACCAATGACCTGCTCCAGATTCAATCACCTCCATAAAATCCCTATGACCGCATGAGGCTTTGGGAGGGCATCTAGATGCAAACCATAACAGCAGTCTGTGTTTTTTACCACATTTCATAGTGACAAAAAAGAGGAATTCCAGAGCTGCTTCAGAAATTGAAAAGAAGAAAAGGATGTGTGTTTGAAAGGAAGGGCAGGTATTTTGAGGGAATTAATATAAATGGGTCATTTTCTGCAGTAAATTTTGTTAAAAGCATTCACCATATATTTTGATCACTCCTTGTATTTCTGCCATATCTGTAAAGGCCACAGTAGTCCTTCCCATACAGTACTGATTTTGACAATCCTGCAATTATAAATCTTTGCTCTGAATTTATGAGCTGTAAACTTTTTATCATATAGAAATATCTCTCCAAAGCCTAAGGGCCATCTCTTTCCCATGCAGGCATCTAAAGGAACAGCTGTCTTGGTCCCAATTCCCAAGGAAGGGTAAAAGACTGACTTCACAAGATGATGACTTGCCCAACTTTGGAAAACTCCCTTCTGTTGTAAAGTTATAAAAAAAAAATCTGTTTCTTTTTCCAGATAAAAGCAATTTATAAAAGGATGTGGCCTGATCATGTGAACCAATTCTCTTAATCCAATAATTGTTTTTGCTTTATCCCACCCCAGTATTTTTTGTTCCAACACTGTGAAGCTCAGTTTTAATGCTGATATTTCTCTTTCCTAGTGCACAATTCTGGGTAAAATGTATCTTACCACTTTTAAATGGTTAACATCCTGAAAGACAATTCCAAATGCCATACTTTATGTTGAAATCTCTGAAGGTTGAAATCCATAAAGTCTAAATCTCTGCAAGAGTGAAATTCTGAAAATATAATTATGGCATAAATAATTTTTTCAAAAGAATTTCAAAAGACATTTATTTACATTTCTAAAATGGGCTTTATTTCAGAAATATAGAAACATATGACAGAATTTTTCATAAGCACCTGAAAATATATGTAATTTTGGAAATAAACTCTCAGAAATACTAACAACAGTTGAACAACTGTTACAGAATAATCCACAGGCTGGGATCCTGCAGTTCTGATGTCCAAAGAAACTGAAGAAAACTCTGTCCGATCTCTTAGAGATGCACGATTTTTTCTTTGTATGTTTGTTTGCTATATTTGCTCTTTCCAGACTCTCAAACTCTGGGATTGTGCCCACTCACAATGAGATCAGATTTCTTCACCTACCCCAAAACTCATACACTATTTCCCTGGAAACACCCTGCAGACACACTGAGATAATGTTTTACTGTGTTCTTCATATTCATTTTGCCTAATACAAAGCAAAGCTCTAGTGTATCCTGCTTATCCTGCAAGTAACCAACTCAAAATGCAGCAATCCATTTCCCCAAATTTGGTATTCTAGTCCTCAACTATTTCCCCTTTGTTTCGATAGGAGTTGTAATTTTAAATACTTTGTTTTTCATGATTTCAACACTCCAGATTGCTAATATTTTTAGAATTGTGTGGTTTTGATATTTCAGATTTTAGGAATTTTAATTTAGGGGAATTTCAACATTGAAAATCATGATTTAGGATTTAACCTTTGTAGGTTTACGATTTTCAAAGATTTTTAGCAAGTATGCATTTCTTTTTGAAACTTGCAGAGACATAAAGAAATCATATTAAATCTTTCATTCTGTTATTTCTTTCTTACTTTCTTCATTTATTGACTAGACCTTAAAGGGAGTATCTTTCCCAAAAGGAGACAGAGTTGCTAAATGCTTTAGCAGTTCTCTACATATTTATGTGCTGGCACAGCTGATTACTGGATAGTTAGGTCAATGATAATATCCGTATTTCTCCAGATTGTGGAAACTCATTATGTACAGCACCATGCCTTTTTTGCTATATTTCTGTCTCTTGAAGGAAGCAGAAAGAGAGACAACATGTGCTAGTGTAATACTTAAATTGAAGCTTGATTCGTGACTTTGGGGAAGTCATTCAAACTGGCTAAGCCATAATTTTCTTTAATGTTAAATAAGAAGGAAAAATACATTAAACAACTTCATCAATCACTTAACCTAATTCCAACAAAAATTGTATATAGTGTGGTAATGAAATTAAGAGATCCTAGGAAATGTTGAAAATATTATCTTTGTTGTGAAAATCATGTTACAAGATTTGAAAAGCAGAACATTGGGGAGAAAAAAGAAAACTACAGACTTTGTGACATATTTTGAGGACCTCAAGCTGGTTGTGATAGTGCACATGCATGGCAGGCTGAGGCAGGAGGATCACCACAAGTTAGTACAAGGCTTGCCTGAATGGTGAGACTGAAAACAAAAACAAAAACAAAATTTGAAGATCACATAGGTATATAATATGCATATATCTAAAATGTATGTGATTAAAGCCTACCTAACTAAAAATATAAGATTAAAAGTGATGAGAATACCCTACTAGCACTAAGGAAGCTTCTTTCCTCTGGATTATATATCCTAATCATCCAGAGGGTGGAGAGGCTCTCAGGTTTGGGCTGGGCTAGTAACAAAGAACATTCATCCCATTTTCTACTTGTATATTACTGAACTGGCAGAGAGGTTCCATATGCAAAGTGAAATGCAAGACTCCAAGCTCAGCTTCTAGCCAGTAAGATAGCCAAAGATCCTTCTACTGTTAAAACCCAAATGTGTTGAAAAAGGAGCTCTGAAAGCACTTATGCAACAAAGGAGGGCCCAAAGTGCTCTCTCTGGTTCCTCATGCCCTTCTCATTCATCTTTCTACAGAGGGTGTCTGGACAATGAGCTGAGAGGAACATTCCCTTCCCTCCTAGCACTGCCACAGTATGGCCATCCCCACTCTGCAGCCTTCATAGACGTTCCAGAAAGGGTTGATACTCTCATGGGAAACATATTCACTTTAAAAAGCAAGATGAAATGACAGTCATTTTTTAGTATGAGAACCTTCCAAAGACACTCAACTTGAGAAGCCTCAAGTCCTGTAACATGACATTAGCATGTAAATTATGCATATATTCCTGTATATTTTTAAATCATTTCTACATTGTTTATAATATCCAATATGGAGTAAATTTTGGTAAATAGTTTATGTATGCTACGTATTTTAGGAAATAATAACAACAGGAATGTCTTTGCAGGTGCACTTTTTAAAAAAGTATAATTGAGCTATGGTTGGTTGAATATGCGAATCTGCAGAAATAAGGGTCAACTTCACTATACCATATTATCTCTATTTCTCTGTCCAGAAAGGAATAACCATTCCTGTTCTACTTATTTAAGAATAAAGTGCAATACGATTGCTGTGCAAGATACAATATGACTCATAAAGCAGAACAGCATATATTGTTAGTAGTTTTAAAGTTAAACTACGTAACATTGTTAGTAAAATATCTCTGTAAACATGTGTGCTTGGTGCAAGAAAGGATTCTCCTTCCTAGTGCAAATCACAAACAAAGTTGCCCTGATAGCATGTAATATATTTTAGAATGGCTACACTATAGTTTGAATGAGTCAAATTCCAAGTGTGCTCAGTGTGAGATTTAAGAAGTGAGGTCTTTAAGAGGTGGTTAAGTCTGAGAAGGTCTCCAGTATGAATAAGATTAGGGCCCTTATGAAATAGATGTCACAACCAGGGTTTGGTGGTTCATGCATATAATCCTGGGACTCTGAAGGATTTTTTTTTTTTAATCTGGAATGGAACTCAGGACCTTAAACTTGCCATGTAGGCACTTGTGCTTCTCAGCTATGTCCCCGGCCGTAATCCGAAGACTCTGGAAAACTGAGATAGGAGGGTTTCAGTTGTAACCTGAGCAAATTAACTACAAAGAGATTTTTTTAAAAAATTGAAAAGGTCTGAGCATATAGGTTAGTGCAAAGACTCTGAGTTCAATGTCCACTATCACACACACACACACACACACACACACACAACTATCTTAAACTTTCTACCTTTAGCTGGATGAGGGCAGAGTCTCTTCCCTTTGAAAGAGATTGCAACAAGCAACCACTTGGGAATGGAAAGCAGCCTTCACCAGCTATCAAAACCAGCTAGTGACTTGATCTTGGATTTCCCATTCTCTGGAACTGTACAAAAATAGATTTCTTTTCTTAGAAATTACCCAGTAAACAGTATTTGGTTTTAGCAATATAAATGGACAAATGCACCTAGTACTTAAGATTGTCTAACAAAGCAGATGGCTTCTTTAAATATCTTTTGTGTGTGTGATTTGAAAGAAAACTAATGAAAGCTGGAGCTGGAGCTCAGTAGTAGAGAGCACGCCTACGTGTGAGAGGTTCTGGGTTTGGTCCCAAAAAAAGAGAAGACAAGAAAATTCATCAAAATTCTGAAACTTTTTGGAGATGTTTTAGAAGTAAAGCCTTACTAACATTTGCATAATCCTCATATTTTAGGTAACAGACAAAACTATTCCTTAGTTGTTTTTTTGTATATGAAAAAATCATAGATATTTAGTGCAATTGCCAATGTTTTTCAATAGAAACCAAATCCCTGGAGATGCACTAGGAGACAGTATCAGGAGTTTTTAATCAAATATATTCATCTGTAGGGAGTGATTATATTTGATAACATGTTGCAATTTGTGAGAACAAGTATTTGTAGTTTTTCTCAACATAGATTATCTGTAAAATATCCAATTAAACTTTTTAATAATATTATGAGACCTTCAAAATAACTATTTGAAGATTTTGTATTTGAAAATTGATCTTCATTCTATTTACTACTAATAAAGTGTACTGATCACTGTAAGTTTAGTTACTACATGATTTTTTTTACTTCGTTGCTCTTATATGCAGAAATTCTTTTCTTCTTGAGAAAAGGTCTCACTACATAGCCCAGGCTGACGTCAAATTCATACTGATCTTCTTGTCTCAGCCTCCCAAACTCTGGAATTACAGATGCATGCCACCATGTCCCACTGAAATATTGTGTGAAAAGACAATAACTAAGAAGGTAACTGATACAACTGATACAATGATCATTACTGAAACCACTAGTGATTGATTTTTTAAAAAATAATTAAGATTGAGTATGATAAATATAATGGAAAAATCATAGGAAAATATTCCTAATGTCATTATAGGATATTTAATTAGGCAGTTATTAAAATAATTAGTTTTATGCTTTTCACACCAATATCCCTATATACATTCATTTAGTTTTATAAATAAATTCAAACATAAATTTAAAAACATATTTAAACTTTTGTGTTATTCATGGCAATTTATAAGAATTTTTAAATTATTTTGACTTACCTTTTATCACCTCTGGAAATTTCCAAGCAGTATAATTATTATTTCAAAAGTTGTAAATTTATTTTAATTTCCAATGTTTGTGACCATGTAAATGAAAACACTCATTTTATTGTTCACTTTGGCAAAAGTAATTTATTTTCAAAATCATTGCTGCAGTAGTGCTATTTAAACACATTGAAGGAAAGAGGAATGGGTCCACAATCAAAGTCTAAAGTGAAATTAGAGTCCATCAAGAAATGTCTCCTTTTTTTCACCAAGAAAATGCTCCAAATGTTTGCTTCTTTATGAATACATTTATTATTGCACTCTTCCATCACACATGTGTATATTTATCCAAAAATTGTTCTGCTTTTGTTGCCTTCTAATGTTTCCAAAGTCCGTGACTGCAAACATGGTCTGTACTCATTCCCTTTTGTATCACGTGATCTTTACACCACTTACGATGTCTGTAGGCCTCATTTGTAAGTATAAATGAGAATGAAAGCAATGCCTATGTGGTGGTTAGGAAGATACAGTGTGCTCAACAGTTAAAGCACTAAGGACACAATCCACTGAAGAGTCTGCATTTATGTCAATAACTGGTGCCTTACTATATGTCAGGTTGTGTGCCCAAAAGATTTAATGAGCTAGTTCATTACCATATATGCATGTGAATTTAAATTTTGCAATAATTTTCAGATGTTAAAATAGAAGATCAGAAAATTTAAGCAAATTATATAAGGCCACATGTTCAAAAATGATTAAAGCAAAATTAAAAACAGAAAAACTAATGCTGAAACATGAAATTTCTAGAACTATAAAACAATTGCTGATTTTGATTTGCTAACCAAACTGACCAAATTCAAAATATTTGCAGGTATAAATATGTCACTTACAAGTACATCCAAATGCAAAAAGAAATTCTCCTTGAAAGAGACACTTCTACTCTTTTTCCTTTATCTTTCCATAAACACTTCAAAACAAATTAAGCATTGAAGTAAAATGCAAGTATTTAATCAACCCTAGCATCCGTTTATTGCTGTTTAAACTGCAAAGCAATAGGGATTATCCCTTTAATATTTCATACTTTCATAAATCTGCTACAGAAAAATCTCTCTTCCTGTGCCTGTATTTCTTCCCTGATGGTTTATTGCTTTTAAGTTTATTGTACCTTAGTTCTACAAAACTAAACAATTTGAATTTATAAAAGAACTTCCAAGTTATAATTGCAAATAAAAAATATTATAGAATTATTATGTCTTCAATGGTCAGTGTGATCCATCATTATAAATACCTACTATGTATCTATATTTTTCCAGTTATTTTTTTATAGAAAAAATTCAAAGAGATCCAAACCAGCATTTATTATTTTTAAGCCACACAGGTTACCGTGGAAAAGACAACCTCTGCCCTACAACAAATACCCATAATACTATATCATGAGAAAATAATGCTTCCATAGAAGTGTATATTCTGAAATACAATATCCATGAAGGCAGGAATATTGTTTTCTGTGATGTATCTTAGCATTTTCAGGAGATCCTTAAAATATTATCTCTGCAAGACACATTAATTCTTTTCAACAAATAATTGATAAGTAAATACTAAGTGAATGAAAGGTTCAGAGAAGGTTGAGGAAATTAGCGTGAATAATTTGATTTACTGCACAAGATTAAAACAAATCTCAAGGTTTGCTGTAGCTTCCACTCTTCCCGACTGGAAAAAAAAAATGGCAATTTCTAGTCAGACATAATGTGAGTGGGAACATTTTAAATTTGTTACTCAAATCACTGTCTCATCCCCAATGTTTCCTGATATTTGTAAAGAAAAGACTTGGTATAATTGTTATTCTAGAACCTCAGCAGTTATGAATCCACCATTCCCTTTTCTGAGAAAGATAGATGATGTTCAAACATAGACAGAAACTGAGAATTTTGGGTTTGTTGGGTTATTTTTCCTCATTTTACTTCAAAAACTGCTTTCTTGCCAAACTCGGAGCAATTCTCTACAAAAAAAGAACAACTCTTATGCACAGGTGTATAACCTAGTATCAGTGCAACACTCCAAGCTCACATGGGTCCATTCCTTCTCCACATTTGCCCATGCTACAGTGTCCCCCACCCCGACCCTTAGAACCCACTGTCTTCAGTCTCATTCCCTGACACACAGGCTACAGTGAACATTGGTGATGATCAAGTAATATGTAGAGGGTTGTGCTTGAAGAGAACAATCTGATCATAGTAGGAAGTTAAAGGAGCAATGCTAAATAGTAATATTGCAGATGAGGACCGCCTAATGAATAAATCCATTAGAAACTGCACCACATTTTGTTTTCCTTGAGGCAATGGAGCCAGCATGCTGAATTTAGTCATGAACTATGTCATTGCCTCTGGGTGAGGAAAGAAGACAACTTACAATTGAGGTAAATTCCATTTGTTTGAGAATATTCTACAAAGAAGGGAACAATGGTAAGATGGTGACAACCACCATTCACAGCATTATGAGCTCCAATTTATAAATTCATCAAAGGTGGAATATGATGAATTGTGTCTTAAATATTCACCATTCATAAACATATTTGGTTCCTTTCTCTATTAGTACTATTGTAACTTCTTGTGTGTCTGTTTAGCAAGAAGTTGCCTTTTGTATATGATTAACTTTTAGTGGTTTATTTTTGAACCTAATGCAGGATGGTGTGAAATCATAATTCTCAGAGTAAGAAAGTTAAGAAAGTTACAAAAAGTCCCAGAAATATGATTGTGATTTGGTTTATTTATTCTATGTAAAAGGAAACTTACATAATTAATTTGTGGATAAAAAATAAAGTTTATTTTAAGCAATGCATAAGAGTGAATTATAGATAATGCATATATCTGTGCAATGCACACTGGTCTATGGTTCTTACACACAGATATATGTGTATATGTATGTCTATTTATGTGTATATATATATATATATATATATGCGTGTATGTGTATTATGAGTGCTTATAAGTAAGATATGACCTTTCTTACCTCATGTATTGAAACACTTGATTAAGAAAAGTGACATTGTTCATATATGATTCCCATCAGTGCCACCCTTTAATAAAATTTTGACCACTCTCATAAAAATACAAAAGTTATCTCAAATTGTTTACTGCCATACACTTAGTGTTATTGATTTTTAACACTCCATATGTTATCTTGTGTATTTTTGAAGATAAGATGTAATTATTGAAAAAAATGGATCAATAAGAGATTCGGGTGCTTATGAGTTGATTTCATTCTGCCTGAAGCTCCATTTCTCAAAGAAAACAAGCTATTTACATGTACTTTGCTGGGAAAGAAAATTAACTAGAGGCAATATTCTGGAAAAATTACTGAAATTTACTTCATAGGCTGCATATCTGATGGTCAAAGTATTTAAAAAATTTCCCTGAGAATCATTCATAGTAGAAAATGAACTATAAATAAATTTTGAGAATTGTGATTCTAAAGTAACTCATACATCAGTTATTTTCATGTATTCATGTCAGGATGCACTCTAAGCATACAAAAATAGGAAATGCAACTGTACTTTCACAGTAATCCAAACTAAACTGTGTTTATGCTTGTTCTGTATATATATGTATATATGTATACGTGTATACATATATATACGTATATATACATACATGCACACACACACACACAATTCAGCTAATTGTTTGCATAGCAAAGTAATCAAGCCATTAAGATGACTAAGAGAATATCCAGGAAGCCCTAGTCAGGCATAGGCTGCCTGGAACCTCCCCTGTGGGTGCACCCCACCACCTGGAACATCTAGGAAGCCTGCCCTAGACTGAAAACTGCCCTGAACCACTTCTGCTGGGCCTGCCCTCCCACCTGGAACATAAGAAGACCTCAGCAGGCTCCAGTTAGTGTGAAAAAATTTGGAACTTTGCTCCCGGCGGCAAACCTTGCACTACAACAGATTAACTGTATCCGTGTGGTGAGTATGCCCCTAAAATAGAGGTGTAGAGTGGATACAGTAGTAAAATTCCTTCCAACTAAGTGTAAGATTTGTTGAGTCTGAAAAGAGTGTGTGTGATCCCCTCCTACACATAGAAAACATCAGGCAGAGTGAAAATGACAAAATAAAAAAGCAAAATGCAGTCTCAAACATATAGTTCACCAAAATCAAGTATAGGAGACATTGAAATAGAGGACCCCAAAAGTAACACACCTGGAATCTCTGAAAAAGATAGCAAGTGAAATAAAAAAAACAACTGCATCAGGCTGTAGAGGAAATCAAATTAGAAGTAGGCTCCCATGTAAAGATAGAAATAACAACTTTAATAAAGGAGTTGTTGAATGCAACTAAAGAAGAAATAGAGAAAAAGGTACCTGAGCAAGGGAAACTAATTGAAACTTTGAGTGAACAATATAGAAAACAAGAAGAATTCATGAAACAAACTCAAAGAGACATCCAAGAAACAAAAAATTCTTTTGAAAGCATGCAAAGCCACCTAAAGGAAGCTGAGGATTGGATTTCGGACATTGAGGACAGGATCACAATTAGTGATCAGGAAAGGATAGCACTTTTAAAAATAACAAAGCAGCATGAAATGACAATCCAGAAGCTTCATGATGATGCCAAGAGCAACAATATAAAAATAATGGGCATTAGCAAAGATATAGGAGTAAAGGCAAATGACATGCACAAAGTATTTACAGAAATAATAGCACAAAATTTCCAAAACATGAGGAAAGAATCTGATATGCAGATAAGTGAGACATATAGAATGCCAAACAGCCACAATCAACATGAATCCACATCCAGGCACATGATAATTAAGATCTCAGACATCCAGCATAAAAACAGAATACTAAAAGCTGTCAGAAAAGACATAACTCATCTATCAAGGAAAGCCCATGAGAATCATAGCAGACTTTTCAGCACAAACCCACCTCAAGGAGAGCTTAGAGTGAGGTATTTCAAGCCCTGAAGGAAAACAACCTTCAACCCAGACTGATGTACCCAGCAAAACTTTCATTAAAATTTAATGGAGAAGCAAGATACTTCCATGACAGAGAACAACTGAAGAAATTCATGCCCACCAAACCAACCCTAGAAAAAGTACTGAAAGATTACTAGACAGAGATAAAAATGACCACAATCCCCAAAACAACAACAGAAAGAAACCACTAGGTGGGATAAGCAATTACATAAGGGAAAAAGCTGAAAGAAACAACTGGAACCTATCATGCCAAAGTTGAGTCAGTACATATCAGTGATATCCATAAATATAAATGGCCTCAATTCACCTACAAAAAGAAATAGATTGACAGAATGGATCAAGAAACAGGATCCCACAATATTCTCTGTATACAAGAAATACATCGGACCCAAAAGGAAACTCATAGATTAAAAGTCAAAGGATGGAAAACAGTATTCCATGAACAAGAACCCAGAAAAAAGCAGGGGTGACTATTCTATTTGCAGACAACATGAACTTCAAACTTAAAATGATTAAAAGAGATAGAAAAGGTCACTACATACTTGTTATTGGAAACATTCAAGAGGAAGAACTAACAATTATAAATATATATGCAGCAAATACAGGAGCACCCAACTATGTAAGACAGATACTAATGGACATGAAAAACCAAATACACAAGAACACAATTATAACAGGAAATATTAACAACCCATTGTCACAAAGAGATAGATCAACTAGACAAAAAGTCAGCAAATAAATAACAGAAATGAATCATACCTATGAGCAATTAGACTTAGTAGACATTTACAGAGTGTTCCACCCAACCACATGAGAATACACATTCTTCTCAGCTACACATGGGAAAGTCTCCAAAATAGACCATATATTATCCCATAAAACATCTTAAGTAAATGCAAAGGTATTGAAATCATACCATGCATAATATTTGACCATAGTGCACTGAAATTGGAAATTAATGGCAAAAGAAATTGTAAAACCTGCATAAATACATGGAAATTGAATAACAGCCTTTTGAACAGCCAGTGGGCTACAGATGAAATTAAAGAAGAAATAAAGCAATACCTACAATTCAGTGAAAATATATAAACAACATACTGTCATCTGTGGGATGCAATGAAAGCAGTCTTAAGAGGGAAATATACAGCAATAAACTGTCATATCAAGAAAACAGAGTGAGCACAAATAAACAACCTAATGCTCCATCTCAAGCTTCTAGAAAAAGAAGAGCAAGCTAAACCCAAAGCTCATAGAAGAGAGGAAATTGTAAAGATTAGAGCAGAAATCAATGCAATTGAAACTAAAAAAATAATACAAAGAATTAATGAATAGAAAAGCTGTTTTTTTGAGAAAATAAACAAAATTGACAAACCTCTACTAACCTTATCAAGAGAAAGAAAGAAAAAACCCCAAATTCATGCAATAAGAACTGAAAAGGGAGAAATTACTACAGATCCCATAGAAATTCAACAGATCATAAACACCTGCTTTGAAAATCTCTACTCACATAGAGTGGAAAACACAGTGGAAATGGACAGATTTCTAAAAACATTTGAACTACCAAAGCTCAACCAAGAAGACAGCAATTTTGAGCAACCCAATATCAGCTATTGAAATTGAAAATGTAATTAAAAACTTATCAACAAAGAAAAGCCCAGGTCTGGATGGAATGACAGCTGAATTCTACATGAAATTTAGAGAAGCTTTGATGCTAATACTCCTTAAACTTTTCAATGAAATTGAGCAGAAAGCAATCCTCCCTAAATCATCCTGAAGGCAAGTATTACTCTGATACCAAAACCAGAGGAAGATCCAACCAAAAAAGAGAACTATAGGCCAATCTCACTAATGAACATTGATGCAAAGATTCTCAATAAAATACTGGCAAATGGAATGCAGCAAATCATCAAGAAGATTATACATCATGACCAAGTGGGGTTCATTCCAGGAATGCAGGGATGGTTTGACATACGCAAATCAATAAATGTAATACACCACATCAATAGGGCCAAAAACAAAAAACCACATGTTCATCTCAATAGATGCAGAAAAAGCTTTTGACAAAGTCCAACACATGTTCATGATAAAAACCCTTCAGAAACTCGGAATACATGTTGTCTGCTTCAACCTTATAAAGGCCATCTATGACAAACCAACAGCCAACATTATACTAAATGGACAAAAACTGAAAGCTTTCACTTTAAAATCAGGAATAAGACCAAGATGTCCACTATCATCACTCCTTTTCAATATAGTTCTGGAAACACTGGCCAGGACAATCAGACAAGAGAGAGAAATAAAAGGAGTAAAGATAGGAAAGGAAGAAGTTAAATTATCACTATTCGCAGATGACATGATACTCTATTTAGAAGACCCAAAAATCTCCATTAAAAGACTACTAGAGGTAATAAACAAGTTCAGCAGTGTAGCTGGATCCAAAGTCAGTGCTCAAAAATCAATAGCATTCCTGTACACAAACAAAAACTCACTGAGAGAGAAATTATGGAAATATCACCCTTTACAATAACATTTAAAAAAATGACATACTTAGGGATCAACCTAACTAAAAATGTAAAAGACCTATATGCTGAAATTCTACTACACTGAAAAAGTAGATTGAAGAGGATATTAGAAAATGGAAGGATATTCATTGCTCTTGGCTAGGAAGAACCAATATTGTGAAAATGGCCATACTCCCAAATCTGTGACACAGATTTAATGCAATCCCAATCAAAATACCATTGACATAGCTCACAGATCTAGAGAAAACACTACTAAAATTCATTTGGAAACAGAAGAAACCTAGAATAGCAAAGGCAGTTCTAGGCAACAAAAGCAAGGCAGGAGACATCTCAATTCCTGACTTGAAACAGTACTAAAAAGCCACAGTGATGAAATCAGCTTGGTACTGACAAAGAAATAGACATGAGGATCAATGGAACAGATTAGAAGATGCAAGCACAACTACAAAGACACTCAGCCACCTGACATTTAACAAAGGGGCTAAATATATCCACTGGAAGAAGGTTAGTCTCTTTAATAAATGGTGTTGGAAAAATTGGCTCTCTACAAGCCAAAAATAGAAACTAGATTCAAGCCTATCACTATGCACAAAACTAAAATCTAAAAGGATCAAAGGCTTAAGTGTTAAAACAGAAATGCTAAATCTACTGGAAGACAAGGTAGGTAGAAGTCTTGGAGCCATAGGGGTAGGCAGAGAATTCATGAACAGAATGCAAACTGCGCAGGAAATACTTCAAAGACTCAACAAAAGGGATCTCATATTATTGAAAAGTTTCTGCATTTCAAAGGAAATCACCAACACAGTGAAAAGATAACCCACAGTTTGGGAAAGAATTTTAACCAGCAACCCCTCTGACAAAGGACTTGTGTCTAGAACATAGAAAGAATTGAAAAACATCAAGCCCCCCAAATTCAAGGACCCTGCCAAAAATGGCATCTGAGATGAACACACAGTTCTCAGAGAAAGATATACAAATGGTGAAAAAATACATGAAGAAATGCTCACCATCACTGGTCATTCAAGAAAAGAAAATTAAAACAACATTGAGATCCCACCTCACTCTGGAAAGAATTAGCTGCCATCAAGAAATCAACTGATAACAAATGTTGGCGAGGCTGTGGGGAAAAAGGAACACTGCTCCACTGTTGGTGGGAATGTAGACTGGTGCAACCATTATGGAAATCCATATGGAGAATTCTCAGAAGACTAGGATTGGAGACCCCATTCAAGCCAGCTGTTCCCCTCTTGGTATATTCCCAGAAGAACTGAAAATTTCATATCACAGTGATACATGTGCACCCATGTTCATAGCGGCACAATTTGTGATAGCTAAATCTGGAAACAACCAAGATACCCAGCTACTGCAGAGTGGATGAAAAAGATGTGGCATTTTTATACAATGGAATATTACTCAGCTATAAAAAAGGATGATCTTGAGGCCTTCATAGGTAAATGGAGATAACTTGAGACTATCCTCATTAGTGAAATAAATAAGAATCATGTTTATAAATATCATATTGTGTCTCTAGTGTAAAAAGTAAATGAGAACTACAAGTGTAATAAAACCAAAATGTGTAATTGCTATGGTAAAAAATAGAGGAAAAGAACGTGCTCTAAGGGACATAACTGCATGTATGTTTGAGTGTGTAAAATAGATGACCATATTACTGAATCTTTGTTGGATCTTTGAGCAGAACTGTTTGTAGTCTGACTTTTTGAATGTCTGCTATGTACCCTTTAACTTTGTAACTTGAACAACTACATCCAAGATGACAATATGTAACTAGTGATTTCTTAGTGGGTTTTTTCTCATTTTCCTTTTTTTTCTTTCTTTCTTTCTTTTAGAATTCTGTATTGTTGCTACCATTTTTTCTGCTTTGCTTTTTTTCTCTTTAAATAAAATTTTAAAAATGTATAATTGCTATTATAAAAAAGAGGAAATAGGAAGTGCTATAAAAGATATAGCTGCATGTATGTTCAGGTGTGTGGGATTGATAACCATATTTCTAGGTTCTTGTTGGATTGTTGGACAGATCTGTTTGCACTCTCACTGCTTGAGTGTCCACTTTGTGTGCTTTAATTTTGTAACTTGAAAACTTTTTTCTAAAAGAACAATATGTAATTTATCAACTAGTGATTTCTTACTGTTTATCTTCTTTTCTTGAAATTCTGTAATATTTCTATCCTTTTTCTGTTTTTTTCTCTTTAAATAAAAAAATTTTTTAAAAGATGATTAAAAAACATATCTTCTGGAAAAAAATTTTCTCTTTCTCTGGGTTATTTTTTCACTCTGTTGATTTTTTTTGTAGCTTTCTAATAAAATGAGATTTCAGGTGTTGATTCTTTGTAATATCGCCCATGTGATGGTTTTGTTCATAAAGCTTTTACCTTCACCTATGTCTTCAAGAGTTGTACCTATTTTGTCTTCCATCAGACTTACTGTTTTTATTTTAATATTTATACCTTTGATCTGTTTTTATTTTAATTTAGCATATGGTGAGAGTCATGGCTCTAGTTTTTATCTTTGGCATGTGGAAAGTCAAATTTTCCAGCACCATTTATTAAAAAGGCTATCTTTCTTACAGTGAAGGTATTTGGCTCCTTGTCAAAGATAATGTAACTGAGTATGTTTGGAGTATTTGTGCATCTTCTAATCTGTTTCATTGATTCTCAGGTTTGTTTTGTTCCACCTATTATGCTGTTTTTATCATAATTGCTTTTTAGCATAATTTCAAGTCAGAAACTCTAATGTTCTCTCCTTTGCCTTTGTTGCCAATAACTACTTACGCTGTTCTAGGTCTCTTTTGGTTCCAAATGAATTTTAGGATTGTTTTCTCTAATTTTGTGAGATATGCTGTTGGAATTTTGATCTGGATTGAATTAAATCTGTGTCACAATTTTGGACTTATGGCCATCTTCATTATATTGTATCTTCCTACCCAAAAGGAACTAATATCTTTCTACTTTCTGATATCTTTTTCGATCTCCTTTTTCAGAGTCCTACATTTTCAGCATAATGGTTTTTTACTTCCTTTATTAAATTGATTCTTGTTTCATTTTTTTTCAGTGCTATTATGGAAGATGTGGTTTCCCCAATTTCTCTCTCAGTGAGTTTGTTATTTGTACACAGGAATGCTATTGAGTTTTGAGTGTTGACTTTGTATCCAGCTATATGACTAAATCTAGAAGTATTTTGGTGGAACTTTTGGGATTCTTCTACACAGAGTATTATGTCATCCAGTTGTTCCTCAGATAGCTGTTCCTCTAATATCTAGAATATATAAAGAACTCAAAAACTAGACCCCCAAATTTAAAGACCCAATCCAAAAAATAAGCATCTTAAGTGAATAGACACTTCCCAGATGAAGAAGTACAAATAGCAAATGAATATATGAAAAAAATTCAGTACTGCTGGTCATTGAAGAGATGCAAATTGAAACCAGTAAGATTCCACATCACCTCAGGAAGAATGACTATTATCAAAAAATCAACCAATAACAACTGCCAGTAGGGATGTGAGGAAAATGGAACAGTTCCCCACTGTTTGAGAGATTATAAACTATTACAACCACTATAGGAATCAGTCTAAATATTCTCAAAAAACTTAAACTAGAGGTTCAATTTGACTCAGCTATTCCCCTTCTTGGTATTTTTCAAAAAGATTTAAAAGCATCATACAACAGAGATATCTGAACACCCATGTTTATAGCAGCACAGTGTGTAATAGCTAAGTCTTGGAAAGAGCTCAAATACCCATCAATCAATGAATGTATAAAGAAGATGTGGACTTTGTATGTAATAGAGTACTATTCTACTACAAAGAAGTATAAACTTGTGACGTTTCTAGATAAATGGATGCCTCTTGAGACCATAAACTTGGGTGACATAAATCAGACACACATGGGTTAAAAAGCACATTGTTTCTCTAGTATGAGAAAGAGAAAGTGTAAATAAGGACTAAAATGTATGATAGATATTGTGAAATAGGAAGAAAACTTTCAAAGGGAAAGAGAAACTAGGGAGGGGGAAGGGATCGGGAAGGAAGAAGAAAGAAAGGAAAGAAAAATGGAAACAAAACATTTGTAGATAAGGAGGGGAAGTGGGGTTGAAGGGAGGAGAGAGGAATGGAAAACAAAAAAGAATCAAAATATATCATGTGTAGGTACAAATTCCCTATAAGCATTATCTATATCTAAAATATACCAATAAAATTAATTAATTAAAAAAACAGAAAAGAAAAAAAAACCACATTTCCCTAAGTAATGTAGTCACATTTTATCTGCTCAGCTCTTGAGGAAATAACAAAAGCAACACTTCCTCTCTGGCTTTGAGGCTTAAAATGTATTCATTTCAAACCTGCATATTCATGAGTTTTCTTTCTTTTACCTTAACTGTTCCTGCCTTTACTTTCCTAAATCTAATTTTAGCCTGTGTAAAATACTCTGATATTTTGAGTGTATCCTTGGAAAAGACTAATGCATAAATTAGCATAAATAATCCCTTAGATGCAATTGTATCCAAAGTCATCTGTCTGTCTAAAATGCAGTGTCTTTCATTTGATTGGTTGGGCAGAGCTCATGTTTCTTCCATAATTGTAGTCCTTACCTAACTGAAACTAAATAAATAAATAATACATCACATGTGTATAGTTCTAGTTACCTAGAAAATTGGAGCAGGAAAAGAGTTTGAACATTTTGTTGTTTAACCTTGAATGATCCTCAAAAGTCTTGTGTTTAGATGTAGATCCTGCAAAAGGTACCTCAGTCACGTGGTACTGTGTTCATTAGCAGACTCATTTACTCATGTGTCCAGCAACTGACTGTTTTTGTGAATGGGACCTGGTCTGAAGAGGTGGTTTCCTTGGTGATGTGACCTGGAAGTTTATGTCTTCCTTACCAGCTCCTCTTTTCACTCTTATTCCTGGATGCCATGGAATCAGCACCTTTTCCTCCACCATTGTTTTGGCCATCTGTTTTTCCCTTGGAATCAGTCAGTCATTGGACTGAAACTGTGGGCCAAAATAAGCTTTTCCTCCTTTAAATTGTGGATTTTGAGTAGTGTCTCAGCCATGGGAAAGAGACTATAACAGAGCCCAAGAGTTTGAGGACTGTATATAGCATAGTGAAACTTTGTCAAAAAAAAAAAAAAGTAACAAATATAAGTTGAAAGAAACATTTTAATTTCTCCAAATACATTTGTACCATATTCTCAATGGATTTACGAGAATAAATGAGATAAAACTCCCCTTGTTGGACATGGTGTATGCCAATAACCCCAGTACTTGGGAGGCTGAGACTAGAGGGTCACCAGTAGTTTGAAGCCATCCTGGGTTACATAGTAAGATGAAGGCCAGTCTAAACTACATAGTGAGACCCTGTCTCAAAAATAAAAAAGGCTTCCTTGAACATTTTATGAATATGAGTATATTCCTCATCTATTTCTTCAAATCTTGCAGCTTGTTCAGCACATTCCCTTACTGTATTTTTCAGTTGCTTGCAGCACTATTGAAGAGGTACCAGATGTTTCGCCTAAAACACTAGAGACATTTATCCTGCCCAGTCAAGACCCTGATATTTAATTTCTCTTACAAATATTTCCAAAAACTACTTATCCTCTATTATTTATCTTATCACTACTAATGACAAAATGATTAATAATCAAAATAATAACTGGTTTAGATTATATACATTCACACATGCACACACATATATGTATATATTAATGAAAATTGAACCCAGGACTTTAAAGTTGGGTTACATTCCTAGTATATTTTTTTTTGAATTTCTTATTTTGAACTAGTCTTTTACTCAGTTATTAAATGGTCTGGGCTGGTCTCCATCTGTAGCCTTTCTGACTAAAATTTCCAGTATGGGGATAATAAATAATCATTGTATCTTTATAATATTAGTTTGATGTTGCTGAAACTTTATACACATTATTCAACATAGATACTACTGCTGTTTTACAGCAAATATAGCTTAGATGTAAATAAATAAAGTAACTTATTCAAACCTAAATGACTGAAGTTCCTACTGAGACACATGCATTCTGTCTTCTTCTGTCATAGCACACTCAGTGAAAAACCTCAGTAATATAGAGCTCACCAAATTTTGAAGCAATCATTTGTTTTTCTTCCCCCACTCAAGAGATAAAATGTTTTAATTAGAAAGCTTCTGTATACACAAATGAATTCAAAACATATTCAATTAATTGATTACTCAGAGTAATCAGTCTATTATACATAATTTCATATTTCTAGTGTTTATATTTCTATATAACAGAAATTATTATTCATTAGCATAAAAGCATTTTGGAGAATATGTCTCACACAGACCCAAGGAGGCATATCAAGTTAGGTATTACTTAGCACATGGAATTATGTAAAAATATTTCTCACTTATGCATTTAGCTTAGTAGAAATTATGAATCACATAAAAATCAATATTTATTATAATAGTCTTTTTAAAAATTTACTATGTAAAGTATAGCACAATGAGCTTAGAAGAACACAATACCCCAAACAACCAAAGAGGTTTGAGTTCTATTGTTTCTGTGAAAAAATAGTCTCTTACATTTACTATTGGCAAGCATCTGGCAACTTAAAGAAAAATGACCATAACTTTCAGAAACTACATAGACAATTTGTACAGAAGAGACTATAGAAAATTAGGAATTACATCAACATATATGGGATATACGAGCAGTTAATACATTAATTTTACTCATATTTTATGAACATCTCCTCTAATATACTTAGAATGCCAGGATCTTCAGATACGTATGAGAGTAACATCCAGTTCTTAGTTAAAAGGATTTTAGAGTCTGATGGGAAGACATATTTCATCAAATGTAACATGTGACTGGGGTGCAAAGAAGTATCTGGGTCCAGTTCAAGAGAAGTGACAGTAACCCTGTGATTGAATGAGATTAGGCTATTCTGAGATGAGATATGACAATGACAGCAAGAAGCAGAAGTAGGCAAAGACAATGTCATAAGCTTGTGCACCCTTTCCAAAATATATATTTCATATTCTAAAGAGCACAAAGATTAGTGGAAGGATTATCAGCAATATTATATTAACAGCAATAATAATTATGACATGGTAAAGCTTTAAAAATTTGGGAGATGATATGGTGAACAGGTGGGAACGAGGAAAATCAGCAGATACATTATAACATTCTAAGCAAGAATTGAAGTCCAAATACAGGAGTATCTAGTGAGAAGAGGGAGAGGAGGGGAAATGACTATTAAGTTTTGGTATATTGTTTTGGTCAGTTTTCCCAGTTCAAAATATCTGACAGCTACAACCTGAAAGAGGAGTGATTTGTTTACACTCAGGGGTTTCTGTCCATGGTTGGTTGGCTCCAAAGAAGAAACTTCATGGTATAAGGGCATGCTGGAAGAAAGGTGCTCAACTCACAGAATCCTGGAAGCAAAGATCAGTAGAAGTAGCCAGGGAGTAAGTGTAGGGGCATTGGCCAGAGGTATGTGTGAGGTTGAATATGCAGAGATAAAGGACTTTGGGAGCCACATGCCCAAAACCTCCCAGAATGCGTGGTTGGAGATTAAAAGATGCGGGGCACAAGTCAAAGTAAGGTCAAACACACTGCCTTGAAGAATGAACATGCTGGCCTTCGTCCTGCCCATGCTGTGATTTATTACTCAGATTGACCTAAGGTCAGTTGTGTAAGAGACAACCCTGACTTCCCCTGTCCTTTCCCTGTCCCTTAATGAATTTCTACACACATACAGTATTTTCTCTGAACTTTATCATTGCTTCCTAGTTCTATCAATAATAGCCACGGAGGCTTCATTTCAGGACTGTCTCTATGAGATTCTCTCATGCTGAGCAGTCTCGGTTAATGGGAGCCCCCCTGTGCTCTCTTGGAGTATGAACTCAACATTGACTCCAAGTAATCGTTGAGTAATCTTTCATCATTTCCACTGTGCCGAAGTTGTGAACTGCAACAATAAGAGTCCAGGCACCAGACATAGTGTGCAAGATAAAACCCTCCATGGCCTGCCAAAAATTACCTGGAAATATACTTTACTAATCTCATAAGTGTTTCTCAAATTTCTCAAGGTAATAGCAAAGATGAGCAATGATTCGTCGACCCCTCATTAACTACTCACTCAAAAAAATATCCTTAAACCATATTTAATCTCAACACAGAACAAAGGCAGAGTCATCATTCTGTCTAGCATGATATGACTGTCCTACCTACATACAAGGGAAAATTTTTTTAATTCTGTCAAATTCACTACATTTTCACCATTGCTAACAAGTTAAAGTTCAAAGTTTCTTCTGCGACTCAAAACAAATACTTAGCTGTGAGTCCCTGAAAATTAAAAGAAGTTACATGCTCCCAAGATACAGTTGTGCAGAGGAAAATTCTCCATGTCAAAAGGGAAGAAAAGGGGATTGAACAGAGTAAGACTGAAGCTGAGCAAATGTTAAATCCTTTAGCTACATACTCAGTATTTGAAGCTCATCAAGAGATGTGACATGGAATTCAAAGGGATTGGACAGATCCATTTTACAGCTTCATTGGTTGCTATGTCTATGGACTATCTTGGGTGCTGGATCTGCTCACTGTCAACACCTTTCTTCAGCAGACTTTCCATATTCCTGTCATTGTCACCCTTTAGGGCATCCATTGAATATTTGATTTATTTCCATAGTTTCACGTCTTGCTCTCTCAATGAGTCACAGAAGGGATTCTGATTCTATCCCAGGAAGCCTGGCTTCTGTGGAATACCTCGGAAATAGCCCTTGCAGTTTGTATGTCTACAAAACTGTCATTAACCAAGGACATCGAGGTTGCACCAGCTGAAACAGTAGTGGGCCCTGTTGAACAGTGGCTGAAGTGACCACTGAGTGCCACATAGCTGACTCAGTGAGAACATGTCTCTTAGTAACATGCAGTAAGCAAGGCATGCTGGAGTTTTCTTCTTCATGAAAAATCTTTTGAACATATTTATGTTTTTAAACATATTGATTTTTCAGTGGATGAAGTTTGGTTAATTCCTGGGATGTTTTTGAAGCATCTTCTTTCTTATTGTGGGGCAAAGTACTTGGTTTCTTTTTAATGGTGGTAATTTATTCAGCACCACAAAATTTTTGGTCCTATATTTATACATACTTCTTTTCTGGCAAAGCTTCACATTTTTCATATTTTTTTACTTCTTTTGTTGTTTTTGATGATTCTCACTAAATCTTGCTTAAAACACTGCCTCAAATGTGTCTTGGGTTGACTTGAAATTTCCTTCATTAAATCAATTATACCATTAACTTTAAATACAGCCTTGCACAAAGTATTAAATATTGGACAAAATGTAGAGAACTTATTTGTCAGAATGTGAAATGAATAGCTTCTAGCTCAGTTCTCCACTAGTGTCCTCCTTGTGTGCATTCTTTGGCATTGTGATCTGCTTAGCTCCCATAAGAATCATCCAACAATATCTGCTTATTATTTTTTAAGGCTTCTCTAATCTGCATCTTTAAACTTTTTCAAGCTCCTTCCAAAAACCCCAGTTCCAATGGTTTCTGAATGGTGTGATCAGGTCTAGTCATAAGAAAAATTCAATTTCTCTGACATCAGTTTTCTATATTGATTGGCTTTCTGTTCCTGGGACAAAATACCTAACACACACTAGTAAACTTTAACGCAAAGTTTCAGGGTTTTGGTTATGGTTGACTGGCTTCATGGAATAAACATCATAGCAAACAGCTGTGGCAGAGAAAAACAGCTCAATTTATGGCAACCTGGAGGCAGAGAGACAGGGAAAAACAGAGAGGAAGATGCTAGGGAAGAAAAATACTCCCCGAAGTCACATTTCGATGATCCACATTCAAAAGTAAGATTTATTAATCTATTAGGTGTTTCTCAAACCATTCAAAGTAACAGTGGCTATCACACATAGTTACAGATTTTATTAACCAATTTATTTGCATATGCTATATGTACCATTTCAATATCATCCTAGCAACATTCTTTAACAACTTTGTGTAGATAATATCAATAAATCTCATCTCGACTGATGTGTTGTGCATCATCTTTCCTTATACGCAGCATTCTTATATGGGGCTCTCATGACCTGTGTCAAAGGAGACTTACAGGACCTGCACTGTACTCACGCATGTGTAACTTTACCAGGTAGGAAGTTAATGCCCACAGGATACTCATGAATAGTTTGAATGCTGAATAAGTACTTCTTCTTTTCATCTCTGGAGAAATCAGTTCCAAGGTCCACTTTGTAAATTAAAGATCCCAAGCAATGACATAAACAAATATCCACAGCATGGTCATCTGCATAATACAAATTTACATTAGCTTTTGTAACTTCTCTATCTCATTCTCTTTCATTCCTACTCCTGCATATCATGTTCCAGGTAAACCATTTGTACATAAGCCTTCATCTTCAGTTTTTTCTTTTAGGAAAAATTAAGTCATGCTACTGAATAATACAGAGTGTCTGATATGTCACATTTATATTTTCATATTCATAGTTCATAATTGAAGGAAAAAAGTATGAAACCTTAAGAATATATATATTTTAGGAAATATATGTATATCAAATACATATATTTGATATATGTATATCAAAATACATATATTTTCAGCAGATATGTATTTTGATATTTCAAAGATTAGGATAAGAACAGCTGCTTAATGAACTGAGAAATACTCTAAAATGAGTTCTAGTAAGAAGAATTAGCTGGGCTGATCAGATTCTCAGTGTTAATATACATAGGAAAAATTAGAATAAAAATAAGACTATTAAAGTTCTGGACAAAATCAAAGGAGTAGACATATGAAATCCACTATAATAATGGATACATGAGTAGGCAAGTCATAGTCATAATGAATCACAAACTATGAAATAGAAGATGTAGTATAGATAACTAAAGTGTGAAAAAGAAGTCTCTGATGGAAAGAAACTACCAGAAGACAGAATAAGATAAGGAGATAAAGAAAAAATATAAAAATTATTTACTTCATAACTCATTGCCGTTTCCTACTTTAGTTCATAACCATATGAGTATCCTTAGAATACGTATAATTTTATGGTTCTATTTAATCTTCTGATTCTTATAACTAGCAAAACAGCATTAAAAGCTTTATTCATGCTGACTTATTTGGTAACATACAGAGACACTTTTCCATGGTCCAGAACAAAATGAAGACTCACTCAGATCTCCCACATACTCCTTTGAAAACCTGCCCTTTAATTTCAGTATATTTTCATTCATTCCACTATTAGAAGCATAACCATAATAAATCACCTGATACCGCTGGCATTTTACAAAAACGTGGATATAAAAAGCACTTTAAAGCAGTCTTCCTGTCTCAATCCATTCAGCAAACAAAAACTTAAGCTCATGACATTTTATGTTAATAGGTTCCAGAAGCTATCACATTGGTCATTTTATTATTTCCTGACTGTGTCTCAGTTAATAGATCTAACTTTAAAGGAAGATTGAAGCAGACAAGACAGATACCACTTTATTTTGTTTCACAAAAGTCTATGTTAAAGTAACCCATTATTTTGTAAAAACATAGCAGAAGTAGTTTCAGTGGTAATAGAATTGGATAAAAGGATGTATCTGATGTCTCATTTTTAAGTCAAACACAGAAACAATAAAGAAAAATTCATAGTAGAAAAAAGAAAACAAAAATATTCAGATAACATCTTCCACCTATAGAAATATTTGTAGACTAAGGAATGAACGTCACCTAATTCAGAGACTGGCAAATTTCCCCTGTAAAGGACTCAGAAATGAATACTTTTAGCTTTAGGGTCCATGGAGTCTAATGTAATCAGCAGAGCAGGAGCATCTGCAATGAAAAGACTCAAACATTCCCATTCAAAGGTGATGGGATTCAGACACACGGAGTGTTAAGAATATGGCCTTTGATATCTACTATCACCACTCCTCCTCAATATAGTTCTGGAAACATTAGTAAGAGCAATTAGACAAGAGAGAAATAAAAGGAATAAAGGTAAGAAAGGAAGAAATTAATGTTATTTGTAGATGGCATGATATTCTACATAGAAGACTCCCAAAACTCCACCAACAGATTTCTAGATTTAATAGCCAAATTCAGTACCATAGCTGGATACAAAGTCAACACTCAAAAATCAATAGCATTCCTTTACACAAACAACAAACTCACTGAGAAAGAAATTAGGCAAACAACACTTCACAGTGGAATCCAAAAAAATGGAATACTTAGGAATCAGTATAACAAAGGAAGTAAAAGATCTGATATTGACAATTACAGTACTTTTAAAAGCAGATTGAAGAAGATATCAGAAAATGGAAAGACATTCCTTGCTTACAGACACGAAGAACCAGCATAATGAAAATGGCAATCCAACTCAAAATAACATTAGCATACCTCACAGATCTAGAGAAAAGATTTCTAAAATTCATTTGGAAACAGAAGTTAGCTAGAATAAAAACCAAGGCAAGGTAGGAGGTTTCACAATCCTTCATTGGAAATTATACTACAAATCTACTGTGACAAAATCAGCATGGTACTGCCATAAAAACCGACCTGAGGATCAGTGGAACAGATTAGAAGATGCAGATACAACTACTAAACATTCAGTTATCTTATCTTTGACAAAGGGGCTAAACATGTTCACTGGAAGAAAGATAGCCTCTTTAATACATGGTGCTGGAAAAACTGGTTTTCTACATGCTGGAGACTAAAACTATACCTGTGTCTATCACCATGCATAGAATTAAAATCAAAATGGGTCAAAGATATACATATTAAAGTAGAAACACTAAATCTACTAGAAGAGAAATTGGATATAAATCTTAAAGATATAAGTGTAAGAAGGGAGTTCATTAACAAATTTCAAACTGCACAGAAAATACTTCAAAGAATCAACAAGTAGGATCTCCACTTATTATAAAGCTTTTGCACATCAAAAGAAATCACCAACATTGTGAAAAGAAAACCCACAAAGTGGGAAAACTTTTACCCAATTGTACCTCAGACAAAGCACTTATATCTAGTACATACAAAGAATTGAAAAACAATCAGATTTTCCAGATTCAAAGACTCAATCCAAACATGGGAATCTGAGAATACATACTCCTCAGATGAAGAAATGCAAATGGTAAATAAATATATGAAAAATGTTCAACATCATTGGTCATTAGAGAAATGCAATGTAAAACAACACTGAGATTCCATCTCACTCCAGAAAGAATGAACAAGATCAAGTAAATCACCAAAACAAATTCTGAAGTGGCTGTGAGGAAAAATGAACTCTTCTGTACATTGGTGGTAGTGTAGACTGGTGCAACTACTGTGGAAATCAGTCTGGAGATTCCTCAAAAACCTGGCATTGGAGGTCTCATTTGATCCAGCTATTCTACTTCTGGGCATATTCCCAGAAGAACTAAAAACATAATACCACAGTGATATATGAACACCCATGTTTACAGAAGCACAATTTGTAATAGCTAAATCTTGGAAACAACCCAAATCCCCAACAACTGAGGAATGGATAAAAAAGATGTGGTATTTTTATACAATGCAATACTACTCAGCTATAAAGAAGGATCACATTGGGGCTTTTATAGGTAGATGGATGTGCTTTGAGACCATACTCATAAGTGAAATAAACCAAACTCACATGTGTAAACATAAATCAGACTCATGTTATTTCCCCGATATAAGAGATTAAAACAGTAAAATAGAATTTATAACAGATCTATGGAAATGAGAAATAATTGCTTAAAAGGAAAAAGGAACTAGTATGGAGGAAAAGAAGAAAGGAAGGAAAGGAAAAAGGAGAAAAATACAAAGTATCTCTCTGCTCATTGAAAACTGAGGTTTGTGCTAATATTGATTGGAGAATTTTTTATGCTGTTTTGTACCCTGAGTAACTACTTTAAAGATGACAATATGCAATATATTAACTTTTGTTATTCTCCTATTATTTTATTATGAAATTCTGTTTTATAGTCTTTTAATAAAATTTTAAAAATAATTTATGTCCTTTGACAAGGGGTGATTGTGAGGAATTTTGTACCAAAAAAGTGTAGGTTGCAAACTGCATTCCTAATAGTCATACCATTCTTGGAAGAATGGTATGACTATTTCGGTGGTTCATAGGAGAATGCTCTTGGGAGTGACCACACATTGAGTAAAGTGGATGACAGTAGAATTGGGCAGATGGAGAAATCAGGTTTTAATACAGTCTCAACAAGAGCCTTGGACCATCATATGAGAAGCTCTGAATTAGTGATGACCCCTTCAGAGTCTTCCTATATTAGATCAAGGGACCAAGTCATTCATGCTTACATGTGATTGATTAATCCTTAATAGATGGATGTTCCAGAATGAGGATATCATTGTGGCAGGGATGCTCTGCAGTTGAAGTGGTCCCCAAGGAAGCTGATATCTGACAGACACATTGTAGATATACTTTTATTCCTGAAAGAATACATGAAACCAGTGGTCAGTATGGTACAGTCTTTCCTCTGCCCTAGTCCACCACTGATTGTTTGCATTTCTAAGTAAAATGTCAGAAATAAATACTCCAGAATTCCAAGGAAAAAGCACAAGGAATTTCAAGAAGATAAACTGTAGTTCCTCTTAAACTGCTCATGTCAGGGCTACAAACGATACTGTCCCTCTTCTGCTATTCACTCTACTTATCTCTACTTATCTCTGCTTATCTCTGCTTATCTATCTGGTTTACCTATTGGCATGACTCAGACCTGTATCCCACAGGGACTTGAACTCATGATCACCATGTCTTACATAAATAGGGGTTACTGAACCTGTTCATTTACATGTAAAATTGGGCAAGAAAATACAAAGAAGAATGAATTTGAATCATTTGTACCAAATCCCACTGCTGTTTTGACAATTGCACAGATCACAGAAGCTCTGCTTTCTCTAATTACATCTATAAACATGGAAATTCTCTTCTTGACTTGTCAGCCTCTGTTTATAAAACTTGAAGTACAAAGCAGCACTTGTAGCTTCATTTTTTATTGAAATATTAGAGACATCTCCCTTTGGAAACCAGGACTTCTAATTTCAGAGTCCAATTTCACACAGTAACTAAGAATAAATTAGCAATATTACTAATCAGTGAGAGTAATGGTAAGTAGAACCAATTCTGGGTTGCTGGACTATGCTTGTAAATGTAACTGACATTCTGTAGGACAGTTCCTATATTCTAAAGATAATATTCTAAATTCTAAATATCTATATTCTAAATAAAATATTTCCAAGTTAGAGCTTCACCTGTGCTTAAATGGACTCTTCTGTAAGTCTTTCTGGAAACTTTTTTGCAGTGTAGCTTATAGTCCACATAATTTACAGCCAGGGACCCAATCCTGTACTATCTTTGCTATAAAATTGTTTCCTGAGCTGAAGTAATATTCAGTAGGATTCCACACTGTGAAATACCCTGTAAGAGAGAAACGATAGTAGACTCTGTTGTAAAAAATGCAAACTTATACTTTCAGTTATAGAAAAACTCAACCAAGTTGCTTTCTGTCCTTTCCATGGCAGATACGCTTTGGTGGGTGTTATGGTATATTAAGTTCTCCATACTTTACCATAATCCCTTCCTTTTTGTTTGTTCATGTAATTCTGATCCAAATCTGATTGTCCTCAACCATTAATATTATCCATTTTCCCTTATAGCCTATGTTTTTTCTACTTATCTTTCTAAATAATGAATGCCTTGGGTTCCAATCATTGAATAACAATTTCTTGTATTGGCAAAGCAATAAATATTAGCAATGACCATCGAAATCCCATGCTTACAGTTAATAGTTCTGACATAGATCTCATCTTTTTAATCATGAAAATTATTAGTGCATTTACTTAAAATAGTATAATAGACTGGTTTAGGACTGGTAAATATTTTAACAATTGCATTGGCTCCTTTTATCAGGAACATTTCTCCTCCATCTACTATCACAATCATCACTTATCCTTATCTGTAGCTAAGCAGGAGGTGATGGGGTTGAAAAATCCCATCCCATCTTGCTTTCTGAGAATACTCTATAGCCAACAGCTGTGGTTCCAGTGCAAAAAACATCTTAATGATCTCCATGAGGAAGTCTGAACCTGGGATGACCATTAAGAGGTGTCCCCAGGACTGGAAAAGGGGATCAAGTCTTTGAACAGCCATGTTAGCCAACCAAAGGATGAGGTCTGTTTTGGAAGCAGTTGGAACCTTGGTAGACATGGTTCTGTTAATTAAGGCAATCCTAGTACTAAAAGCTGAAGTCTGTCTTTGGCAGCAGGACACCTTGAGGCTGCGTTAATTAAATGACTGCTTTCTAAAAGGATATGTGGGTAGTGTACATGATATCTAATATAGTAGGATAGAACACTGCTTTGTCATTCAACCAGATTTCTCCATGCCTAAAGATGCTGCTGACTTTCACCTGATATGAAAAATATACTTCCTGAAAACTTAGAAATATCCGTGTTGACCAATTTTAACAGGTAAAGAAAATATTATCAAATAATCTTTATTTTATTCAAAAATCCTATACTTTGTCTGTATGATCTTAACTATATTAAAAATCCATTCATTATCACTGGTTTAACAAAATTGTTATGTAAGTCACTACTACTTTGCCAGGTTTCCTTCCAAAGGCAGGAAAAATAATTTACAAAATTAATTAGCCTGATTATCACAGAAGTGATTTAGACAGATTAGAGAATTAATAGGTAAATTTTTATTTTTTCTGTCATGGAGAAAACAGAATCCCTCTTTGGCAATATTCAATATACTAAAACCAGACATGATGTCTCTTTTTTTTCTTATAGGTCTTTATTGTCTTTAGTGGAAGGAAAGAAGCAGTTTCCCATCAATTAAAATATATATAGTAATGAATAATAAAAAATCAAATGAGTAAATATATTATGAAATGTCTGATATATGGTAAGTATTGAAACAAAACCCAAGTAAATTATGATAATTCATAAGAAGGGTTTAAGTAGGCTGATATTTAGATGGGACTGAAGGATTGTCTGTTAAATGGGAGATGGTAAATTAAATGATTTAGGGAAAAAATTGAAAAGGCTGATAAGGCTGATGCTGCTGCATTTAAGAAGTGACTGGCAGTAAAATTTCTTGTTCTCTTGGAAAAGTTCTCCCCTTTCTGAGAATACATGGTGCATTTTCACTTGTTGTTATTCTTTGAAGTCAAGCCCACATACCACTCTTTGTAGCCCCCAGGGTACTTGGCAGGAGGTTAGCACATCATTAGAATTCAATAGGCCTTTGATTAATGTTATAAAATTCATTAATCTCAAATACAAGAGAGTGGTTCTTTTTTTAGGTTGTTGAACACATTCCATAATCAAACTAGCATTATTCTCTGGTTTAAATTTAAAACAAAACAGAGCAGGTACTTTTCATGTTGTTTTTAAACAGCATGAACTCTGGCCCAAAGCCCTCCACAAACTAATCTGAGCAAATCACCTGGATCACTTTATGAAATTGTACATTTCAGCATAGGTGAAAATAATGAAGTCTCAAGATTAATTAAAGTGCTTGGGGTGACATCTAGGTAAATGGCAGGAACTGGAGCTCCCCTTCATTTTCTGATTTTGCTGCTTACCTGCAAAGCATCAACAGGAGAGCAGCAGTCATCTTGCTTGCTTGCTTGCTTGCTTGCTTGCTTGCTTGCTTGCTTGCTTGCTTTCTCTCTTTGTTTCTTTCTTACTCTCCTGCTCAGTACTGGGTATTGGACTCAGGGTCTTGCACATGTTAAGAAAGTATTCTACCACTGAGCTTCCACAGCTTCTTATATTTTATTTTATTACTTTGTTTTGTTTTGTTTCATTTTGATAGTGTCTCTCTAAATCAGGTTGCTCTCAAATTTCTGATCTTCATGCCTTGGTTATTTTCTCCACTAGGATTTTAGACACATGATCTATACTGGTTACATCATATGGTTTAATTTTTCTCTTTTGAATCTCATAACATTGTTGAAAGATGTTAAATTTTTGTTGATAACCCTGAAGCTTTTCAGGGAAAACATCACCACTTATTTTTAAGTGCCTTTCCTGCTTAGGCACACTGTCATAAGCCTATTACCCTAACTGATCCAGAAGCTAAGAAAGCAGGATCCAAGTTTGAGGCCACCCCGAACAATTTAGTGAGACCCTACTCCAAAATAAAAACCTAGATCAGGGCAGAGCATCCCTGGATTCAGTCACCAGTGATTATAAGTTATTATTTTATTTCTTTTAAAACTTACTATCACTTTTATTAGAACAAGCAACTTGTTAATAAATCTGAATTGTCTAGGTAATCACTTAATTTATTGCATCATTATTTCTATAGCAAAAAATGAAATTTACATGTAGGCTTTTGTTGATACTTATCCTGAATCATTTATATATTTATACTCAAAGACATAAAGAAGGAAAAGTCAGAAATAAGAGATTTTAAATTCACTGTTCTTACTAGTAGCTAATTTTTCCCCCAACAAGGAACTTTGTATCCTGTCTTAAGAAAAAATAATCAGATAAATGTATGAGTCCTATACCACTTTGTCTTTCTGTATGTAATGGAAATCAGTGCCATATTTTTAAGTAACCTCCTTCCAACTGTTTTAAATCAAATAGGCCTTATGATATCAAATAAAGATGAAAGGTACAAGGCTTTTTGAATAGTCTCAGGGCCTTTAAATGCCTCTGGCAGAAAATACTGCCAACATGGATGCTGCATTCCAGGCACAGTCCTAAATGCTTTGCATAACGCAGAAACAATAACTTGATATTGTTATGTTCTTTGAACCAAAGACAGCAGGTGACAATGAGCATGTGAGAATGTGACAGTGAAAGGGCATGAGACATTGGCATGTTTGGATCTGTCCACCAATAAATTCCCTGCCATTGCAGCAAATGGGAAAGTAGAGAGAAATATTACCCAAACCAAGTAAATGCCCATTGGTTCTCACATGACAAGATTTCTTCCCAGATTTTTCTTTTCAGTTTTCTTTCCAAAACAAAATAGGTCATTTGGAAGACAGAACAATAGTCCCAAAAGAGGCCCATGTTCTAATGCCTACAAATTGTGTATAAGGTACCTTACACAACAAAAAGGACTTGGCAGGTTATGCTGAAGGGTTTTGAGAAAGATTATCGAAGCTTACTATTATGAGTAGGAAGTAAAAGGGTTCAAGTAGGATATGTGCTAATAGAGGAAGAGATCATTGAGAAGGTTTTGAATAGAGTATGCAGCTGGAATTGAAGATCGAGAAATGAAGACTCAACCAAGAAAAGCAGGTGGTCTCCAGAAGCTGAAAAAGTTAGAGAAAGAAATTCTAACTTCAGAGCTTCCAGAAGGAAAACAATCCTGCTGACCCTTTTTACACATCTGACCTCTTGATCAAGAAGATAAGAAATCTGTGTTGTACTACAAGTTGGGAGTAATTTTACAGCAGTGGTGGGGAGCCGATAAAGGTGCCATCACCATCTCCAAAGGGAGATTATATTTTCTTAACCAAGTCAGAGAGTGAACAAAAGACAAAGATTCAAACTCTCAAATCTCTGTGTGTTATAAAGATTAAACATACTTAGCATAATACAAGGAGACTCTACAAAAGAAGATTTAATGTGTTGGTTGCCATGGTGATTATTAAGTGTGCATTTATGTAATGCATTATTTTAAACAACATGAGTCATTTTGATTAAAACAAAATCATTCAATATTCAATTCAAATTCCTATTGTTTTTGTAAATATATAACATTGGGAAATAAAGATTTCAAGTTCAGCATATATATATATATATATATATATATATATATATATGATATTGTTGATGTCCTGTGTACTCTGAGGGTGTGTATCTGTGTGCCTGTGTGAGAGAGATAATGTATTTCCAATAGTATGTAGAAAGTATTATCCCAAATTCATTTCTTATAACTGTATATTTTAGTAATTTATTAATTTATATTGACTTTTCTGAATATTTATGACATAATTTAAATTATTAGAAAAAGATTGGAAATATTCTTTCACTAACTAATATGTGAGCTATTTCTTGAGTTTGCCAAATTCTTGAAACTTTATTTGACTTTCGTCTTTGTTTGAAAAGCTATCATTTGTTTTCTTCTTCTACCCCTTGAATGAGTTCTTTCCTTAACACTGAGATGTAGGAGTTGATGGAGTTAAAAGTAGTTCCTTCTTCAAGAAATCTGCATTACCACAGGTTTCAGCATATTATATCTTAACCATGAATCTCTGTGGGTTAAGTTCTAATGTCTATAATTGTACCATTTTAACTTTCATTTTAATACAATTTACAGCTTACAAAGCTCCTCCCACTGGAAAGAACATGAAGTTAAGAGTTATCACTTGGGGTTAGAACATAAATGCTGACACTTACAAGCCGGGTGAAGACTGCCAACCTGTGTATCACTCCTGAGCCTCAGTTTTTTATCTAAAACAAGTGAAAATTATATAATACTTGTGTGCTTCTTTTAAAAATGAAATGATGCTATATTTTTAAAAGAATGTTAACTTTAAAACATTCACGTAATTATATTATGGCCACAGTAATCATCTTTAATGTATAAAAACTTATGTTAAAATAGTAGCTTCAAACAATGACTGCACACAACCTCATAGTTTCTGTGAATCAGGAGTCTGCATGTGGCTTAATGGGGTTTTCTGGCTCTAGGTGCCTCAGGATCTAGTTACAATACCATCATCTGAAACTCCATTGGCATGCCTACACTTCCTAGTGCATGCATGTTATTACCAGCAGGACAGAGTTCCTGAAAAACAAGTGGAAAGAGGTCTCAGTTCCTTTCCAGCTGTGACCCTAGGAATGCCCTCAGTTCTGTGTATTGTGAATCTCTCCATAGAACAGTTAGAACTGACTTCCCTATGAGCAAAAACCTTGAGAGAATAAGATGGGGCACCCAAGTAACAAGTCACGGTCTCTTTGTAAATGAATGTCAGAAATAACATTCCATCATTCTTATTATATTCTATTAATCTCAGCAATTTTATTAAGTCCAACCTGCAATGTGGTGGATGTGTAGAAAGAGCTCATAACTGCAACTAATTCCGCTAAAGGAAGCTTAGGCTCCATTTCCTTATAGTACGTTTAAATGAAGAGTTTCCTGATAATTTTTTAGTATGAGGAATATTTTATAGCTTCTCTTACAGGAAACTCTCTTTTTTAGAGTAGTGCCTCAGTAATGGAATATGCCAAATTACAAAGTTTTGCAAAACACTTGGTTTCAGAGGAAAAGCAGATTAATGCTCTCTTAACTAAGACTGCACTAGTGAGTACAACATGCAATCATGATTTCCAAAACAATTATTTTGAATCTAATAGCTCTCCAACTCTTTTTCTGGTGCTGTGGCAAGACTACTGATTACATAGTGCACCAAGCTGCTAGAAACCAGGGGTTAAAACCATGGGTAAATGACTGGGGTGAGTGGTATTCACAGCTATCAGCATGTGAACAGTTCTCAGTCTCCCCGAAGGAGATGGAGGAGAGGGGTTTGAGGAAGGGGGTAAAGAGGAAAATAGAACAAAGCAGAGAAAGCCAACAGGCAGCTGAGTTTTTCAATAGCATTCGGGTCCTGCCAATTTTACTTTTTTCCTTTCCTTTTTTTTTTTTTTTTGTCATTCCAAATGTTAAACTGAGGTGATTATAAACCTCTTGTTTGTTTTGTTTTGCTTTCAGTAAGAGTGAAAATTAAAAGACAGTGGAAATAAAGTGTGGAGAGGGCTTTTGACAGCTGATGGATAGAAAGCCCATTACCTGTAATCATAATAATACAAACCCACTGGACAATGCTGGGGGAGGGAACCTCTCACAGCAGAGGCACTGGAAGTGACCCAGGCCTGGCCGGCCCTGGGGCCGCAAATCCCTGGGGGAGAAGCACTAAGGCTGCCAACATGGATGGCTTTGAAAGCTGCGCTCTGCGATGACAATGGAAAGCTGGAGAACTGAAGGTGACTGATTGGCAGGGGGAGGAAAATGGAGAGATAGGCTACCAGCCCAGAGGGCCAGAGACCTCAGAGCAGAGGACGGTGAGCTGCAGGTGGAGCTACAGAATGGAGCCCAATGCCAGAGAGAAAAACGTACCTAATCAGAAGTCAGTTAACAGAATGGATTGCAGCTTTAAATCTAAGATGTGAAACCCAAAAATTAAATCTACACATGTTTCTTTGTGCTACAATAATAGATCTAATGTTTTCCAATGGAGGGGTATTGATCTCATTTTTGTGTTGCAAATTTTATTGTGTTACAGAAAGCTGCATATATCATAATTGCTCAATAAATATTCAAATTGAATATACTTTTAATCAGTACCCAAATTTAATCAAATGACTATTACTGCCTTCTGTTTAATACCCATTCCCCTGCACCTAGGTATAAACTAGCTTTGTCATCAGATAGCTAAATGCATGAGCTTTCACACTAGGTAAATGAATCTTTGACACATTCTCTTGTCTGATCTATTTTCCCTAACCCTGTTTCTAAGATCTGTCTATGTTTTGTGTCATAGATTTTTATTCTTATTGCTGCATAAAATTTTAAGGTGTGACGCATAAACACCTCTATTTTCGATTGTATGTAAGTGGTTGTTAGTTTGGGGCTACTATTCATAATCATGTGAATGTACTAGTATTGATCCTTAGCTGCCATATATTTTTGCTTTATGCTCATAAGTACAAGCAAGTATCATGCAGGATGTAAATATTTAGCTTTGATAGATATTGCCAAGTCTCTTGCTAAGATGGTTTTACCAATTTATACCCACCCATTGCCCAACCCTTTCAGCCCTTGAAAATAACATGACAGACTTTCTGTTGCTTCTTTTCCTTTCCAGCTGGTATTATTTTTATCTTTACCAATACAGCTACTATAGTAGATAGATATGAGTAATAGTGTAAAGCACTAACTAATGCGTTTTCTCTTTCTTATCTCTTGAACCCCCACACCACATACCTCTCCACCAGTAGTAAGACAAGTTCTGTGTCATCTAACTATCATATAACGTGGTACAAGTGTGGTGAAGCAGAGATTCTCATTTCTCTAAGAAAGGAACACATTGACCAAACTGGAGCTTTTATACTGATCTGGAGAACATCAAAACTGTCTTTCCTCACTAAATATGAACTCCCATGACAGCACTCTTTGCTTCCTTTCCCTGTACTCAAGAAAATATTCTTTTGCTTAACATTAAATACTCAGATATAGTAATACAGAGAGCCATTGGAGACAAAGTCACCTCAGCATTTAAAGAGAAACAGAAGTAAAATCTAGCTATGGTCCAAAATGTAGGATGATACTTGGAAAATCATTTAACTTCACCAGGCCCAAATTTCTAACCTGCAAAATCCACAGATAGTTCTATATAGTGTGGGTTATGTTTTAGATTTTAAAAAAAAATGTCCTCTGAAGGCCCAAATGTCCAAACATGGGGCTTTGGGGAAGTGATTAGCTTATGAAAGTGCCAAGGTTCAGAACCTATTGATGAATTCATAGCTGAATGAACTGTTAGGAGACAGCTCCTGGTTGGAGGAAAGAGTTGCAGAAGGTGTAACCTTAAGGGGTGTTGTCTCATCTCAGGCCTATTAGCCCTCTCCATCCTGTCTCTCTACCTTCCAGCTGCTATGAGGTGCATAACTTTGCTTCACTATCCCCCATCATGATTTTCTGGCTTACCTGTGACCCAGAAACAGTGGGATCAGCTAGATAGATGGAAATCTCTGCAACCAAGAGTCAAAATAAATATTTCCTTCTTTAAGTCATTTGCCTCAAGTATTCTGTCACAGTGACCGAAATCTGATTAACACAATGAGTACCATATTCAATTACATCTCCTTCGTGCTGTTAATTTTTTATTTTAAGAAATATGTGATTGTTCTTTAACTAGAAGATATGTTGTTTATTCTCTAGACAATTTGTATTGTCGATAGCTTCACAGTTCCGAAAGGAGCAGAATTGTATTTCCCTAATAAAAAGTAAATTTTAAAGAACTTATCCAAGCATGATAGCACACACCTGTAATCCTAATATTTGAGAGAGTGAGGTAGGAGGATCACCATGAGTTTGAGGTCAGCCTGAGTTACATAATGAGTTTAAGACAAACTTGAACTACGTAGTGAAATCTTGTCTACAAAAAACATCCCCAAATCAAAATAAAAATGGAAAATTCTAATTTTTTTCACTCTTACAAAGAGCATGTCTAATACTCAAAATGTAAAAGTATGATTCAAATGAAAAAAAAATCTTGTGATGTTTCTCAATTTTTATTAAATACATCTCTCAAAATTTTAATATGACCATAACAACTGTGAGGAAATAGTCATCAAAAATATATTAATCAAACCTCAATAGAAATAGAAAAGTTGGTTTACAATGTTTAGTCAACATTCCCTTGCTTGATTTCTAGACCCATTCCACACTTGCAACTGTGTTAACAATATAATTACATGCAGATCTTATACGTTCACATTTGCCTAATTGTGAAAAATAATTGAAAATATTTCTGCTTAAATATAATTAGTTGGGTTGCCAAGTCACACATTTTAACTGGACACATCAAAATGTAGAGTTAGTTTAGAATGTTTAAGGGAAGGAAAAAAAAATGAACCATTCTTAAATCGTACTATAAGAAGGCCTGGAAAAAGCAGAACTAGGAAGTATTGCCAGCAATAAGTCTCTGCACACACACTTATGCATATGCACTATTATCTTCTCAGTAAATCAGAAAACCATGAGATCTTTCATCATTAGGGATTGAAAGTAAACATTAATATGAATGGGAAGCTGGTAAAACTCTGAAAATCATTATCTAGGAATAGTTAAAGTAATTAGCAATTTTGTTTTAGTGTCATTATTCATAAGCTAATTGAAAGAATGAATGTTATTTAGAAAGAGTCATCTTCACTGTGACTTATGTCTCTCTCAAAATGCTAAAGGAGGAAGAGACAAAAAGAAATGGAAGCTGCTCACAGAAGGGACTTGATCATGTTATATTAAAAGCTCATTTTGAACTTTCTGCTCTATGTGCAAAGACCCGAGTTTGATTCTTCTCAGCACTGAAAATAAGAGAAAATAAATAAAATATGTCTTTAATAAGCTTTCTATCTTGAAAGCAAAATACTAGATACTACAACTTTTTTTCAGCATGATATTTCTCATGATTTTCTACTGAATCTCCTATAATTCTACTTTAAATTATGCACATATTGTAGGAGGATATATAATAATAAGGAGGTATATTGTAAGTGAATTATTTCAGATACAGGGAAAGAGAGAGAGACTGAGAAATGACACGAGAAGCAGTAAGAATGTATCTGACATCAACCATGTAAATTATGGAATCAGTCTTCATAACTTTTTGAATATGCTTGGATGGCTTGTTAAATAGAAAATTGCTTAATACATAACTTGTTATATGATATCAATAAATATCTGATTTTATTTAAAATTTTTTTTGAATTAAATAAAGACTACTCTACCAAAATGTCAAGTTATACTTTGGGTTTATCAAAATCACCATTTATCACCTAAAGAGAAACTCAAGAATCTATGATAAAGCTATTTGATTCCACAATTGAGTTAATAACAGAACAATAGTAAGTAATATACTTAACACAACAGCACATATTTGGCACTAAATGCATGAAAAACCCTGTACTAAATTCTTTATATATAGTGAAACATTTAATTGTCAGAGTAGCACTGCAAAGTCAGTGCAATTAATTTCTCCCCTTTTGTAGGAAAGGAAAATGTAACAGTTCAGGTAAAAATAAATGTCCCCAAAATCTCGAATGTTCAGAAGTGGATTTTGGAAGATGATTAGAGCATGATTATATTAACTCCACCAATGAATTAGTCTATTAATAAGTTCATGGCTGAATGTGCTGTTAGGATTCGGACCTGATCGAGGAAGTAAGTCACCAGGCACATCCTTTTGGAGGTGGACCTTTCCCCTGGCTCTTTTCTTGTCTCTGTCCCTCCCCACTGTCAGGAAGACAGCAGATTTCTTCCTCTATGCCTTCTCACCATAATGTTTGTGCCTTGAGGCCGGCTGACCATGGACAAAACCTCTGAAACCATGAGCCAAAATAAACATTTCCTCCTTAAAATTGTGTATGACAGATATTTTGTCACGGTGACAAAAAGTCAACTAATAGAGAAACTAAGACTAAAAAAGTTAATAATATTACCCAAAGGCTTACTGTAAATGGCGGAATCTAAAATACTCTGATGCGATTACGCTCTTTAAATGATGCCATTTTTCATAAATAAATAAATAAATAGATAAATATTCTGCTGCCATAACCCAAATGGCAAGGCAATAAGGGCGACAGATGGTATCCCAGCTGTGCCTAATATACACCTGGGAAAGCAGTGTCACCTGAATCTATTTCACATCACACAAAAGGAAACAGAGTTTCGCTAATTATGTGGTTAATCCTGTTAAGTCCAGTGAAGCAATGAGGCTTCAAAATAAATGTTCTTTGGCCTGAAATTTTGATTTGACTGCCTGCATCCCTTGAAAAAACTAGATAGTAAGAAAGCTTCACAAACTCTGTTTGGTCACACTCAACTCTGATCCATTATCTCTTATTCAATCTGCTGTGAAATTTGGACACCCTGCCCTAAATATTATGTATCTTCATTATCAAATATACATGGGTCATACAAAGTCTGCAACTTATCAAAGTATGAGTATATGTTAAAATCAAAGCACTAGGTGTCAGGGAAGCAGGTTAGAACATAGGGGAGTTGAAATAAGAAATGTAAGAGAGATAGAAAATGTGTTGCTTTTATTATAAGTGAGCACATTTTCTTTCTCAACTGACAGAGACCTCAAATTATGTGTGTGTGTGTTTATTCTAAAGACCTTTTGTAGAAAAGCTGTTAACTGACATCAAGTAAATTTCATATGATCGTTCTTACACCCATTTATTTCCCATGCCTTTAGAAATAGGACGGAGAGTTTGATGTTATCATTCTCAATATCAGATATTAATTCCTAGGTGAGCTTGATTTTTTTGCAGTTGAATGGTGATAAAATGAAGCTATTTTGAAGCATATTAAATCTGCAAATTTGAACGCTTTGATGCCAATGCTCACTTTATTACAAGGTATCCTATTTTCACCTTCATAAAATTGAATACTTGCATGTACCATATAATTAAATTTAGATGTGCTAAAAGCTCAAGTTTATGCATTTATTAACTCTTAACTGCAGCAGTACCTAGGAATATTAATAAAGTTTACTATAATTTTCTTAATCTATGAAGTAGGCTATCCATTAAGTTGTGACATTTAGAGCATTTTACAACCTTAAATATATGTATTCCTCTAGTCCCTCTCACAATAACACAATGTTTTTCTGCCACAGATGCCCACAATTGGTGGGGAATTATTTTCCTCAGGGGTATAGAACTCTACTCAATCTTGACTCTACTATCTGCCCTCAGGAAGAGAATTGTTCTTAATGAAAGAATTAGAAATTAGTTTTTGCTCTTAAAGATTAAGACTTATAAAATACATTCTGGCTGATCACCAGAAAATGAAAATTTTGCAAATCTTAGAAAATTTGAAGTTGCTAAAGGTGGCATTTGAAATCTGTTCTTTCAGCAGGATTTTTTTTTTTCAGGAAATACAGGAAACCTAGAAGACAAAATGGGAAAAAGGACAGAGGAATAGATTCACTGAAACAGAAACTCACACAGAACTGAACATGGGACTTTTGAAAGGATAGATGTGCTTTTCAAGGGAAAATGTCACAGTGTCATCCAATCTGTTATGTGAATTTCTGATGAATATTTGCTTTTGCTTCCTTTACCGCTGTCTAATAAGAATTCATAATCCTTCCTGTATAATCTTCACTCATTTTCCAGCACAAGCCTACTCTCGGATCAAAACAGATATTTTTCCAAGGCATGCTTCTTACTTCTCTAGTACCTCACACATTTTTTTTTTCTGTTCATCACACACTTTCTGCTCACTAGGTAAGTACAATCAACAAGGTAAAAATTTCATTTCCTCTAAAAATGCCCTAGTTAATCTTCTCCAGAGTATTGTCTATCCATACCATCTGTGTTTGATTAAACCCTGTCCCCCTTCAATCAGCTCTAATCGAGCTCTTGCCAGACTCCTTCATAGTTGTCTGCAGCTTGCTTTGGACATTGGTTATAAGACCGTTTACAATTGTTGAACTCATCTCACAGATGCCTAAGAGCTAATCACTTTGCACTAATTCTATACCAACTGAAATAAATCCAGCCATAAAATAAAGGTTTAGTGCCTTCACATTGGATATGAAACATAATTATTACCCCTGAAAAGGATATCAATGATGTTGTCTTTGCTCAACTGTCCAAATTGATCATGTGCCACCATCTTTTGCTCAGACTTCTTGTTTTCTTTAGTTTCTTGAATATGTGAGGCTCCTTTCTCTGCCTGGAAGGGGACCCACCATAATCATCAGCCATATAACATCCCTTTATATATTTAGACTGAGTTTCCATTTACTGTTGATCACTCTACTATCAAAAATTCATCCCACTTATAGTCTATAATTTAAAAATTGATTTCTAATTACTTTCAAAAGTTCATCATCATTATTTTTGCTTTGTCATTTTCTAATCTGTCTTTCCATTAGACTATGTGATCTTCAGAGTAAAATTTCCATCTTGGTTATTTCATTTACCAGTCTCACACTGCCAGGAATAAAGATATGTATCTATATCTATAGATATATATATTTGTATTTCTTAATGTTCATTGAATAAAATGAGTTGGAGTTGGTATTAGACAACATTCTAAAAGACAAGTAGACTTCATTTAGCTTCATTTAGGTCACAAGGTATTTTATGCAGGGGAATGAATGTTGTAAACACCAAAACAATATGTAATTGTACTTACACCCCTTTTGATGGAAATGATGCTGTATAAAAGAAAAATGGACAATGAAATAAGGAGAATGAAAGGGAAAACTTCAGAAACATTAATTTTTCTTACTGAAATTTATTTTAATAGGTATTTCTCCTAGTATTTTTAAGTTGTTGATGTTGGTACATCTATCACTATTGGAATAAAAAATTTACCCAAGCTTTAGTGTTCTCTATAAATGAAAAAAATTTTTATGTCAATCTCTAAGAAAGGAACTTAATGGGGAAAGTCTTCCAGCAAATGATATAGAATAATTAGACAGTATTATGTTTGCAGTGGTCATCCTAAAGAAAGTAACTCTAGCCAGCAATTTTAGCACCTTAGCCATAGGGTATCAGGGAAACGCTCATGTCATGTGCTGAAATTTTAGTAATCAGCATCACACAGCCATAACACAGTAAAAAACACCTATGATCTGATATCTAAATGTAAAATAAAAAATAATTGACAGACAGAAACCCTCTGATGCCATATCAGAGAATAATCTTTAACAATAAATAACAGAGAAAAGCAAACAGCCAGTTGGTTTAAACTCACCCATACAGGAAAGGGAAAATGTAATGTTTCAAAATTTTCATCATTCTGAAGGCTCACTGCTTCTACCTTATGGGATATTGTCATCTGAATCACCAAAGGTTAATGAGTTATCTTTATGTTGAAAACAAAAAGCTGTTGTAGGACTTGGAGGTACACAGGAAATGCAGTCATCTACCATCTACGTTATTAGCTAAACAAATGTTGATCCAATCTGTAGAAGAACAGCAATGGTACATTCTGACATGGTGCTGTATGTACATATCATAGAGTAATTTTTTCACATTGAAAATGAAACCATGTCAAAGAATAACTAATATGGTACTGTTGGTCTTAACACAGAATCAGAATCTCAGTGGAAGAAGTTCTTAGACTGCAAACACAGGCATGGATCAGATCCAAAGGTCACTTAAAAGTAATGTGTAATTGCTGTTTCATGGGTTTCAGGCCATTGCAACTTGAGAGGAAAACTAAACTATCACAGTGTGTCCATAACAGAAACAAACACCATGGAGACCTTAGAGAAAAACAGTATAGGAAGATGGAATAGAAATCAGTGGAGACTGTTTGTTTGTTTTTTTGTTTGTTTTGTCTTGTTTTTTGAGACAGAGTCTCACTTGGCCTAGAACTCACAATGATCCTTCTCCTGTCTCAATATCCCTAGTGCTGGGGAATGAAGATGTTTAAAGCATAAAGAAATAGACTGGTGAAAATATAAGGTACAGTAAAACACAACTTAGCTCTTATATTTAAGAAAATTATCATTTCTGTGGACTAAATAAATGCATATAATTTATTATATATTATTACTTTATAGTATTCCATAAAACTCAATTTTCCAGAAATATTGACTTAATGGCATTGAGTCTTTTTTTCCTTTTTTTTTTAAATAAGATTGGCTAAGGATTTTCTTCTTTTGAAGAAACAGTTCTTCGATTCACAGATTTTTTTTTTGTGCTCTTTTCCTAGTTTGTCATTAATTTCTACTCTGATCTTTATTATTTTCCTCCTTGTACTATCTTTAGATTTGGGTTTTTTCTCTCTCTTTTTTCCCCTTAAAGGGATCATTACGTTGCTTTTTTGAGCTGGTTTTATTTTGCTGATGTATTTATTCACAGGTATAAATATCTCTCTTAGGACTGCTCTCATAGTATTCTATAGGTTGTAGAATGTTATATTTTTCTTTATCACTTCAGTCTAAGATTTCCATTTCTTCCTTGATTCACAGATTATTCAAGAATGTATTGTTGAATTTTCACATGTTTTTATAATTTCTGTGGTTTCTTTTGTCTTTTTTCTGGTTTCATTGTGCCAAGACCAAATAATATACATGAGATACCTTTTATTCTTTTGTATTTGTTTAAGGTAAGCACATGGCCTATTTTGGAGAAATCTCTATGTGCTGCGGAGAATCTATATTCTAGTGTTGTGTGGAAAGTTCTGTAGACATCTATTAATCCTATTTCTTTAAATATGTGGTTCAACTCTGATATTTCTTTGTTGATCTTGTCTAGTTTTCCTAATTGTGCAGTGGTATATTGAGGTCCCTTACTACAACTGTGCTGATGTTTATCTGATCTTTTTTTGGCCAATAGTGTTTTGTTTATGACAGTGGGTGCATCTTTATTTGTAGTATATGTCTATAATTATTATTTCTTCCTGTTGAATTAGTCTTATAATATTTACTGACTTTCTTTGCCTCTTCTGATCAGTTTTGACTTAAAGTCTAGTTTGTCTGAAAATAGTAAAACCATTCTTGCATGTTTTGGGCTTCTGGCATATGGAATATTGTTTTTCAGTCTTTGATTTGTAGTCTATTGTTTTAGTTACTTTTCTATCATTGCTGAGAGAAAAACACTCAACACCTGAAGTTTAGGATGAAAGGTTTATTCAGCTCACAGCTTGTAGAACTTAAAGTCCATAATCTGCTACTTTCAAGATATGGTGATGTGGTAGAGGCACAACAGTTCAAAGCAGCAAAAGACATCAAAAGCCACAAGAACAAAAGGGAAGAGCAAGTGTCTTTTCTTCCCTTATACTGTATGAAGACTACCTGCACTGCAGCAGCTGTAACACTCATATTCCATCCCAGCACTAGAAAGTAAACCAATCACAAGCTCTAGATGCAGTGCCCTCTAGAACACCCACCTCTCATGAATATATGGGGTTTTGGGGGGACATCCAGGTGCAAACAATAACATTTTACCTCTGACTTCCAATGACTCATGATCATCATTTTATGCAAAAGGCTTTAGTTGCCAAAGTTCTAACGTTTCAGCATTAACAGTAACAAAATTTCTAAGTTTCAGCATTAACAATAACAAAAGGCTAAGAGTTGCCAAAGTTCTAACAGTTTCAGCATTACTGAAAATTCCAAGTCCCACGTCTCCTCTAAGGTGTAAGGCAAATTCTCAGCTGTGAGCTCCTGTACAAATGAAAATTTAGCTAAACACTTCCCACATTCAATGGCACAAGATAAACATTTCTATTCCAAAGTTACAAACAGGAGGATACAAAAAAATGGGGCTAAAGCAAGTTCAAAAACCAAAAGGGCAAGCATTAAGACCTGTAGTTTCATGTGCAGCATCTGATTCTGTGGCAAGTTGTCAGTTCCAAAAAGCTTGGGTGGTACCACCCCTGTGATACTTCTGGTGTTTGTAGCTACCACAGCATCTCTCTTAGGCCCACTTTGCTCCCTCCTTGCAGCTTTGCCTAGATGATCCATACTTTTACCTTGCCCAACTTCTACATTCTCCACTGCACTTTAGCTTCCCCTAACAGCTTCACACAGTACTTTCTCAGGGGGACACTGCCTGGCCTCCCAAGCCTTTTGAAATTGGGATGGAAGCTTTTGTAACTCTACAATTCTTCCATTCTACATATGCCTAAAACAAGCACCATGTGGTTGATGCCAAGGTCTGTGCCAGCTGGAGCGATAGCCAGGCCTCCCTCTCTTTGCTGTAGGGGTCAATGGCTGAGCACTCTGAATCCAGTTCTCTGTGTTGCCACCATCCTAAAACATGGTGCTATTCAACTTTCTTCCCAAAGCAAATTATTTCATTTTTGCAATTTTGAGAATGCAGAGGGTAGAGTTCTGCTATTTCTTGTGATGCCCTCAGGCAATTTTTTTTAATTTTTCTGTTTCTTCTCAGTAGTCAAAATCTCCTCTGCTCTGTTTTTGCAATCCACACCTTTGCTTGAGCTTCCTTTCTGGCCAAGCTCACAATGTTTTAAATCAATCAGCTGGGTTCTTTGCTCTTGCATCGTAACATAAAATTTTGCTGAGTCCCTAACAGTAGCCATGTCATCACCTCAATATTAGACTGCCCTGAAATTTCTTCTATCAGATTAATTAATTTGCCACACTTGGTATCAGTCAGAGTCTCTGGACACAAGCAAAATGCAGAAAAACTTTTTACCAAGGTATGACACACATCATCCAGAGTCCAAAAACCAATTCAGTTCTTCTTCCCAACAGAAACCTCTAGAGTTTAGTCTCTGCCCACTGGATTTCTACTAATCTTCTGGTCTTCTGAGCTCTGACCATAATCTCCCATACAGAACAACCTAAGGTATTTCAGCGCTACGTTTTCAAATGACGTTTCCAAATCTTTCTTATCTTTTCCCACAAACTATTCTCAAAGGCTCTTGAACCACATGATCAAGTATAGTCACAGTGATGATCCTACTTCTCTGGTACTAAATTCTTTCTTAATTTCTCTAATTGCTAAGTCAAAATACACAACAACCAAAATTAAAGGGGTAAGGTTTATTTAACTCACAGTTTGTAAAGGTCTCTCTTCATGATTGGCTGGCTGGTTCCATGACATAGTGGCACATGGCAGAGGGGCAACTCTGCCCCTCTGCATAGCAGCAGAAGATAACAAAAGCAACAAGAGCAAAAGGGAGGAAAAAATCTTTTTTTCTATCTCTTATATCATATGCAGGCTACTCACCCTAGGGTGAGTGTAACACACACACGTGCGCACACACACACACACAAACTCAATTCTAGCACTACACAATGACCCAATCACAAACGCTAGATTCAGCTACTTCCTAAAAGCCCACTTTCCCATGATCACATGAGGCCTTGGGGAAATACCCACCAACAAACCATAATATCTGTGAATTTCCTTTTGGATTAAATGTGTTTCTTTTGCACAGACTATCATTGGATTTTTTTTAAAATTTAGTCCAATCTTTGCTTTCTGCCTGTGGAAATGAGAACACTGAGAGTTATTTCTAAAAAGAATTAACATATTTCTGTCACTGCATTTCTTGCTATTGTTGCTGCTGCTGCCAACACACACCCATCTGCTTTTATACACACTATTCCTAGTGTTTTGATTCCATTAAAATTTTTGATGTTGCTGGCTTCTTTCCCTCTTTGTAGGATAACCCTGAGAATTTGTTGAAGTGTTTGCCACAAATTTCTTAAGTTTCTCTTTGTCATAAAAATTCCTTTTTTTCCCATCAGTTTTGAAATTTGGTTTTAGAGGATGGATTAGCCCAACTTGAAAAATGTTTTTGCTTAGATCTTGGAACACTTCACTCTAAGCAATCTTGGCCTTTATGATTTAATTTGAGAAGTCTGTTATAATTCTAATGAGTACACCTTTATATGTAAGTAGTTGCTTTTCTCTCAGGTTTTAAGATTCGTTTCTTGCGTTGGACTTTGGAGATTATAACAACAGTGTATCCTGGGAAGTTTTGCTCTGATTGCACCTATTAGGGGTTCAATAAGCTTCAGTTATGCCTGAGTTAAATTCTTTCACCATATTTGGAAAGTTTGCTGTAAACAGTTTTTTATGACATTTGTGCTGTTTTCTTTTTTCATGAACTCCACTTAATCTAGATTAGTCTTCTTTTCACCAACCAGCTGCTGTTGGGTTCATGTCTCATGTCTCTTGATTTCAAGGTATCTCTGAGTCTATGGTGACCTGCATCAGCCCTGTCTTGTGGTTCTGATACTGTGCCTCACATAAGCCATTTCTGTTGCCCACACTTTCAACAGACTTTTTAAAAAGTCTCTTAAAGGGGCTAAGAGATTTTTAATTCTTAGGGCCTGCTGATGATAAATTAAGAATTGATAATTAACTTAAACAAATATGTTTAGATAAGCCATTGTTCTTTAAATTTTTGAGAAATTGTGATTTTCAAAAAATTGCTTTAAAATTCTTTATATGTGTTTGGTGGAGGCCAATGTAGTCTTCTAAGAGGTATTTTTTATTTATGTTTCAATTTGTTATGAAATTTACTTCCCTGTTCTCTATATTTTTGATGGAGACATAGACCAATTCAAATTGGAAGGAAATAACAAAGGTTCATAGTGAGAAATAAGAATAGTTGATTCACTTTATTTTTAATCTTATAAATGAAGGCATACATCACTTTTTTTTACTTTTTATATTTTAAGTGTTTAAGATAGCTAGAGAGCTTAAATGAATCTTTCAAAATGTTATTAGACAATTTGAGCTAAATGAATGCTAGTCTTTCACACAAATTTAATAACCTAGGCTTGAAAAATATTCTGGTAAATGGGATTTTTTTTCTTTCCTATTTTTTATATGTTCCCACACTCTCAGTTTCAAGTCTCTCTGATCTAGTTTCCAAGGTCTCCATAATTTCATAGTCTTTATTACAATTTTACAAGAACAAGTTGAATATTCCTTATTTAAAAATGTGTGGGACAATAAATTTTTCAAATTTTATATTTTGGAATATTTACATATCCATGAAGTTTGGAGCATACCCATTTATAAACACAAAATACCTCATCCACTAGCCTGTAGTAATTGCTTAGAATATTTCATGCACTCTGAGTTTATGATTCATTGCATGAGGTCAAGTGTGATATTTTTCCTATTCAACATCATGTCAACTCTCAGACAGTTTTGAACTTTGGAGCATTTAAAAGTTCATACTTTGGATTCAGTATACTCAATTTGTATTCTTCTATACCTTTGAGACTGAACTTATCCTGAGAAACTAAGATGGTTAGTTTCACTTTTGTTGTGTTTTAACCTCATTGACTGCCATCATCTGTACTTCTGATTATATTTGCAAATAATTTGCCCTCCAAGCAACTACTATAGGTAACTGGACACATTTAATGATCTGCACACCTAAAATCTCTTTAATTACTTATAAACCTTTTCTCAAACTGAGCAAATATGGTTTTATTTTGGGAACTTGAAATCATATTCAATGTCCACATATATATTATTTTTCTTTTGCATTTTTGTCTTGAAAGAAACATTAAGAATAGTAAGGACTGATTTATTGATTGATTGATATTGATTTCCAGTGAAAGCTATAGAAGCAGCCAGGTAAAGGAGAAAAATAAAACAAACAAATAAAAACCACATTATCGGGGGTTACTGGTCACTTTCCTAACAATGGGATGACAAACTTGACATCAGCACCATAAGGAGTGGATTGTTAGGCTCTTAGTTTCAGAGGCTTCAGTTCGTGCATCGTTGGTACCAAGGCTGAACTTGTACAATGGAAAGGCAGAGTGGAGGAAAGCTGGTCAAGACATGGTAACCAGGAAACAAACAACAGAAAGAAAAAAAAGAATTTGGGACAAGAGTAGACACCCACCAGTTCTGGGTCACCCACCACTTCTAATCAGACCCAATCATTTAACAGTATACTCAGCTATGAACTTTCAATGGATTAAGCCACTGAGGACCATAGGACCCACATAATCCTATCACATTCTAAAACCTCCGCCACCTCGGAACACATGAGACATTTGTGAGACACTTTAGATTTTAGTTTACGGGGAAAAACACGTGGTGAAAAAATAACATGGATGGGAAAGAAGGGAAGGAAGCAATAAAGTCAGAAATAAAAGAGGAGTGGAATTGGCCTTTGTTCCTGACAAGTCACCTATCTCTGTTCCCACAATATAAAGGAAAATGGAATTCTCTTGTGTATTCACTGATTCTATAGAAGTATTATTCTGTCCTCCCAATAAATCATTATTGTTATTATAGCTTTAAAAAAAATCAGTTGCTTGAATTCCAAATAGGTCAACTCTCTCCAAGCCATTCCCTCTCTTAGAATTTCCTTTGCCCTACTTTCCATTTTATATTCTCCCTTGTTTTTCAAAACTTTTTCAAGAAATGTGTCATAATATTTTTATCATATTTATCTGTGTTTCATCTTATGTAATGTATCCTTCAAAAATAGTGTAAATATTTCTGCCACTCTCATTTGAAAATCAACATGTCTCCCAAAATTGTTTTTGTTGAACTTCCCTAAAGAAAGATAGATTTATGAGGTGGCTCCCATTCGAATTTAGGCTAAAAATGATTTCACTGGGAGAAAAAAAACACAGATGCTAAAACTATGTTTTTTGTAACTGAATACCTTTCATGACCTCCACAATTGTTTTATGGTTGTGTCATTATAATGAGTGTAAGCAAGGAGAAAAATAGCACTGTGACAGTAATAAAAATAACTCTCACCCTCCCAAAGACCTCAGCAGCTCGCCCAGTATTCCAGAGCTTGCTTGAGATATTCCTTCCCAGGGTGCAAAGATTATAGAAGATTAAATAGAAGATGAAATGAATTTTCAGGAAACAGAATGTGGTGACCAAATGTTTCAATTAGGAGAGAATAAGGAACAGGTGACCAGGGAGAAAAAGAGTGCAGAGCATCAGCCTTTCTAATCTCAGAAAACAGACAGTCTCCTCAGGGCTGAGCTCTTATTGACTAATCATAGAAACCACAGGGCAAGATGCAAGAAACTCAGAGGAAGCAAGAATTTAACAAACTTCCCTGATAACCTTGATTGCATGGACTGGAGAATTGGGATGGGCTTTGAAACTGAAAAGAAACTTACCTGGAAAACAAGCTGAAACTACAGAAAGTTTAATTAAAGCCAGTGGGGGGATATTAAAATGGGGAATAATTAGGGCACAAGGAAAAAAAAAGAATGAAAGAAACCAGATATGAAAGAAGTGCTCTAGAGACTTGGAGTTACCTGTGCAGCATTCTGTTGACAATTAAAAATGAATTTGATGCTTTGCCTATTTCTGGGTTAAATTTTTGGTTTGCGCTGTGCATGTGTATGTGTTGTCTATCATTTGTATTTTACCTTGGCTGCAGCTGGGTCAGGATGAAAAGTGCCATGATCCAAACTGGATTTTAATGAGGACGACTAGGTTCTGCCAAGTCCTTGGGCATGCAGTTGGCGGACTGGGCTCACTGGTCCTTAAGGGTCCCTGCTCTGGATCTGAAAGCTCTTCTGTTGAAAACTTGGCAGCCCTTCCAGCATCTCTGTTCCCCTCTGCCAAGCAGATGAAGGCAGCGTCTGGCTCTACACATGCAACGCTAACAGTTGCCATGACTGTCAAAGCCCAAGGAAGGAGAACTTCCTTTTCCTGATGTACAGTTCCAAATCCAGCCCAAGGACTCTCAGTTGTTATCACCTTTCCTGAAAGTTAACAACTTTTTTTATTTTTCATAAACAGCAAGGATGCCACTTTCTACAAGTACTTTGGTAGAGACCCAAGAGGAAAAATAAATCACTTTTTTTAAAAAAGGGCACTGATACTTGCTGGTGTGAGATAAAAGCTTATGTGGAGGAGAATCAGGCAATGAAGCTAAATTTTTAAAAATGAGTCAGACTAAACTTCCTGTGTGTAAACATAAGGAAGGGTTTCAGTTTTTTATAGAAATGTTATGGGGAAGCAACAAAGCTCTTATAAAGTAAGAGACATGAATTGATTTTATTTTATATTTTAGCATTATAAAAATGATACAGGCTATAAGAGAGATAGATTTGAAATGTATATATCAGAGGCAGAAAGATAATAGAGATGTTATTTTGGTTATAGTTAGGCTGAGAAAAATCTTGTCAATTGGAACTTTAGAAAATGATACATATTACAGATTTATTAAAGATATAAAATCAACAGGCCTTACTAGTTTACTTTACTTGTGCATATATTTGAAGCAGTTAACTTATAAAGAGAAAGAGTTTATTTTCTTTTATGGTTTTGGAGCTTTCAGTCATTGTCCAGCATCAGATATTCACTGTAATGGGCTGGTAAGGCCAAAACACAATGAAGAACAAACTGCTCACCTCACGAACTATGTGGCACAATGGAAGAGGACAGGATCTCACAGTTCTCCTTGAGAGGACCTGCCGAATGACCTAAAGACCTAAGGACCTCCCGTAAGACCGCACACTCTGAAAGACCACAGCACCTCCTTACAGCTCCAGCTGGGGGCCAAGTCATTAACCCAAGGACTTCTGGGGAAACACAGCAGCTAGAAGAGTGTGAAAATAATGCATGAAGGATGGCATCCAGCTTTCAGATTTGAACCTCGGAATGTATGGTGCTTGCTGTCCATCACAAGGGCAGAAAATGGGGAATAAAAAGGTAGCATTTCTCTTTTGTTATAATGGGAGTGAAGTAACAGGTGCATTGGATCACTTGCAATGGTGGTTTTCTTGGGGAGGAGTGTTTGTTTATTTGTTTTTGTATATTGAAGTAGTTGCATGGGACGGATATAACTATGTAGTAGCCTGCTGACCTAGCATATGCCAGATCCTGGTTTAATTCCAAGAACTACATAAACAAAAAAGTAACAAAAAGGGCTCGCATCTACTAAAATTAATTATTTATGTACTCATGTATGTGTGTGGGTTTGCTTACATATTTACTTGTGTGTACATATATGTAAAATTGGCTTTGACACGGAAGGTAGCGCGCATTCCATTTACAATTTCTATAGGTCCTCAAGAGACAGAGGACCATGCCATGCCACATTTCTGCTCAATCCTCAAGTCTCAATCTCTCTCTTATATTGTGAAACAGTTTTAAACTGCAAAAAGGAATGGTATTTGTGAAAACTGAAGCATATGATTCCAGTGGAATAGTAATTCTCAGCATCTAGTGTTTTGAGCACCCTTATGCCCAGCCCACACTGTAGACCAACTGAATTCAAATTGTTGGTATAGGACCTAAGGAAAAGTATTATATTTAGTTGAATGAAGACTACAAAATTCCACCTAGATTCATAGTTACTATAGTAAGTCATAGATGAAATTAATTGGAGAAGGACAATAGACAAAATACCAAGAACATATGAAACAGAGAATTTTACTCAATATAAATAGGGAAAACAGCAAATAAGGTTGCTTTTGAAGAGTTATGCTGCAGTGGGAAAAAGGAAATGTCCCCTAAATTAACTTGATCTGAGGTGAAGTAACCAGGAATCACTTATTAGATAGGATTCTTGAAAATTAGTATCTCAGGCAATTTAAGAAGTAAGAGAAGACGTCAGAGGTGAGGCACCTTTCAGAAAGTTGCCTCTTTTTTGGTCTAAGTGGTTAACAGGCATATTCTGAACTGATTTCGTGGATCTTTCAAGAATCAATTCAGCTATAGAAGAGTACAAGGTAGTAGGATACCTATTCATCTTCATTATATAAATCCGTATGTGGTTGTGAATATGTGATGTGCCAATACCTTTGCACATGTGCACAGAAGCACACTCAACTCTAAAATTCTTCTTGGTGTTCTACATATATTTTGCCACAATTCAAACTTTTGATGTGATGCCATCTTCACAATCATTCTTCATTGAAAGGTCTTCATCTACAAGTTAAACCCCTCAGGACAGTCAGTGGTCATAGAGGTTTCACACCTGGACATAAACTTCATTTATCCAACAAAGAGACAGAGCTAATTTCTCATTTTCATCTGAAGAGTGAGTCACATTATTTTCCCACAAATGTCCCCAAATTTCCCAGCAGTTAATATTTTAAATTTATATTTGTGTTATAATGAAAAAAACCAGAATTTAGTATCTATAACCCTAACCATCATGTGCTAAGTATTTAAACATTTTTAGTCTTACAAATTGCCTTTCTGTTTTTTCTCTAAATATACCTTTTTAAAACTTTATGACTATATTTCAAAATTCATTAACCAGCATCACAACATTTTCAATTAAATTTGTGTGTGTGCACGCGCATGTGTGTGTGTGTATGTGTGTGTGTGTGTGTGTGTGTAGGACTATTTTAAAATATGACTTCAGAGGATTTAGTTCCACTTATGGTCTTATAATAAATTCCCAAGTGTAGGATAACTATGTTAAGCATCTCTAAAATAATTAATGTTGATATATATATATATATATATATATATATATATATATCCATGAATCTTTCTACATGTGTGACAAACATTTGACAAAATTAAACAGGTTTTGCTGATCTCCTCAGCAAATGCACCTTTCTGGTTAGCACCATTGCATACTTTCCTTTTCTAGCAAAACTACAAGATTTTCAAATCTTTCTCTTCTACTTTTTGCTCTTGATTCTTCCTGTAAACTGATTTTAAAAGACAGAAATACCCATGTCACAACTGGAAAACTATGCTGCCTTGAAATTTCCATGGTTGGCGTCATTTTGTAAATGACTTTACAATTTTTAACTTAGCTTCCCACAAAGTTCCAGGGCGTGGACATAATGTGGCAAAGTCCTTGGCCAGAATTTGCCATGTCTCTGGTCCAGTCCCCAACAGAGACTCATTTTCCTCTGAAATTTCATCAGTGTGGAGTTTCGTGTTCATATTCCTATGCGTGTTTTGGTCTTCCAAACCCTCCACAGAATTAACCTTTGCACTATATTTATGGCATTTGGATTTCTCTAACCCACTTCTCCAAACTTTTCAAAGTGTTTCCCACAAACCCATTCCAGGGGTTTAGCTCTGTGGCATAAGCACCTGCCTAGCAAGCATGAGGTTGTAAATTCAATTCCTGGCCCCCAAAAAAACCATTCTAAAGGCTGACATTGTGAATCAGAAATGTCATCCATATTGGTCCTGGTCTAAAATATTAACCTACAAAATTTCTGAACATGACAGTGACATGCCTCTGACTCCTAGAATGGTTTATTAAACAGCAGCAGCAGGCATATAAAAATTTAGAGCTATAATACAGAAACACAGTATATTTTATGTACTACCTTAATCTATACCTAACAAAATTCTCAAATATGTAGCACAAACTTTGAAACCAAGCAGATAGAGACAATCTTTAAAAAACTTAGTGAAAGTTGAAAAGTACTTGATGGGTCAAATCACAAAAGACTGGGAAGAAATATTAAGAAGACAGAAAATGAGATTTAGTGAAACTATATTTAATGAAGATTTAATTTAAATGATACTTTGAGTATTACAAAAAGCATAAGATGTATACAATCAACCTAAGAGATATCAAGGAGTATTTCCAGATGGAGTATATGATGTGCTATCTGCATTCTTCTATAACAAATTGAAGAAATCAGAGGGCTGAGGATATACCTTGGAGTTAGAATGCTTGTCTAGCATATCAAAGCAACGAGTTTGATTTCCAGTGCTTTCAAGAGGGAAAAGGCAGGGGTTTCCTAAACTATTCAGTTTTTTACTGTGGGGAACCACTCATACCCCTTCAAAGCTCAGGGGCATCTAAGGACAGCAGAGGATGTGACTTCACTTGTCCAGCACAGGCCCACAGTAAGATACAGTGATACAGCCATGACTTAGCAGAGTAAGCACCCATATACTGGTTATGGCACTATGTAAGAATGTAAATGTGAGTCAGTCACCTGTATAAGAATTATGCAGTAAGATGCAATTGGTTCTTGGTCTTTTGTTCTTGTGCTCTTGTGCTCTGCTCTGCTCCATGCTGCCTGCTGTTGCTCATGTCTTCTATACATCTGCTTTTTTAACACTGGGACTTCACCCTCAAAATCTCCCTTGGGCCCCCTGAATGGGACTGACATCTGGTGTAGTAAGCAGAATGTTGAGCTTGGATGGCCCCCAGAGGACTAAGAAACAGTCTGTTTAGAGCCCAGTGGTGTTTTGCAAGCTTTGAAAGCAATAGACAAATGTCTCCCCTCACCGTGAGATGGTGGGGTGGGTGGCTTGGCTATTATTCACTCTCTTCTGGCATTTAAATCAAGAGTTGCATGGCTTTGTCTGGAAAGCAGAGCAGCTGCAGCAGATAAAGGAGGACCTTGAGCAAAGCCTGGTTGTTGTGGAGCTCAGGTTGCAAGGCATGGAAGGCACTGCCTCCTCCAGAATTGTCTCCAGCAGTTTAAGTCCTCGTGTCCAAAAAAATAAAGGAAAAAAAAAACCTGGAAAATCTCCTTAGCAGCCACATGGGCACTGTCTCATCCACCTGCTCTAAAAAAAAGCAGAAGGTGGATGAAACAGTGCCCATGTGGCTGCTATGGCTGTGGGATGAGGGGGCTGATAATACCCAGTTAAGCCCACAGAAGTCCTAAATATCCAGAGGAGCCAGCATTCCCTCTGTGTGATGCGTTCTACAGGATGTGCAGAGGACAGTCCCAGAAGCAGGTGATCAGACTGTGATAAACTGGTTGATGGCAAAGGCTTCCCTGATATGAGAGAATGCAGGCAAAAGCCACCATCTAGATCTGCTGACTGTGCTACATAAAATGCACATGTAGCACATGATGCAGTGCCATAGCCCAAATGAAGAACTCCTGACAGCATACACGAAGGACATGATGCTGGTGAGTGAGCCTGCTGGCACATTTGGGTCAATGGCAGCCCTTCTAGCCCCCTTTACAGATTGCCTGACCCATGATGCTGTGGATGCCTTGGCCAGATTGGGAGATATGGAAGTGAAGCACCAAGATAAAATAAGGTCTATAAAAACTGTACTGTCAAAACAAAAAAGAAGGGAGGCTCTGGGTGAGCATGGCCATCTCTCCAAGGACAGGTTATGGGGTTCCTGAACATCAGAGGGTGCTCGATTTGGATAGACCTGTAAGCCTAGCTGCAGATATGCTAGAGTGGCAGACTTTGAATGTGTTCCTGACTGTAGTGTCACTTATGCTCCAAGCACCAGCTGATGGGTCAGGTCCAGAAGGCCAAAGAAGCCCCAGTGAAGCAGAGGAAGTGACACTGATCTCCTTTTATGCCAATTAAGAGGAAGACAGGTATCGAGGTCTTGAAGGGTCCAGGAGACCAAAGTCCACATAAAGAGTTGATTATTTATTGAATATGCAGCATGTACTATCATTGGTGAATACCAGAGCTTAATCAATACTAATATATGATAACTCAGACCATTATATACAGCCTACTGCACAAAAGAGGGTACAGAGATCATTATATGATGGTTTTGAAGACCTGGATGGCTTTGGGTATTGGGCACTTGCCTTCCTACCTGTATGATGTTTATGTTTCTACAGTTGCTGAATACATATTGACGGTGGACTGACTGGTGCTCAGCTGGACACCACACAGAGAATTCCATTTGTTAATTCACGTAAAAACTGTAGTACAAGGTGATCCACACTGTGCACCATTGACACTCCCACAGACCACGTGAGTTGTGTGTCTGATACAGTACTGGCTACCTGGAGGCCCCAAAGAGATGGGACAGATTGTCTGGAAATTGGAAAAATCAGGGGTGCTATATCCTGCACAGAGCCCTTCAGTATGGCCCATGCAGAAGCCAGAAAGATTGTGGCAAATGACGTAGCCCCACCCTGATGCTGGCAGTTAGAATCAATTTGCCTTCACCCAGGAGAGCAGGAAATGAACCTTCCAGATGTTGCCACAGACTATTTGCATAACCCAACTTTGTGTCATGGTCTTGTGGCTCAGGGCCTGGTCACCGGGGCCCAGCCACAATCTGTATCACTGTTTCATTGTACTGATGATATCATATTAATCTCTGCTTATCTTGCAGATTGGAAAACCACAGTGCACAGTCTGAAGGAGGCTTTGCTGACATGGGGGTGGGCCATGGACAAAGGGAAGGTCCAAGAAACTGGCTTGTCTGTCAAATTCTTGGGTATTATATGATCAAGTAAGGCCAGACCCACAATAATGGGCTAATTACAGGCTTATGTGGTTTTTGGCAGATGTACTGCACCTAGCTACCTTGTGTGTCTTTTATACCAAATGACCAAAAGGGGTTCAAAATGGGGCTGCACAGATGTAATGGAAGCTGCTTGTTGGACACATGCAGTGAAAGCAACATTTTAGTACAAGAGGGCTGTGACATAGGTCCAAGCACAGTGAGTTATTGACTCTAACCTGTCATTTATCCCAAATGTCAGTGATAATGATGTTGGGTTGGGCTAGGGCATATGACAAAAACAGAGGAAGTAGAAGCTCCCTGTTGGGTTTTGGTCACAGTTGTGGAAGGGAGCCAAGAGCCAGTATTCCCTGATTAAGAAACAGCAGCACTGCAAACTGTTCTACATGCCTGTGAGAAATTGTGAGACCCATAGATGGGTGGACATGGATACAAACAGCCCATCCCAAGAGTGGAGTGGTGCAGATTCCCATCCTCAGGCACTGGGGGGATGTACCTCCAACTGTGGGCCTTCTGTTTGGTTAGCCAGTTGGCAGCCAAACTAGCAATGGCTTTTGGATCCTTGAAGTAGACAGTCCAGGAATCCATCCAAAAGGACAGACTATAGGAATTGACACAAGTATCTATGCAGAAATAAAAGGAGGGGGGGTTGATTCTGAATATACTGATGGATCTAGCTGTGACCCAAAGCAGCAGTGAAAGCAGTCACTGTCCAGCTCAGTACAGAAGCACGCCGGAACAGGCAGGTCAATCTAATGGGCAGAATCTTGGATCATACGGTCACTCCATATCTAATTACATGGACAGCTGGGCCATCTTGAGGGGACTGGCAATCTAGCTGCCAGCTTGCACAGCTCATGAGTGACAGACAGTGCACTGTCCTGTGTGGGGAACTGACCTGAAATTTGCTGTGTGGGAGCATGGTCCAAAACCTAACCATACAGACCATCATGGTTCAGGAAATAAGCCCCTCCTCTCACCAGGAAATGACTTAACAGAGGCCTTGACCAAACATTGCGATGGTTGACTGCTGGGAATATTTCTGATCAGGGGCAAGGATCATAAACTTAGCCCAGCAGGTTGAAGTCCTTACTCAACATATGGCCCAGGCTTTGAATATTATGAATCAGACTTTTATTTTGCTGACAGATTGAAACATTTAAATAAAAATAAGTGGTCTTGATTTGTGAATTGCAGGGTGCTTGTGCCCTGTTCCACAAAGAATGTTACATTTATATACTTTGAGGGAGTGGGATGTGAGTGACCACTCAGACTGCTTCAAAGCTCAGGGACATCTAAAGATACCTGAGGATATAACCCCTTGGTCTAGCACAGGTGCACAGTGGGATACAGTTATGGAACCATGACTTAGCACAGGTAACACTCATGAGCTGGTTACAGTACTATGTGAGAATGTAAGTATGAGATAAAATCTGTATAAGAATTATACAATAAAGATGTAGGTGGCTCTGGCTCTTGTGTCCCTGTGCTCTTGTGCTCTGCTCTGCTCCAGGCTGCCTGCTGTTGTTGCTAATGTCTTTCACATGTGTGTTCTGTAACCTTGGGACCTCATCCTCGAAGTTCTCCCTTGAAACAAGGCTTACTATAAATTCAAGAATATATAAAGTGATCTAAGTAGTCTTCTCTGATGCCAATAGATTCTCAATGAAAAACAAAAGATTTCCTGAGCCAAAAAATTCCAGAATGAAAAGGCGTGATTCATTAACAACTCAGAAAGAGCTAAGTCAGCATCTCACAGAACTTTTCAGAAAGAATAAACCTTATATAAAGATCTTCAGAGCATATCTGGAAGACCTTTTCCATAAAGAAACAGGCTTTTTGGCATTTTAAGACCATGGTATTCCTTATATACCAAAAACTACCATCACTATCTCTATGGCTTAAAATACTATTGCAAAAAAACAAACATGGTAGATCTTATCTAATACACTCCAAAGAACTCTTTCCAGAGGTAAGGCATAACAAATATAAGCCATATTGTTTAGAAACTATGTCTATCAAAATGTCAAAGTGTACATCTTCTAGAAAGAAAAACAGCCTAAACTTTTACATTGTTCAGATTTCACAAATAGCATGTTTACAAAGCCATGTACAAACACTGATGACAACTAAGAAACTGTTGCAGCAAATTCTATTTGTACCATTCAGAAAAAAAGTTTTCTGTAGTGTAATATCCATGTTTACACTGTCACTTAGAATCCAGTACTATATAATAGCTCAGTTTCATGTGTGCAATGCTTTGCCTTCTCAAGCAGTGTTCCATCCAAATTACAGTAATACTGGCAACTTTATATACCTATGGTTCTGCATTGAAGATACTTGGAGACATTAGCAGATCTTAAGTATGAGGAGATCAGTGGAAAATAAATGAATTTGTTTCCATAAACCCAATAGTACTTCTTATTAAATAATACCTAGAAAAGATTTTGCAAATTTTAATACAGTCACCTCAAGAATGTCAAAATTAATAAAGTATAAATCAGAGAAGATAATGCTTAAATATAGAAGATTCAAGAAATAGCTTTTTTGTCCCAAAAGGAAGAATACAGAACCCTATGGTATTGGAGACAAGTATTTGAATGCTATCTATTTATAGAAAAGTAATTTAGATTCTTTACTTGGGAAAGTTTCCACTGAAGTATTGCATTTAAAGTGAGAAAGTGCCTTTCACTTTCAGATTTGAATGTGCAATTATAAGCTTCTATACATTTCCAGAGAACTACAATTGTATCTGTTATGATTGTTTAAGGATATCTGTTCTCTGTCAACTAAACATAGAAGAAGCATTGTAAAACTGTCAGACAGGAAGTCCCCCCAACCAAGGAAATAGGAATTTACAGTACACTCAGCAGCTAGTGTAGGAATTTCCCAACAGTAATATTTATGGAACTCCATGTCAGGTATTGTAGGAGTCACCTCCACTGAAAACTCCATGTCATCGCTGTTAATGAAGCCAGTGGTTAAGAGAATAGGTTCAATTGCTGATTTTGTCGTAAGTAGATCAAATAGTGAAATACACTCTGCTCAAGAAGGGGAGAGATGTCTCCTCTAAACCATAGTACTGAAAGTATTTCATCTCTGAGGAAGGTGTGGTGTTTGCTTGTTTAATTTCTGACCACATTCAGGACTATTATTTTCCATGGAATTTGGTACTGCATCACATGGAAATGGGAAATGTCATTATTTTCAAGAGAATTCCAGATGCCACAATTACTCCCCCTTTCAGATATAAGTACTTTTCTACTTGCATTATGATGAAAGGGCACACATTTGTAAAACTCACATATGTAAGTAATAGTAAAAGATAAAGAAAATAAAAGAAAATCACTTGATCCTTTGAGCTTTGCTTCTAAAGTAAATAAAATGCATTTGGAAATTAAATGAACAAAATGTCATGTCTGTACTATTTTGCAAACAGAACAAGTTTTATAAGATTTATTCTGAATAATGCTCTTTTGAATCTTCATAGTATAGTACAATCAATATTTAATAAACTATTTTATCTTTACATTCACCATTTGCTCTATCCTGTGCTCTTTTTCTGCTGTGATATCTCTTTCTTCTTCATGTGCTTCCTCCACTGATCACTGATTTACAAAACTTAAAATTTAAAATGGTAGTTGTCAAAGTATAAACATTTCTTATATACTTACTGTGGTGGATTAACTAATGGTCAACTTCTAATATTCAAATTAACTGAATAAGTGTGATCCTGGATGTGGAAGGCCCCTGAGGATTGTTGTCAGTAGCATAACATGTAAAATGGAGGGGAATATGGTGTGCTGTTGATTCTCCTGGAGAAGCTTGGCATGCTGGTTTTCCTGATATGAACTCAGCTACTCTCATCTTTGGAGGAGCTCAGGTCATCAGTGTAGCTAAAGATGGTTGAGGTTCTTATGGAGGGAGCTCTGGTCCTTACTTTGAGCAACACTTCCTGCTCCAGAGCAGATCCCTCAGCCTGCTGGCACAGATCCTTCATCCTGCTGGCACAAATCCTTCATTTTGCTGGCACAGATCCTTCATTTTGCTGGCACAGACTTTCTAGCTTCCATCACCAACCTTCAGGCCTTCCCAGGGCAAATCCTTGACACAAATTTTAATGAAACACTGTTGTGGGCTGTAGGCCTCCAGTTGGACTTATGGAAGACATTGCCATGGGCTCTGGGTCTTCAGCTGGACTCATTCAAAGTACTGCCATTGGATTTAGATACTCAGCTGGATTCTTTGGGTCTCTAGATTTGCTGTACTTCTCTGTAGTTAATTCCTGGGGTGAATAATATAAAATAGTCCTATAAATTATGTGTCCTGCATTAAATCCATTCCCTTGTAAACCCTGACTACAACACTTACTGTATCAAACATAAAAGAGTAATTGTCACAACTTTATTTTCTATGAATATATAAATTTGAGAGTTCAAACAATACCTGGTAACATTGTTAGGAATAAAAATAGGGCTATTTCTGACATACATTTGGAAGTGGGTTTTGTGTTCTTCAACAGAGTAAATGTTCTGGAATATCCTTATGTCTGAATGAAGTCCAATTACACAGTGACACATTCATAAACAATGGAATATTGTTCTGTCTTTAAAAAAGAAGGAAATTCTTCTAGTTACAATGTCATAGATGAGACAGTAAGACACTGCCCAAAAGGTAACATGCTCAGTTATTGGAATCATAAGTACTGGAAATATAAAATATAATAACATGAGTATAGTGATCAATAATCTATTTTAAATTTGAAAGTCACTAAAAGTACATTTTAAGGATCCTCAAAACAGTGAAGTGATGAATAAATTAGTTTGTTTGTTAAAGCAATCATTTCATATGATATATTAAAACATTCTCTGTGCACTTGAAATATATACAATTTTTATTTTTCAATCATATTTCAATGAACCTTTGAGGGAAGAGATATCAGTAAAGGTTTATGAAACATAATAGATGCCTAAGAAGAAAAAAATTCTCCTATGTACTGATTTCTAATGAGATTTTTCACAAAACATATTTTTACATAAAAAATAATGAACATATAATCTTAGACAAAAAACAGTCCTTTGTAAATCCATGTACACACACACACACACACACACACATATGAGAAACTTCAGAGCTAAAGATGGCCAATCAGTGAGCAACAAAATACAAAGCCTCCTAGGAGAAACAACTCATGTGCCAGAATAAAACATCCTGGAGAGATCCAGACAGAGTGAGATGGATCCTCTTGACACAGGAAGAAATTAAAACCAAAAAAGTTCATCAAACATGCAGTCTCGGGGCTACAATTGGAACAGCTAAAATTGCTGGACACAGTGCTTTTGCTGTGACCTGCCAGCATGTTTGCAGCAGCCTGAATTTGTGCTGGCCTGAATTTGCGCAGATTGGCAGAGCCGCCCAAACTTATCTCCCTGCCACCATTCACAGGAGCCACAACTGCACTGAAGTCAGGGATTGGTGAGCCCAACAGAGAACAGAGCTGGTGAAAGGACCTTAATTAATCCACAGTCAGTGCTGGAAATGGGACCCCCCACACACAGGAAGAGTGCAACCAAAGAGGCAACATGTTACAATCAGGCAGGAGGATCCCGAACTGGGAACAATAGTGTCTTCAGTTGGTTGCTCCCTTCCCAGAGTGGATTCATGGGATTTGCTTTGACTGGGTCATGTCCCTGGCCGGGACCCAGTAAGACATCCCAGATTCATTCCCTATGCCTAGCACACACTAACCTAGAGAAGGCTCCTGAAGTTTGACTGCTTACACCTCAGTGACAAGAGCAAGCAGGAGAGGGCAGAAATCCCTCACCAGCATGCTTCAGAGGGGCCATAACAAACAAGGAAAGGGACTGGGACCTCCACTATACACCTGTATGGAGGAGACTAGACCATAACAAGAGAGAGAAGCAGGAGGAAACCCACAACCCAAAACCCTGGGAACACTGATCCAGGAGAGGGAAAAACAAGAGACTGAAGGCAGCAAAGATGCAACATCAGACATGGCTTCAATGGACATTAAGAGATATCTTCAGGACCTTGTGGATGAGCTCAAGGCTGAAATATTAAATCAGGTAAAGCAATATATAAGCAGATTAATAAAAGAAATGCTAAGCATCTCTCAGGAGGACACAGATGGAAGAAGGGAGGAACATAAAAAAAGGAGAGAAACATTCAATAAAGAATATAAAGAAAATATAGAATACATGAAACACATTCAAAGAGATTACCAGGAAATTAAAAATCCATTGAAAGCTGGCAAAATGCCTTAAAATAAACTAAGGATAGACTATGAAAACTTGAAGACAAGTTTGCAATCTGTGATCATGAAAGGAAAGATCTCTTAAAAATAACAAGGAAACAGGCAGTAAAAATACAAAGGCTAGAAGACAACAAGAGAATCTATAATTTAAGAATAAGAAATGTGAAAAAGAAGCAGAAAATAACCTCTAGCCCACATTGATATACCCTGCAAAGCTTTCATTACAAATTAATGGAGAAAAAAGATGCTTCCATGACAAAGAGGAACTGGGGGAGTTTGTGACCACCAATCCAACCCTACAGAAAATACTGAAGGACATTCTAGAGAAAGAGAAAAAAAATACCAGGATTTTAGGAACAGTGGCAGAAAGGCCTCAAAGAATGGGGCAGGCAGCAGAATAAAGGAGAAAAGTAGACAAACAAAGGCAGAAAAATAGCACAGCAGAAATGATGCAGAGAAGGATGGCTAGAATCTCTAACATAGATGGCCTTGATACACTATATTGTTAATAGTGTACCAGAATTTAAAACCCACATTACTCACACCACTCTGCTTAGATGTATTATATTCTGTTTCAGTCATTCTACTTGTACTAGATTTGAGGGCACAGATAGTTATGCTGAAAATAGCAGGATATAGTATGGTAATCATTCTTAATTTCCTTTTAACATAATCTAAAGCACTGTAAAACCTATACTGTTTTACCATGACTGATTGTAATTGAATCTGGTTTGTTAGATTGCTGTTTTGTATTGATAAATTTTATTCAAAGCTGTTAGCATTGATAGTATCAAGTCTGAGAGTATAGGCAACTACAATGAAGATGACAAGATTCACTAGAATATCCACTCTGTTTGGATTATTACCTGCCTTTGAAGTTTTATACTGTCTACAATGTGTTATTTTCACTAGTATTGTTATGTATTGGTATATTCAATTATACTACTATATTCAGTTATGACTGATGATACAGACAACTCTATTGAAGATATTAAGAGACAACACAGTAAACATTGTAGATCACCTTGTACTGTGGTTTTATACAACTTTTTGGTTTCATGTTTTTATAGGAATTTATTTTGTTTTATCTTGCTATGTTTTGTTTTTCCCTCTAATACAGAAATGATAGAAATACATGTAGAGATTCATGCATGCATAGCTGTTTACAGTCTCACTGTTTGAGTATCTACTATCTATGCTTTAATTTTGTAACTTGAACAACTATTTTTAAGAGGACAATATATAATTTATCAACTAGTGATTTCTTATTTTTTATCTTTTTTTTGAAATTCTGTATTATCTCTACCCTCTACATTTTTTATCTTTAAATAAAACAAGAATAAAAAAAGAAAATTCAATTCTATTATCTCCTTTTCATCAGTTTACTGATCACTCAAGCTATGTTCAAAAGCCATTTCCACTGTTTCTGAAGTTTTACCAAAACACCTCAAGAAAGAACAAAGGAAATATAAAATCATAGATGCTAGTGGATTTTGGCTTGAATTAGAGCCCTGTGACTTTAATTTCTCAATGTTTCAGTATTCTCACTTTCACAATAGGGAAAACAATACCAACTTCATAAGGCATAGTCCAGGTGAAGTAAGAATTGTGAAGTGTGAATTTTCTGCCAAGTTATTTCTGCTTTACAATTAGCTCACCATGGACTGAGTCCTCTGAAAGTGTGAGCAAAGTTAAAGTTCTCTCCCTTGAAGTTGTGGCATGTACAGTGTCCCAGCAACAGCAAAGCTGACTAATGCACGCTCCATTGGTACTAACTTATTTAATATTTTCAATATGGCTTAAATGCTAAGCACTCTTAAAATTCTCTGGTGTGGAAATTTTGGATCCATAATATCACAAATGACACACAATAATGGGGAAACAGACAAAACGTGGAACTCACATTTTATCTCCTGTCTTGCAGTACAATTTCATCACTTAATCACATTGCTACACTTTTTTTAAATCTGACTGTGTGCAACTAATCTTTGACAAATGAATTCCAAAACATATAATAACTCTAAGAAATATAAGTAATCCTATATAAGTATTTCTACTAATGTCTTTTTTTGGAATTACTCTGGTAGAATTGGCATACATAGAGTTATTTTTGCACCTTGCTGACCTCTGAATGCCACTAATCTAGCATTGCATGATTAATGTTGGAGAAACAGCTTTCTGTGCAGTGGGAGGGAATGTGGAAGCTCATGACATCTCATCAACTCTCTAATTTCCTCCATTGAGTATCCCTGTGTGATTAGACTGAAAAGACATTGTACTGTTTGATGCAAGAAAATAAGCTTGATTTTATTTCCAAAGAGATTAGCCCCTTCTTCCTTTCATTTTGTCCTTAAAAAATGAAAAGGAAAAACACTGTTTTAATAAGCTTTCTGTGAATTCTATGAAATAGAATAAACAAAAACTAAGTTTAAACCCAATTTAATATCATCATTGTAACAGTTTTAATGATAACAATTAATATTGAATCCCCCTTTCCACTCTGATTCAGAGTAAACACTTGCGCTGTCTCACATAGTTCTCACAACTACCTACTAACCTGCAACTATGTTTATTTTACATGAGAAAATAAGGTACACATGATTCAGTAAGTCACATTACTAGTGTTCAGGTTGAAGTTTGGATCCGACTGTTACTGCAGTGTTTCTTTTTGTTGTTGCTGTTCATTTTACATGAACAGAAAAGTGTAAACAAGTTAAGAGTAGAATCAGACAGAAGCAACTTCAATCGAAGAGATGGAAAAACCTGGATATTGGGGTTGGAGGAAGACAGCATTACCCGGTGAGTTGCAGGACCTCTACAGATAAAAGAGGCCTTTGACTCATGTTAGTTACAGATGCATATATCTTTCATAACATCAATTACTCATCAAATCGAAATGCATTAGTAGAGTATAAGAATCTTACTCTTGGGCCAGGGATTTAGCTCAGCGGCCTAAGCACCTGCCTGGCAAGCATGAGGTCATGAGTTCGATCCCCAGTACAGCAAAAAAAAAAAAAAAAAAAATTCTTACACGCTTAATGGCATCCTTGTAAGGTAATGAACCTGTTTTCTCAGGCATTTTCATGATAGTGGATAACACTGAATGGTCTTCTCCAAATAGCATTCTATACAGAAGCAAGCAGTATTGTACTGTATTCCTCTCTAATACTCATTCTTTAATGAAGATACACTCTTAATTTCCATATAAGAAAATAAAACAAATTCCTATCTCAGTTTTCTTTTCCAAGGGAATCATCCTTCCCAAGAACACTTAGAGTAATTAGTGAGAAAAGCTAAGCTTCTGTTGCCTCAGAGCTCCTGCCTATGAAATAACTCCTTTCTCCTGTCCTCTCTACTCATTACTGATGTTTCAGGACATGAGTTACCTTAGTTATTTCTGTGTTTGCACACTCAGCTTTCTCTCTGACCTCTTCAAGAGACTCAAGGATTAAATTCCCCCCTTATTAAAACATCTAATACAGCTTATAAGATTCTGAATGATTTGGATTTCTGCATAACGATTGGAGATTTTACATTCAGAGAGAAACAGGAGTTGTGGACAAACTATTGGAAGTTTTCAAATTTCTCAAATACAAAAATGTGCAGAATTTTGGTAGAGAAAAGAGAAGAAAAGATCACTTGCAGAAGTGATCAAATCTATTTATCCAGCTCCTCTGTTCTCTACTAGTTCTTTTCCAAGAAGTTATTACGTAACAAATAGGCAGGTATTCATAATCAATGACATGTTTAAAGTGCAAATCTACTGGATAAATAGGAGAATTCTCATTTTTCTGAAGCCCTGTTCCTAAGTTTTGCAATGGGGATCCTTGGAAGATATATTAAGACTTCAGAACATAAACAATTAAAACTCTATCACTTTCTCCTTTAAGTTTTTTCCTTCCCCTCTCACTAGCTCCTTCTCCTTCCCTCTCCAGTATTTCTTCATCTGCTTAACCACACCCTGAGATGGCTTTTTATTGCTTTTTTATTGCTGTATCTATGTGTTATAGTCAGGGGTTGTGAGGAGAACAATTAGAATTAGGACACAGAATTTATACTATTACTTTATGATGGTCACCCAGAGTTAACACAAGAAAGTGAAGGAAATCTGTCCACAACACTAAAGACATACAATATTCAGCTAAGGGCCTAAATCCAAGAGCATGTCCTACATGAGTCCAAATGAAAACCCAGAGCTCATGACAATGCCTTGCACAAGTCCACCTGGAGGGCTAAAGCCCACAAGAAGGACACACACCAGTCTCTTTTACGGATATGTGCTGGGAAGGCCCAAAGATCAGCTATAAAGTCTATGCCAGCCAGATGAAGGAGCTGTGCTAATAGCTTGAGGGTTCTACATTGCAGCTGAGAAGTCACACTCATAATAAAGACCAGGGATGTTCTGAAAAGCACCGCAGCCATCTTCAGTGACACAGAGGTCCTTAGCTCCTCGAATGATAAGAACAGTGGAATACATGTCAGAAGCCAGCATGACGAATTTGCCCTGGAGATTAAACGGCACAGGTCTTCCCCTCCGGAGCCAGGAAGCGATGCTCGATGTAAGGACTAGAGTTCCCCCAAAGTGAACCACAGCCACTCTCATCAGCAAGGTCCAGAGCTCCTCTGATGACAATGGCCAAACTCACACTGGGGAAGCTAGTGAAGATGAGCTCCTCCAGGAGAACCAACAGCTCAAACAGCAACACGTAAGAGAACCCATAAGGCCTAGCTTCTCCTTCTCCATGTCTCTATTTATGCTGGCAACTTTCCTCAGGTGGAACATCTATGCTCAGCACCATGCTGATTTAATCCAGCTGGCATCACATTGACCACCAGTTTTTAATCCATAACACTATAGTATGTCTCCAGTAAACATTTCTTCATTTATTATTTCTTTCCATCAATAGCAAAGATACATTTTGAATATACTATAATTACAGCAATATGCATATGAAGTATGCTAACAAAATAATGCAATAACCACCATGTTGGTGTTAGTGGACATATATTTATAGGGCTATATTTATGTATGGAAATAGAGTTTGCATATTCATGGAGTGTGGCTTCCATTCCACAGTACCACACTAGGCAATATTTTACATCTGGCCTGCTTGATATTCATTGCTAATAAACTTTCATAGAAATAAAGCTATGTGGTAATAGAATGGCAACTTTTTATTACAGAGATGTTTCTATTATGCTAATTTATGATTTAGGTGATTTACGCTAGTAAGTGTAATTTCTTAATATAAACAAAACTATAGTTAAATTTCAAAATGCCTTTACCTCTGTCTGGAAAATTTACATACCTCACAGCTTTATTAAATATATTCTGGAGAGATAAAACACATTTTTTACATAACAATCACCTCTGGCTTTTCCATGGAGAATTTGATGGCATGAAGCAGCTGCACATCTGTAATTGTTTCACCACCTGTTCTATGAAAGGGAAGGTTCTCCATCCCACAGTGGTGACTGAATGATACTTTTCTCATATTTCAAGGTCATGGATTTTTCTCCTTTCATCTTTGAACACCCTTGTTATTGGAGAAGGGTGGAACACATTTGAGGGAGCTGATTTTCCAAAGTCTGATTAGAAATTTTCCAGAAGAAAGGAATTAAATATGAATTTATTTGAAACAAGCCAGATGAGTGCAAAAGATAAGACAGACACCATTTGTGATGAGCTTGATGTGCTTTAACGTCTCATTTCCAAAGGGGAGTTGTTTTAGTTTCATTTCTACCCACAAAAAAATAAACAAAATGGTTGAATTCAAAAGAAACATAGGTGTTTCATTTAATATATAACACGTAACAGTATTGTTGAAATAATGATATACTTGTCTATAATCTTTCTCTTTCTCATATTTAATATATCAGTTATGTTAATTCACAAATTTTAACTATGTTGCTTAAAGGATCATCTTAGTTTGTTTTCTGCTACTATAACAAAATACCACAGACTGAGTAAATTATAAGCCATGTGAGTTCTATAGGCTTGGAAGTTATGACAAAGGAGCCACATCTACGAGGGCATTGTGACTATGTCACAATGTGCTAGAAGTCATGACACGAGAAGAACACTTGAAGAAGAGAGTGCCACATTCACTCACATGAGAAGCCTACTACCATGATAAGAGTTTTTGGAGCCCTCAAAGCCCAATCATCTCTTAAAGAGCTTTTGAGAACTTAATGTCACAATTGCAACTAGTTTTTTTTTTTTTTAATTTAAAGAGGGAGGGAAGCAAAACAGAAAAAAGGGTAGAAATGATACAGAATTTTAAAAAAAATAAACAGTAAGAAATCACTAATTGATACATTACATATTGTCTTCTTGGATATAGTTGTTTGAGTTACAAAATTAAAGCATACAAAGTGGATGGACATTCAAACAGTGAGGCTGCAAACAGTTCTGTTCACCAATCCAACAAAAACTTAATAACATGGTTATCAATCCTGCACACTTAAGTATGCATACAGTTATCTCTTTTAGAACACATTCTTTTCCTCCTCTTGCTTTTTTTAAAAATTTTTTTATTTAAAGAAAAAATTTTGAAACAGAAAGAGGGTAGAAACAATACAAAATCTTGAAAATGAAACAAAACAAAACAAAAAAACAAAAATAGTAACCAGTAAAAAAATCACTAGTTGATAATTACATACTTTCCTCTTAGATGCAGTTGCTCAAGTTACAAAAGTAAAGTCCACAAAGTGGACATCCAAAAAGTGAGACTGCAGTCAGTTTTGCTCATCTATCCAACTAAAACTTTAGCAACATGGTTATTAATTCCACACACTCAAACATACATGCAGTTATATCCTTTAGAATACTCTCTTTTCCTTTTTTTTTCTTTACAATAACTATAATCCATAAACTACTTAGAAGTTCTACACATGTATAAGTCTCTACACATATACTTAGCCTTTCTGTATTAGAGGGAGAAACAAATCAAAACAATTTAGCAATACAAATTCCTAGAGAAACACAAAATGAAAAGAACATACAAAAACACAACATTAGGTGATCTATGGTAGTCACTATGATGTCTCGTTATTTTCAATAAAATTGTCTATATCATCAAATATAATATAAACTTAGCATTGCTTTACACTATTAATAAAATCTAAACATTGGAGACATTATAGGACTTCAAAGGCAGTTAACAATCAAAGCAGAATGGGTATCCTATTGAATCCTGTCATCTTCAGAGTAGTTGCCCCTACACTCAGACTTGACACTTTCAAGCATACCAGATTCAAATAAAATCAGTCAAGATAAAACAGTGATAAAACTAATCTTCTCTGCCTTATCTCTGCCATGCTATTTTTCTGTTGTTATTTGTTTACTTTTCTCCTTCATTCCACTGTCTGCCCCTTTCTTTGAGGCCTTTCTACCATTATTCCTGGAACCCTGGTGATTTTCTTCTCTCTCTAGGATGTCCTTCAGTATTCTTTGCAGGGTTGAATTGGTGGTCACAAACTCCCCCCAGTTCCTCTTTGTCATGGAAATATCTTCTCTCTCCATTAATTTTGAGAGACAGTTTTGCAGGGTACAGCATTCTGGGTTGGAGGTTATTATCTTTCAGGGCTTGGAAGATTTCACTCCAAGCTCTTCTTGATTTGATGGTTTGCATTGAGAAGTTTGCTTTGATTTTGATGAGTTTTCCTTTATAGGTAATCTGTTTTTTTTCTCTGACCACTTGTAATATTCTGTTCTTGTGATGGATTTCTGGGATCCTGATTATTATATGTCTGGGTGTAGATCTGTTTGGGTTGTAGCTGGCTGGAGTTCCATATGCCTCATTTATCTGAACTTCACTTCCATTACCTATGTTTGGGAAGTTTTCCTTAATTATTTCTGTGCATAGACTTTTTATTTCATTTGTATTTGTTGCTGCATCTTAATTCACGTATTTTTTTTCTTAGGTTATAAATCCTCTTGTCATCTTCTAGCCTTTGTATCATTGCTTCCTGGTTCCTTGTTATTTTTAAGAGATCCTTCCTTTTGTGATCATACATTGCAAATCTATCTTCAAGTTTTGACAGTTTGTCTTTAGTTTCTGTTAAGAAGTTTTGCTAGCTTTCAATAGAGTTTTTAATTTCCTGATATTCTCTTTGGATCTGTTTCATATATTCTAGGTTTTGTTTATATTCTTCATCAAAGGCTTCTCTCCTTTCTCTGGGTTCCTCTATTCTTTCATTTGTGTCTACTTGAGGATTACCCAGGACTTCTTTTATTAATCTTCTTATATCTTGCTTCACCTGAGTTAGAAGTTCAGATTTAAATTAGATGATGAGGTCACGGATGTATTTCTTTATTTCCAATGAGGCTGTCTCTGACATTACAGGTTTGCTGCTCTCAACCTCCTCTGCATTTACCTCTGTTGGACTCACTTTCCCTGGTTCCACAGTTGGGGACCTTTTGCTCTTTCTCTGTCTTGTCATGTTTTCAGCCCCCTTCAGACAGGTGGGTGGTGGAGGTCTCTGGGCCTTTCCTATTGCTTACAGTTTTTTCTGCAGTGCACTTGCTAGGGAAGTGCCACCCCCCCAGTCTGCTGCAGATCTGTGAGATGCAAGCTGAGAGCCAGCCCCTCCCCCTATGCCAGTCAACCAGTTTATGCTTCAACAAGTTTGTGTGTTCCCTGGGGATACCACTCGCCCAGAAAAGCCTTGTCCCTGGCTATTGGGTTTCAACCAGGGGTGTGGCCCTGCCCGAGCAGATCCCACCAATCTGCTTTGGACTAGGAGTCGTCAGCAGATGCTGCCTCGGGTTTTGATTTAAGCTGGCCCTGACCAACTCCAAAATGTCACCCAGCCAGTCCTCCTGGTTTGGGGAATCACTCACCAAAGTTTGTGCAGCTCAACTGGCTGTTTCCACTCCCTGTCTCAGCGCCTCCTCCAGCCAAGGGTCTGGAGCTCACCAACCTCCACTCTTGGCAGGGCTGCGATCTCAGCTCAATCATAAGTCACCTGACTTTAAGATGCGCCAGTACAGCAATCAGGGCTTGCCCAGCTCCAGCCTGCTGTCTGTACTTCTTTTTCTTTTTTCTTTTTTTTTTTTCTTTTTCTTTTTCCTCAGTTTCTTATGGGTCGTGAGAATTCCTTTCCTTATGTCTGGCTTTCTCCATGTTGCCAGATTCCAGTGTCTGAGCTGTTTTTATTTTTTATTTTTTCCTCAGAGAGGCTCTCTTATCATGCCACCACTCAGTCGGCTATCTTGCAATCCCTCACAATTAGGTTTTAATATGAATTTTAGAGGTTACATTTAAACCATAGCAATCACATCTTATAACCTATCTCAATTTTTCTAAAATCGTAAAACTAATATATTTTACAGCATTCTGAGCAAATGGCAACATCTTTGTCAAATCACTAAAGAACTCAACTCTGCCTGTTATAAGATTAATGGGGTTGACTCATGTGTTTTCAGCAACAGTGCTCATTTTGGATGTCTTAACAGATTTTTGTGAAATCACTTACTAAGATGAGGTGTAATGCTGAATGTAAGTAGTAAAGAGATGACAAATGAGACTAGGAAATGAAATCATAACTTGCTAATTCTGGTACTTTATTCATACATTTTACATATCTAACATCTTTAGAAGTTTCATTCTTGGTTCTTAGATTTATGTCATAAACTATGTCATGATTTTACTTATTCACTATACAGTTATACATAGAACAATTAAGTATAATACACATTAACTGTAACACTCCTCTAAATATTAGTTTAGAAAGAAAGAGATGGGGTAGGAAAAAAAGAGATTATTTAAAAACTTTCATTTTTTATCTTTTCTGGTATTATTAAACAAACACAAAGTTGTACAGCATAGTCATGGATGTATCTCCACTATCTGCCTAAATTGATAGGTGGAAAATTGTGCCACTAGTAGGGATCAGAAGTGAAAGGATGATTGGTGTTTTAGGAAGCAAAGAAAAAGGCAAAGTCAATCATGGATGTGCTAAATTTGAGGTTCTTTTAGGGCAAATGGCTCTTCTCTGACACAGCTGGTTTGCTTTGTCCTATGAAGAGCACTGGAGTGCTAGGATGCTGCTTTTCAGTTGAAATTCAGCTTACTTCTGTGGACAGTCCACAAAGTATACAAGCATTTATATTTTCAAACTGAGTGAGTGAGGGAGCTGGTATTAGCATACATGAAGAGTCTAGTATGTCGCCAAACATTCTGCTATGCACAGGACTCCCATAACACAACAAGGAATTATCCAGACAAAAATATCAATACTGTTGAGGTAAGAAATATCTGACAAAAAGCATTTTTTATTAAACTAAGCAAAATTATCTAGTTCTTTCTCTACTACATCTCAAACTTGAACTGCAAAGTCTTAAAAAACTACTAAGATAATTTCTAAGAGATTATGGAGATATCTGTCAGATAACCACAGACTCCCTCAAAGTGCCTTCTTCAAAAAATTCAAGGCTGTTGAAATAATTTACTGATTGCTTTGTTAACAGATACCTGAAAATAAGGTCCTTGTTTCCTAGTGGCTCTAGAAGAGTATGGGTCTAACTTCAGTAAGTACCAGTAGCGAAACTAGCATGTTTCACATGGACTATCCATACCTTTCCTGCTTTTTGTTATTTTTCATTTCCTGCTGTTAGTTAAAATGCTACCCAGCCCCATTGTTATTTGTCTGTTTCTTTTTCCTTGAAACATACAGTCGTCTATACAGTCGTCTATGTACAAAGTGAAACACAACTAAATTTCTTTTGGACTCTTTCTTTTAGAAATAATACAATAGTATATTTCTGAAGAAAATCTATCTTGAATATCTGGCATAGTTTATATTTGCCATGTGCACTGTAGGAAAAGTTTACATAAGTCTATTGACTTATGTGTAAAGAACTTTAATTTTAAAAAGAAGAAGAAATCCCATTGGGAATAAACATTATAAATGACCAGAAAGCTTCAAAGATTTTATAAGGCTAGTAGAAAAACAAAATAAAGCAATATATTTGGGGCAATCCAGTGATGCAGAATTATTGTCTTCCTTTTACATATAGAATAACAAAGACTTAAGCATTAATGTTTTGAAGTTTACATAGCTACTTACTTAGCTACAGAGAATTTTAAACTTAGTTCTTTCAATCCATGGTCAATTCAATGTCCTGTCTACCCCCCTAAGAAGTAAAATCTATCACAATTGAATGATAAATGATCTTTTCAGCTGTGACTGAGAGCTTCCTACTGTCCTTGAATGTTCAATTTTGAAAATTTTGCAATTTAGGGAGTCAGCAGAGGGTCCCTATAAATATTATAATCTGAACAATGCTTCTAACCTCCTACATATTTGCTACTTAACACTGGAAGAAATCTCCTGGAATAGGTGAGATCATACCCAGTCAACAGTACAGCATATTATGTCTCTGAAATTGAAAAAAATTTGAGATTTCTTTCAAAAATATAATTGAGAGCAGTATCTTTGCCTTAGATATTGCTTTGTATAGCTTTTACAAATTCCTCAAAATGCTTCTGTGAATTATGTTTATGAATGTTGAAGGTATAGTGTTTATTGTGTCAGAAAGTGAGTATATAGTTGCTATGGTTTGAATGTTTGTCCTTTTCAAAATTTGCATTGAAATTAATTACCAGAGAAAGAGAGAGAGAAGACACAATTAGATCCCGAGGGCTCTACGTTTATGGGTGCTAACATGAAACAGAGAGTTCAACACTACCACCCCCACCCCCATCATCTTCTACTTTCATCCATGGAATTAAAACAATAAAAAGGCTCTGAGGAGATACTGGTCCTTCAATTTTGGACCCCAAATCTCCAGAAATGTGTGCCAATAAATCTCTTCATTATAAGTTACACAGTTGATGGATTTGTCTTAGTCATCTTTTCCCTCACTGAGCTTCAGTATATGATACCCTTCAAATTCAAGGGGAACTTGCTTTTGACCCACATTTCCTGGGGGTTCAGTTCATCATCAGCTGGCTCCAAGTCACTAAAATTACTGTAAAGTGGCCTGACAGAGAAACCTGATTAGTTTCATGGCAGCAGAAGAAGGGAAGAGTGCAAAAGAAATTGTGAGTGACCAGATATGGATCCCAAAATCAGCCCTCTTTACAAAAAAAAAGGTGCCTTATTAATTCCTCTGGCATATCCCAAACCAATCAAACTAACATTAACCATCACAAACTTGCTGTTATCACCACACAAAACTGAGTAAGATAGCAGCTCTAATGAATTATGTGATCACACAATACACTGAGATAATCAAACACCCTGAACTTAGCCTATTATTCAACATGTGTATTATCTATTTAACTTTGTTCTAGTTGTGCAGTTTTCATTTTCAGAATTCAGTAATCAATTTCAGCTGACTTAAGCAAATTTCTACTAAATCATTTATAGCTCTATGTAGAGCTAATCATTGTACTTACACCACACGGCCCCCTAGCTGACCTTTTAGCAATGTCTAATATTTTTCACCCATGCCTTCAACAACTCTTTGTCGAAAACTTACTATTTGTAATTTAGGTAAAATGTGATAAATACAAAGCATAAACTTTGGTCATATTCAGGCAACAACAACAAAAAGCATCAAAATTCATATTAGCAAAAAAAAAAAGACCAATATTAGTTCTACAAGTTAAGTATAGGCACAGTGGTATGAAATCAGGGAAAAGAAATTAGTTTGACTTAGAGGATCAAGACAAGAATGACTGATTAATGAGATGCTATTTAATGAAGAACTTGAAGGGAGAGAACCACCCACAAAGTTTTAAAATTGATGCTTAAGCTATATGTTTCCAGATTGGGAGGAACAAAGGTCTGCCTCCTTAGGATACATTAAAGATCCACTATGACCCTTCCAAAAGATTTGTGTCGTATCATTGTTTTAAGAAAGAGTTGGCTTACTTACTTGCATTGTTCTGGAAATCCAGTTTCTAATTGAATGCTTGGCACAGAGTGGAACTTCAGTCTATGTGAAAAATGATTATGATGTATTCCATCAAGTATTTCAGTGACACTACGTTCTAGATATGTGTAAAAGTGAATGAAAAAATAACTCAATTAATTTGGATACTTGTATAAAAATTGAGCTAGTTAATGAAAAATTTGGTAGTGGAAAGATTTAACATGTTCATATACACAAAAGTTAATAATCAAGAGAAGGCTGAACAACATAATTGAGGTTAGATTCTTAACATCAGTCATATTAAGACTCCTTCATCATTACATGACTTATTCATTCAAACTCTGAGCAGCTAAAGTGTTTATGAGAGTGGTGGCGAGATTTTGGCATGCATAGCATATTCAGCTGTTTATTATCACTGAAAGCTCTAAAATGTTCCTCATCATTGCTAGGATTCAAATTATTTTATAATACAAATTGATGCAAGCTAGAAAACTTCCATGATAATGCAACTTTTTCACTTTACCTTGCAATCTATTGTGTTCAGTTCAACAGTCAGGTGGACTGATCTACATGCCTCAAAAGATTCACAGTATTGCTGAGAAAATATCTGATAACAGAAATATTTTTTGAAGGGGAAAATATCTGTTAATGGAAATATTTTTTGAAAGTAGTAGAAAGTAGTAGTAGCTTCATAGAGAAATAGGTAAATTTATAATGGGTAGGAATTACAAAAGTTTAAGTATCTTGTAAGACCAGAAACAAATGCTAAACAGATACACACACACACACTCACACACTCACACACACACACACATACACACACTATTAAAGACATGTTAGAATGATTACAGGAGACAACTAAAAGAGTTCCAAGTCAAAGCTGGAAGAATATGGTGGTAAAATGATATACTATTGGATCATTAATACAGCGTTATATTTTACTGAATGCATACTGAGAGGCAAATCTCTCATGCAGAAAATTTCAAATAATTTATGCAGCTTCTCTCTATTCTTAAGGTGAAGTTTAACCCTGAATTTATAAATTTGAGCTATGTGTAGTAATTTCCTTCCAAAGAGTTCAACACAGAAACAAGGATAAAAAGTAACTTCACACTGGCAAGTCTGGTAAATATTACTTTAATCAAGGGATTCACAAGTTACACTATATAGCCTTGATATGATCTGATAAAATGAAATAGCACTTAGATCCAAGTACAGTTTCCCAGTCTAATCATAAAACGAACACCTGAAAAAAATCTCAGTGGAGGGACAGTCTACAAAATGCCTGAAGCAATTCTCAAAACTGTCAAGATCATCAAAAACAGGGAAAATCTGAGTAATCATTATAGACAAGAGGAGCCTAATGTGACATGATGACTATATACAATATGGTACCCTGGATGGGATCCAAGAAAAAAAAGGAATATTAGGTTAAAACCAGACAAATTCAAATAATGTGAGTAATTTAATTATGTATCAATGTTAGTTCATTATTACAAATATATTAAAGTAAAATATTAATAAAAGAAAAATCATGTATAATATATAAGGTGTCACCACTGTCTTTGTAACTATCAATGAATTCAGTGATTTTGAATTTAAAATGTATTAAAAGAAAAGGAAGTTCATAACAACGAAGAAGATAGAATTGAATTCCTTATTTTCTCCTGACTTAAAGCACATTACCATACCTAAGTAATTTATTCATCCTGAAAGTTCTTGACCTTGATTTCCATCATTTGCTTATCCTCTACCATTTTATTCCTTACCTTTGGGCTTCTGGTCACTAAATTTCCTTAATTTTCATGACGGTTCTCATATTTGATGATGTACCACCTCCTCTTTTTCTAACATCTTGTTCAAACATGGTGAGTTCAGCCTACTCATTCTTCCTTTAGTTACTGAGAGGTTCCTGACATATACAGCACTCACTCTACCATATGAAATCATTGATAAGTAGTTGGAATTCCCTGTGCTTTAAATTGAGGGTACAGACAAAAATATGGCCTGTTTCTTACATTGTCAATATTATTTTCATTGTAAGAACTGGTAAGAAAGACTGCAATCTTCCAGAAGTCATAATCTCACACCTTTTTTTTTTTCTAGAAGTTAACCCTTCAAAGAAAATGTCCTTAGTGTATTTCATTATATTAAAATTAAAATGCTACACTTAAAACAATATTAACTTTAAGAGTTACAAGATCTCTTTTAAAATGCTTAATATATATATATATATATATATATATATATATATATATTCTTACTCTGTATCACTCTATCCTCTTCCTTCCACATTTGCTATTTTTCTTATGAGAATCTTGTGCTTGATCTTTTCCTCCATTAGTTTTCATGAAGTAACTTCATTGAAAAAAATAGTATAAAATGTGATTATGTTTAGAGTGAATATGAAATCAACTCTAAAATTAATATTAAAGGAAGAAAATCAGGGGGTGGGGATTTAGCTCAGTGGCATAAGTGCCTGCCTTGCAAGCATGCAGTCGTAAATTGGATCCCCAGTACCAAAAACAAAACAAAAAAAAAAAAAAAAAGAAAGAAAGGCCTGCTGACCTAAAGGAAGAAAATCATTATCTAGTAAATCATAATAAATGGATGTGTAGAATTCACCAAGAAGCTAGAATTCCCTGCAAACCACTGCCATACATGAGCCATGGCCAGTGGAGGGACAGCCATATCCCAGCCTTTAATCCTTAGGGATTAAGTCTGGATCACTTTGAGAAGTCAGGAGTCACCATTCCAATTCCTAGGGAAGTCACTGCTTTCTAAGAATACCTGCTTTCTTTGTGACTCACTTCCTCATTTGTTCCCAATTTAATCAATTTTACCTGAGCTATTAATCTTATTGGCTAAACATTGTGAGTTTCCAGTTTTCCCCAATTTTAGACCCATCTTACCTCATGATTTTACTCTATAAAAATCCCGAGAAAATGTAGAATCTTTGGCAACCCACTAGGGACCCCTTCTGTCTCTTTCAGACAGAAGCTTTCTTTATCTCAATAAATATCTTCTGCTGTTAACCTCCATTGTTCCTAAAATTTATTCTTCGATTTTAGAGAACACAAACATATTCCAAACATACAGTAAGTCGAGAGTTTCATTCCCCTGTATCAGGGGGACAACCAGAACTTAGCCCCTTCTGGCACACAGGCTGGGAAACAAGAAGAGCCAACTCCCCTTTCCCCAACACATGAGCGGCTGGCTGATCTGGAGAAACACAGGCTGAGATGACAGCTTTTCAGGTAAAATGCACTTTGATGCTTGTAGTGCTTGATATTTCACTGATTTTGCAGGTCTAAAGTCAGCGGTCTGATTATCTATTCAAAAGATAATGGTATGCAGTGTGGCATCTATTGGTAATTTTCTTCTGAAGATGATAGCCATTGTTAATTCTCTATTATCTTGTTTTGAAGTCCTGTATCTTTTTTCATTGGTTTGATGGTTTGGGCTTTATCCTGTTTTGTTTTGTTTGATTTTTTTATATCTGATAGTATGGGAAGCTGTTTCAAAGATAGCAAGATATTATGGTAGCCATTTTGGATTCACTATTGTCTTGTTTTTAAGACCTTTATTGCATTCATTGTTTTGTTTTTATTGGTGTATTCTGTTCTGTTTTATGTGATTCTTACTATGTCTGAAAGTATCTACAGCTATTTTGAATACAAGAGGCATTACGGTAGCCATTGTTGATTTTGTATTGTTTTAAAGTCTTGTGTTACTTACACTGGTTTGTTTTTATTGGACTTATTCTATTTTAATTAGCTTTAAAATAAAATAGAAAGAAAGAAAGAAAGAAAGAAAGAAAGAAAGAAAGAAAGGAAGGAAGGAAGAAATGGATCGTAATTGCCTTTATCCAAAACTCAAATAATATCATATAACTGTTTCAATTATATATCTCTTCTTTCCTTCTTGTTAGTTTTTATTCTAGTTGGCATCCTATTTGGTATCTGAAATTATCATATCCATGTCCTTTAAATAGTGACTTTATCATTATCTACAAGCTCAAAAAATATATATTGCTTTATGAAACTAACAAATTCTATGAAAGAGCCACTATTGTCCCACTGTGAATTATTTTTCCATTTATGTGTTGATGTAAAAGTATAGTTACTTGAAAATTTTCTCAAATTTTCAGGGACTATCCTAGTTTAAGCATTAAAACTCCAGTTCTCCAATCCAATTGATCAGAGAACCAACTCTAAAACTCAATTAAGAATGAAATACCTACCTGAAACATATGCAGGAAACATGCATTCTTCAAAAAAGAATCATTTAGAGTTATCATCAGTATAAAAAGCACTTTGAGTAGTATCTAAAATGACATATTAAACTCAATAAATTTTGTTATTCACTCTTCTGTGCATGCACAAAAAATCATATGATAACTATTATAAAACAAATTTTCATTTTCCTTAATGAACGAAGTGTATGCTATCAACTTATCTTTGACACATCACTGACTCTTAACACAGAGTGGTTTTAGTGCTATTAAAATGTGAAATTTATGCATAATAGACTTAATTATCAAATTATATACTTATAATGTTCCCGTCATAAATATATTACTTATATACTTTCTTTTTTATGTATCTTTTCATTCTTTAGTTTTCATGTATGATTTCCAAAATTATTTCCAGGAATTGAGATCTAAAACTAAATAAAATGTTTAAAAAAGATATATGGTTTTATTTTCCTTAGCTTCTTAGAGTTTGTCCAAGGATTATTATGCTCATAGAATTAGAGTGACTCCCTAAAATAGTTAACCAGTGCCTGCACAGGTTGACTCATGCTTATAGGAGATCCTCTCCACTACTTTTTCTTCTACAGCAAAAGATACTATTTCTTGCTTAGGACTTTTGCACTTGTGATTTCTCTGTCTGAAATGCATATGGCTAGTTTTTGTTTTTCAAGTGATGATTTCTTTCTTAATATGGTCTTCTTTAGCTCTTCAGTTTGAAGAACTCTTGTACACCCAAGCCATTCTAATCATGCTAGTAAATCATTCACATCTCTACTATCATCAAAATACCTACCCTTGTAGAAAATTTTCTTTTCCATTTTTCTTTTGGTCTCTATTTTTTCTAAAAAAAATTGTGCAAATGTAGGAGTCACACCAATGCCTCATACATAAAGATGTTTAATAAACTAATAAACTAAAATTGACTAAGTAATGTATTTTGTTTCTGTTTTTAATGATGTGCTGATCCAAGAACCAGACATGCAGAGTGAGAAGAATGTGCAATAACACATTCTTTGTATAGTTATTGTTTTGGTTACTTTTCTTTCATTTATGGAAAAAATACCCAACATTCAAAATTAGGGAAGGAAAAATTTATTTAGCTTAGTTTTTAAGAGATTTCAGTCCATACTCAAATGACTCCACAGCAGGGTGGCATGGTAAAGAGGCAGCCATTCATGGTGGTCACAAGTGAAAGGAGCAAAAAGGGCAAAAGGGAGACAGAGAAAAGTATGTCTCCTTCCCTCCCTTATATTGTATGCCAGCTACTCACTTCTGGGTGAGTGCAGCACTCACACCACCCATCCCAGTGCTAAATAATGAACCAATCACAAATGCTAGATTCCTGGCCTCCAGGATTGCATGAGGCTTGAGGGTCCATCCAAACACAAACCACAATATTCCACTCTGGCCCCCCAAAGTCTCACACACAATCTTTATGCAAAAGACATTTAGTCCATCTCCAAGAGTTGCCAAAATCCTAACTGTTTCAGCACTGCTTAAAAGTCCAAGTCTCAAATCTCCTATGATATCTAAAGCAAACTCTTATCTATAACCCCCTGTACAAATGAAGACAAAAGTTAGACAACAAAGATAGTTTCTTTCAGTATTTAATATTACAAGATAAACATTAACATTCAAAAGGGTACAAACTGGGAGATACAAAGGAATGAGACCAGAAGAAGTTCAAAATCCAGCAGGACAAACATTATGTCCGGAAGTTCCACATTCAGTATCTGAAGCACTCTCTTTGTGAGTTCCAAAGGGCTTGCATGGCTCCACCACTTCGGTATTTCTGGTGGTAATAGCTCCCATGACTTTTCTTTTGGGGTAGTTTTCTCCCCCCTTGCAGTTTTCCATGCTTTGGCTTTTCCAAATTTCTGGGTTTTCCATTGCACCTTTGACTTCACCCTCATATCTTCATACACTGCCATCCGAGGAGCACACTGACTGGCCTCCCAGGCTTTCTGAAGCTGAGGTGGAAGCCTTTTTAACCGGAGAACTAGTACACTCTCCACACACCTAAAACTATCACCATGTGAATGTTCCCAAAGTCTGATGCGGGCAGGAACGGTAACCCCGCTTTCCTTTCTCTTGGCTATAGGGGTTGATTACCTGGATTGTTGGGCACTCTGAACACAATTCTGAGAAACAAATTATCTATGCTGCCACCATTCTGGAATCTTGTGCAGTCACTGCCATTTTGGAATCTGGTGTGGTCACATCGCCATTCTCAAACATGATGCTCTGTGGCTTTCTATTCCAAGAAAAGTATTTCACTTTTGCAGTTCTGAGGCTCCAAAGGGTAGAAACCTGCAGCTTCATGTAATGCCGCCAGGCCATCTTTCTCATTTTCTGTTCCTTCTCAGCAATTAAGTTCTCAGCTTTATCTTTATGGTCCACAGCTTTACTGGAGCTTCCTTTCTGGCCAAAGTCACAACTCTTTAAATCATCCTGCTGGGCTCTTTGCTCTTGATTCACAACATAAATCTGGCTAAAAGCCCCCAGCAATAGCCATGCCACCATCTCAACATAGGACTGCCTTGAAATTTCTTTTTCCAGATTAATTAGTCCACTACCTTTAATTGTAGTCTCAGGAAAAGTCTCTGGACAGAAACAAGATGTACACAAACTTTCTGTCAAGCCATAACACGCATTGTCTGGAGTCCAACAACCAATGCAGTCCTTTATCTCAGAAGAAATCTCCTGAGCCTGGTATTGACTGATTTTTTGGATTTCTGGGTTTTCATACAGAACAGAATGTTTCAGCTCTATGCTTTCAGGAATCACCTCCATAACTTTCCAAACTCCTCCCCACAAACCATTCCCGAAGACTCTTGAACCACAAGGTCCAGTATACTAACAACAACAACCCCACTCCTGAGGTACCAAATTCTGTCTTGGTTACTTTTCTCTTGTTGCTGCAACAAAGTACCTGACCCTCAAAATTAGAGAAGGAAAGATTTATTTAGCTTACAGCTTTGGGAAGTTTCAGTAATGATTTAAGTAGCCTTATTTCTGCAGAATGTTCCATGTTGTATGCATGCCAATCAACAGTACAAACAGTATGTTAGAGGAAAAATGAGATATTTCCCAAAAAGTTTAGGAAGAAGAAGAAGGAAGAAATAATACTATTTGCAATGTCTCTGGCTGATGAAAAGAAGTCCCTGGAAGGTATTCTTGTGTTATTTATTTGGTTTGTATTGTTCTGCTGCTGTATTTGCCCAGAGTGCTGAAAACAAAATAGATAACAACACATATTACAAGTGTGCCTGACTGTGAGAATGTGATAAATTCATTTATATCTGGAAAGTCTTTCTGACTTCCAAAGTTTCCTAAGCAAAATTTAAGAAGCTTTCCAAATATGTAATCATTTGAACTTTCTCACTTGTTACAAACATTTGTGTAGGAATTTAGTATTACTTCTGAAGAAATAGTTACTATGCTGATAAAGTCTGGGACAAGCAAAGAAACAGATAGACAAAACAAAATACATGCAAGAGGTAATAGGACAGTGATTTCAATATATAACAATAAGAAAGAAAGGCAGGGATATAAATAGACTGAAAAGGGAGGAAGAAAACGAAGGAGTGAAGGAGAGAGAAACAAAAAAGGTCAAAATGAGAAAAAAAGAAATTTTCAAAGAAACCAGCATGATTAAAGTGATAAAAAAAAGTCTCCCTCTGTCAGAGTATAGGCAATTTTATTCCACTTCCTGAACAGTAATTATAGATTTGTATTTAAATGCTTTTTTCTCTAAAGTATAGGATTTCTTTATACTCTAGCATGTGTTGCTCCTAAAATATTAGTTCCCCTCTCTGTAACTAACAACATTTTGCCTGAAAGTGAAGCGAGGCAAGCTATTTTATTACAATAAATTCAGTATAAAAAGGGAATTTCTTTTCTGAACCTTAACTTGTTCTCATTTATCCTGTACAAGAGTAAAGATCATATTTTTCCCTCTGACTAATCTGTCATAAAGCCCAGAGTCCTCTTTCTACTGTGTGTCTCACTCTGGCTTCAAACTCTTGTTTCACCCAAATCAACCTGTGCCTTCTCTTATCTCTAGATTTTGACATTTATTTCATATTTTAGCACAGACAACATGCCATTAATTTGTCTTCTACTACAACCACTAAAACTTCACATATATTGATTCATTACAATGTAACACTTGTGTCTCAATTATTATGCTCTTCATGTGAGAAGCACATAACCTTTGCCTTCAAAATCTTTCTATCCAACCTAGTTCTTTTCATTTCTCCACGATTTTATCTTTTGATTGCATGGGATTCGGTTTCATTATTTGCAAAAGTCAGTTGAAAATAATCAGGCTGTACTTAGATGCATGCCTCAAAACTCATGAAATACTTTATGACAGGAGTAAATATTTGTAACAAAGAAGAGGGAAAAAAAGAGAAGATAAAATTAGGTATCACTAAATACTGTATACTCATTCAGTTCTTCATGATGCATTTGCTGCTGTATAAGCCCTGAGAAATTCCACAGTAAAGAAAGACACTTAGCTTTGCTTATGTGTCACACTTATTTGGTAACATATTGTCCTTTTACTTCTGTGTGGTATCATCTATGAATAGCATGGCTAACACACAAGAATAACAATGCCTGGGTGTAGTTAATGGGTTCTCCCAACCCTAACAAAATTGCAGAGTGCCAGCACTTCAACCAGTTGAACTCTATTTACAATTTCTTTCATGTATTTTAGATTTGCTAAGCTATTCCAACAAGGCTCACATTCCAATAAAGACTCTGCTGCTTATAATGTTTCAGATGACAGTGATCCTGATCACCAGGGGAAATTAAATCTCTCCATGTCATAAAAGGTGACATGTACTTAAATAAACAAATATAAAAACTACTTAATATTTGTATTATCTTACACATGACATATATAGATTACATCACTGATATTAATCTGTAATATAAAACTTGCAATTTTTCATTTTACTTCAATTAGGTTGCATTAACTTGCCATCAAAGAGTATTTCCTTAAGTTTGTATTTACTTAACATCAATTTTGTTATTCAATTACTTTTGAGGATTGTCAAGAAAATAATACAGTAGGATGTTAAAGCTGTGAATTATATTTGAATATATGGATGACATAGAAATGAATATATCTAAATCTCAAGGAGTCCCTTTCAGTAGTACATTGAGAATATTATGTCTAAATATGACATTCCTTAGTGCAGTGTTCTCCATGTATTACAAATTTGATTAGCGTTTATTGAAGGAATGGGTAATTTCTTGGTGAAACTGTCCAAGTCCTATATTCAGAATCTTGTCTTCAATCATATTTCAATTTTATTTTTATTTTTTAATTTTGATTTTATTTATGTACCTTAAAAACAGTCTGCATTCAATGTATTTAATTTTATGAGTATGGAATTATACATTACCTGTGACATCATCACTATAATCAAGTAACTAAGCATATCCATCACCTCCAAAAGTTTCTTGCATCCTGTTACGTGTGGGTGTTTTTGAGATATGTGTTTCTGTGCAAGTTCATGGGTTCAAAGAACACACTTTATGAGGTCATTCTCTTAAGTGTTTTAATGCACAACACCATACTGTTAACTAGACATGCTACATAGTACAATGCATTTCTAGAATGTATTTGTCTATCCTAATCACAATTTTATTCTCATTAAGTACAAACCTCTTATTTCTCCCATTGACCAGATTCTGGAAATTACTATTCCTTTCTCTTCTATGCTTTTGACAGTTTTAGATATCTCACATAATTTTAATAATATAGTATTTCCCTATAACTGGCCCCTTTCACCTAGAATCATGTCCTCTGCTTTCATTCATGTTGTCATAATTAGTAAATCCAATTGTTTTTCATAGCTAAATTCTCTTTCTTAGGATTTAGCAAATGGGGAAATTCTACCAACATGGGAAACAACATTAATATTATTCTTCGGGTAACACTGAGCAACTCTAGACATATGTCTAGAACTTAGACAGAATTTAGGCATAAAGTATATTATGTATTTTATATGGAGAGAAAGAGAGAGAGGCAAATTAGGCAGAAAATATGGAAGATATAATACACTGCTTGTAGCAAGGACAATAGAAGAAGTAAAAGAAATGCATACTATTGCAATTTAAGTAGTTCAGGTTCGTAGAGAGTGCATCATATTTCGAATTCACCAGAACTCAATAATTTAGCTTTATCAGTGATATATTTTGAGTATTTTACTTATTCAGTATAGATTTTTCCCCAACTAAAAACAAGATAGGTAATAGATTTGTTGATGCTAATAGGTTTTTAGCAGCATTTATTGACATTTTACTATGTCCTCATGACAGCTGAAGATAATTTATAATTACTAATTCAATTTACACAACAGCTCACTGTGCTTAGTATTATTCTTATCCTCAGCATATAGAGGAATCCAACCACATATTAGTTGCTAAAACAAATCACAAATACCAGGCATACATGGCAAGCTATAAGAAGGAGTATAAGACAGCTACTTTTAACTTACACGTTTGGTTACTCATTGAGTTTTGTTTCATTTGGCCTCTAAAGTTTCTAGGAAGCCAGGTGTGGTGGCACATATCTGTAATTCCAGGACTTGGGAGATTGAGGCAGGAGGATCACTGTGAGTTCAAGGACAGCCTGGGCTACTTAGTAAGATGCTGTCTTAAAATAACAACAACAACAACAATAATAATAATAATACTTTTAAAATGTAAAATTTCTGGGATTAATCTAATGTGTAAGCATAACTCTCTTAGATTTTTAAATCTAATTCCATTTTATTGTCATTTTAAATATCATTTGTCTTTCAAGTTTAGTAGTGTTATACCATTCACTTTTAAAAATAAAGTACTTTTGTGAAGCAGCAATAGTATATAACAAAGTGAAAAATATTGTGCAAGTGAGGTTAAGTTTGGAAAAGGAATACAGAAACTTGGCAGGATTTTATTAACTTACTGAATATACTTGTATTACAATTGCAAACCTGTTTTATCTATTTGGCACTCATATTTAGAAGGTATTCATACAAAGTAAATTGGACTTTTTTATTTAGAGTTTCTAATTTTCTAACTTTGTTAGGAGAGCTACTAGGTTCTTCAGAGCTCCTGGATTGTATAAATAAAAGTGTATGATGTTGCATTTTTGACTCATGATTGTGCATCTCTGTGAGCTCTGCGGGAACCACTAATATATAAGAATGGCTAATATACAAGAACCACTAATATATAAGAATGGCTTTTGTCAAAACATTAAGTAAGAAACATCAGTCATTTTTTCTACCACAAGCACTTATTATTTGACACATCTATTTGCTTATTTTAATATGCTAAATGGCCAGTAGATTTCATTTTTACTAATAAAAATGTTGGGTTCTTAATGAAATCTAATAAGAACTATGCACTTTTAAAAAAATTAATGCAATGTTTATATTGCAACTTTTGTTTTTAAACACTTCTTAATATATTGTTTACATTTCAGGGCACAAAGAAATAATTTAGCAAACAGTGCATTATCAGGATTATAACTCTGATTGAAGATGTTGAAAAATCAATCAATTTAAACACCCAAAAAACAGTTCACATAGAAAAAAAATATTTTCTTCTAGCAAATACCATGAAATATCATAAAGGTATAGAATGGTCACCAATATCATCTTTTCACTAGGTCCATTCAATTTGATTTTCTTATTTACCCCACTGGCCATGACTACAACACATGTTACTCAAACTCAATAAATCATCAAGTAAAAATATTAGTTTCCCAGTCCATAAATCGGGTTCATCTCATAATATCTAAAAGTCACATTATTGTTTAAGTACTTCCTTTTTGAACGGAGAGACCTGATCATGAGACACCTTTGATTTATAAATCTTAATTTTGACTTTTTTCTCTGCAGCACAACCTTTAAAGAATAAAAGCATTTGATAGATAAGGGAAATCTCAGCTTCATGCACAGCTGTCAGTGTCCCTTAGAGCATAACTTTACAAAACCATCTTTGCTCTAAGATATGTCCTTAGGAAAGGCTTCCTGCCAGGAGAGCGACTGTTGTGAAAGTAATCAAATACTTTTAATTAAAAAAAAACCCAAATACCTTAAAATGTTTTCCCTCATGACCTCAATTCCTAGGAGGCTTTTATTTTCATCTATTTCTGTATTGCTTTGACATAATTAGAGCAAAGTATCACAGATGTTGGGGAGAAATTTAAAAAAAAAAAAGGCTGAGGTTTACCAGATGTCTAAATCACCCACTGTGAATTATTAGCAATTTTTTAAATTGTTCTGGGAGCAGAAATGTACCTCAGGAGTCTACAAAACTAATGCAATTTCCAATCTTTCAGTGTATTTTAACTAGAATATGAGTAGATTTTGATTTATAAAAAGTATCATGAGTAAACCCCATATTATTTCATGGAATCTTAAGAACATATATGCCATAAGCATTGTAGTTTGGCCTTGCGTCCAAAGAATGTGGCTTACCGGGAATAATAAATGTCAAAATTATTTTAAACTACAAGACTGCAAATTTTCAAAAAATTGGTATCCATATCTTGATGCCTTATTGGCTAGTTAGTTATGTCTGAGAAATTAATTGTTTTTATGGAGAAAAGCAAAAATGTCTTACTTTCAGATAGCCAGATTTCAAAGGAGATTAAACACAGTGTTTTGCATAAAACAATGTAGATTAAATGTTCAATTAGCTTAATCAGTTGAGTGTCAAGTAATTTGCCAATGAAATTTTAGTAGGCATAAACTTTCCCTGAATATTCCAGTTTTCAATAGTCCCTGTTTTCAATATAATCCCAACTCATCTTGCTCTTGTAAATGTTTCTGGTTTAGTGAAATATTTGCAGAATTCATGAAGCAGAGATGATTATTCTTTTCTCTGCTTTCCAATGACATTTCTGAGTTTTCTTTACATGTACTGTTTAAACTTGTACTTACATATGATTGATTAAATATCACATTTATATTGACATTCTTATTTTTCAACTGTTGTGAACCCATAACTATTAGAAAGAAGAGGAGAAAAAATACAGCAGAAGAAGGAAGACACTGTTTGGAAAAAATAAATTAGATAGAATAGTAACTTAGCAAAGCAGAGAAATCCAACTCGAAATTGGTTGGTGCAAGAAACAGATGTTAAGAAATTCCAATTTTATATAAACATGTCTATTTTTCTAGAAACTGATTTTCAAATTTTTGCACTCCCTGTCTCTGGAACAATGCTTACACCTAATATGTGCTTTTACAATGTGTGACTTATCAGATTTAAACATTGCCTTTTAAAATAGTGAATACTATTTTATTCCTATATGATGAATTTATATTTTTTAGCAATTATCTATAAGTCAATTTTTAAAACAGTTCATTTCTTTTTTATAATACCTTTCTGAAGTAGATATTAGTTTGCCTCCTGCCTTGCCTTTGGTGCTTAGAATTGCCTTTGCTATTCTAGGTCTCTTCTGGTTCCAGATGAATTTTAGGAGTGATTTCTCTAGATCTGTCAGGTATGATAATGGTATTTTGATTGGGATTGCATTAAATCTGTATAACAATTTTGAGAGTATGGCCATTTTCACAATATTTGTTCTTCATATCCATGAACAAGGAATGTCTTTCTATTTTCTGAGGTCCTCTTCAATTTCTTTTTTCAGGGTATTATAATTTTCCCTGAATAGATCTTTTATAGATCTGTTAGATTAATTCTTAAGTATTTCATTCTTTTGGATGCTATTGTGAAGGGTGTGGCTTTTCTTATTTCTCTCTCAGTGGTTTTGTTGTTAGTGTATAGGAATACTGTTGATCTGTGAGTGTTGACTTTATATCCAGCTACATTACTGAATTTATTTATTATGCCTAGGAGTCTTTTAATGGAATTTTGGGGGTTTTCTATGTAGAGTATCATGTCATCTGCAAATAATGATAATTTAACTTCCTCTTTTCCTATCCTTACTCCTTTTATTTCTCTCTCTTATTTAATTGCTCTGGCTAGTATTTCCAGTACTATGTTGAATAGGAGTAGTGTTAATGGACATCCTTGTCTTGATACTGATTTTAAGGTAAAGGCTTTCAGTTTTTGGCCATTTAAAATGATGATGGCTGTTGGTTTATCATAGATGTCTTTTATCATATTGAGGTAAAGGCCATTTATTCCCATTTTCTGTAAGGCTCTTATCATGAATAAGTGTTGGAACTTATCAAAAGCTTTTTCTTCATCTATAGAAATGATCATGTGGTTCTTATTTTTGGCTCTATTGATATGGTGGATTACATTCATTGATTTGTGTATGTTGAACCATCCCTGCAGGATTCCTGGGATGAATCCCACTTAGTCATGGTGTATAATCTTCTTGATGATTTGCTGCATTCTGTTTGCCAATATTTTATTAAGAATTTTTGCATCTATGTTCATTAGGGAAATTGGCCTGTAGTTCACCTTTTTGGTTGGGTCTTTCTCAGGTTTTGGTATTAGAGTAATATTTGTTTCCAGGAATGAGTTGAGGAGCATTGCTTTCCTTTCAATTTCTCTGAAGAGTTTGAGGAGTGTCGGCATTAAATTTTCTTTGAACTTCTTGTAGAATTCTGTAGTGAATTCACCTGGGCCTGAGTTTTTCTTTGTTGGTAAGGATTTAATCACATTTTCAATTTTGTTCATTGAAATTGAGTTATTCAGCAGTTTTACATCTTCTTGACCCAGCTTTGGTAATTCATATGTTTCTAGGAATCTGTCTATTTCTTTGTGTTGTCAAGCCCATGAAAGTAGAGGTTTTCAAAATAAATATTGATTATCTTCTGTATTTCCACAGGGTCTGTAGTGTTTTCACTTTTTTCATTCCTTATTGCATGAATTTGAGTTTTTTCTTTCCTTTTAATTTCCTCTCTTCTTTTGGCTTTGGTCATGAATTGCTCTTCTTTTTCTAGATGTTTGAGGTGTAGCATTGGATTGTTTGTGTTCATTCTGTTTTCCTGATGTGGGAGCTCACCACAATAAATTTTTCTCTGAGGACTGCTTTCATTGTATCCCACAGGTTCTGGTAAGATGTATTTGTATTTTTATTTGCTTGTAGATATTGTTTAATTTCTTCTTTAATTTCCTCTGTGACCCACTGATTACTCAGGAGTGTATTATTCAATTTCCATGTGTTTGTGGGGTTTTTTGTAGTTTCTTTTGTCATTAATTTCTAGTTTCATGGCACTATGATCTGATAACATGCATGGGATAATTTCAATTCTTCTGCATTTACTTAAACATGTTCTATGAGCTAGTATATCCCATTGGCTTCTGAGGAGAATGTATATTCTGATGTTGTTGGGTGGAACACTCTCTATACATCTACGAAGTCCATTTGTTCACAGGTATGTTTCAGTTCTGTTATTTCTTTGCTGATTTTCTATCTAATAGATTTGTCTTCTTGTGTCAATGACATGTTAAGGTCTCCTGTCATAATTGTGTTATTGCTTATTTGATTTTTCATTTCTGTTAATACTTGTTTTGTATAGCTGGGTGCTCCCAAATTTGGTACATATACTTCCTCTTGAAGTTTTCCCATAACTAGTATGTAGTGACCTTCTTTATCTGTTTGGATCATTCTTACTTTGAAGTTCGCATTGTCTGCAAACAGAATAGATACCCCTGCTTTTTGTGTGTGTGGGATTCTGTTGCATGGAATATGATTTTCCATCTTTTGACTTTCAGTCTATGAGTTTCCTTTGAGGTTATATTGGTTTCCTGTTTACAGCATATGGTTGGATGTTGTTTCTTGATCCATTCTGCCAGTTTGTTTCTTTTAATTGTTGAATTGAGGCCATTTACATTAATGGTTATAACTGATATATATGAGTTTACCCTTGACATGTTATCTTTCTGCTGTTGATTCTTTACCTTTCCACTCTGTTTGCCTTGCTTAGTGGTTTTTTCCTATGTCTATCTAGAATGTCTTTCAGTATTCTTTGCACTGTTAGCTTGGTGGTCATGAAGTTTTTCAGCTGTTCTTTGTTGTGGAAGTATCTTATTTCTCCAACCATTTTGAAGGACAGTTTTGCAGTGTACATCAGTCTGGATTGGAAGTCGTTTTCCTTTAGGATCTGAAACATTTCACTCTTTGTTCTTCTTGACTTCATTGTTTGTGTTGAGAAGTCTGCTGTGATTCTGATAGGTTTTCCTTTATAGGTGATCTCTCTCTTCTCTCTAGCAGCTTTTAATATTCTTTTCTCATGTTGGATTTCTGGGACGTTGATTATTATATGTCTGGGTGTAGTTTTATTTTGGTTATGCCTATTTGAAGTTCTATATGCTTCACTAATCTGTATGTCAGTTTCCATTCTCATGTTTGGGAAATTTTCATCTATTGCTTCTGTAAATAACTCTTGATGTCATTTGTGTTGATACCTTCCTCTTCATTTATACCTATCAATCTTATGTTTATTTGCATCAACTTGTAGCCATTGAATTGTTATTACCTGATTCCTTGGTTTTTTTTTTTAAAGATCTTTCCTTTCCTTTTCACTAGATGCAATCTTGTCTTTGAGGTCTGAAATTCTATTTTCACTTTTGTTGAAGTGGTTTTGCCAACTTTCAGTGGAATTTTTGATTTCCTGTATATCTCTTTGAATCTGCTTCATGCATTGTTTGTTTCTTATATTGTTCATTCAGAGTTTCCATCTCTTTGCATTGTTCCTCTAATTTTTTAACTGTATCTTCTTTAGATATGTTCAGCATTTCTTTCATTACATTTATCATTTCTTCTTTTATCTGGAAGATTATTTCTGTTCTGAGTTATTTTATAGCTTCCTGGAGTTGTTTCTTTACTGCAGTTGTTATCATTTCAGGAATTTCATGTTTGTGGCTTACATTAGCTTCTGTGTCCATGTCTCCCAGGCTTGCTTATGTGGGCTGGAATTTTGAGATTGCGTTTTACTGTTTTGCTTTGTCATTTTCCTATATTTCTGGGTTTCAAGCAATGTTCCAAAGCTTCCCACTGGTGTGCTGGGAATCACCTGGCCCACTTTTGGCTCCCGGTGCAGATTGCAAGCCACTGCTAGCTGCTTGGAGGTTGCTGGGTGTGGCCCATTTAGGCCAACAGGGACCTCCAGTGCATTCTTCCATGATTTGGGACACTGGTCATGGTCTTACCACCTGGGAGCAATGTTCTAAGGCTTCCCTGGGTGCTGGGATTCAACCCACACATGTTGGCTCCCAGGACTGAATTAGGGCCTCTAATTACGTTTTTTGAGGGCCAGATAGCATCTTACATTGTTCATCTTTGACACTTCTATCTGTAAATAATCAAGCTCACAAAACGACAATATGAAGACAAGTTTTCACTAATTGGACCAGTAAAGTTGCAAAATATCACTTTCAGATTAATGTGTTGTTTACATGACTATGGAAAGCATATTCAAAGGTGGTAGCCCCTTGATCCCTTTCCTACTTACCAAAAGAGCATTGAAATAAAATGGCCAGGGAGACTAAATTGAAGGATACTTAGTTGCGAAGCAGCTAGTTGTGGCTGGTATTTGTAACCTTATTGAGGGAAGTGAAGGTTACTCATACTTTATGTATTGATGATAGTCCTTATTCTCAGCCATTATGTCTTTCTTATTGACTCAGTTGTCTTTTAGGAAAATATAAATATCTGTAATTTACTTCATAAATATTTCAGTGTATTCTGGTTGAAATACCATACTATTTAGATGAATTCAATCTCAATCTTTTGGGTAAAAATGTTATAGTAGTTCCAGATGCCCCAAACCATAAGATTATTAGGCAAAGGAAGATGGTGGCCAAGATAAATCTAGATTTGTATTGATCCATCATGTTATTCATACCTCTATATTTTTGTTATATGGAAATACCTCTATATTTATATAGGAACAAATTTTCTTCCATAATAATTTCCAAAACTTTTAAACTTACAAAATATAAAATAATGATGCAAATTGGATAATATCCAGGAAAAATTGCTAAGTTGATGAAACATTCATGATAGTATCATGCTAAAATGTTGTTGAGTAGAACTAGGACAGTAGGAAAAAGCAGTCATAAAATGAAAATAAGAACTGGGATTGTTTTTCAGTGGTAGAGAGTTTGCCTAGAGAAAGATAAAGAAATATTAAAAGAAAGAAAGAAAGAAAGAAAGAAAGAAAGAAAGAAAGAAAGAAAAGAAAAAGCTTTCTGTTCACATCTCTGGAGGACAATTTTGGAAGAACTGGATAGTTTCTATATTCAGAAGCAGCTGAGTAGCGGAAGAAAAGTCAGTGGCTGGAAACTACAGGCAGACCTATTTCATTTGAACCAAGAAAGAAGTTAATAACTGTAAGCTGATGTTCAACAGAATCAACTGCCTTTGGAGGTACCAAGTATCTTTTCACTAAAAGTGCTTAAAGAAAAATCCTTTACTAATGTTTTAGATGTAATTTCACATAGAGTAAAAGATACACCAAAATCAAATCTAAATGGATTCACATATTCTCAGTTTGTGTCATAGTTTATTTGATTCTTACTCTGTATAGCAAGTCTTGTAATCTAATTCCATGTGGTAAAACCTAGTAATTCTTCAAAATCTATCTAAAAGGCATCTGACTGATAAAACACTTCATCAGAAATGACCTTTCTCTTCATTACTATTGCTTCACTTGTGCAAAGTCTTACATCCAACTTAGAAATGTTGTTTGAACACCAATCAGCTGTCAAACCAAGTCTGGATTGCCAGTATTATTTTATGAAGCCTTTAAATCTATCAGATGCTCCACAAACATTTAATAAGTCAACAGATAAGTTAACTTTGTGAACCAGAAAGCAATCCTCCTACATGTACAAAAGAATAGTTAAAAGGAATGAGTCTTGCTATACCTCATTTTTTAAAATCTCAACAAATTTTATACAAAGAATAATATAAACTTATAAATCTATAGTTTGCCTTTTAAACATTGTATTCATTTCTATTGCTAACAAATAATAACAATTCTAGTGTGATAGGTGACACAGATATGGTATCTAAAGTTTCTGTAGATCAGAATTCCAGTATAGGTCCCAGTAGACTAAAATCATGGAAAGATGACTAAGGCTATAGATTATCCACAGCAACTGGTGCTACTAGAGACAGGACTGCATTTTTTTCTGGAGGTTCTGGGGGAGAAAATGCTTCCTTCTCATTCAGGTTGTTAACAGAATTCACTTTCTTATGGATGTAGGATAGAAGTCGCCATTTTCCTGCTGGTAGTAATTTGAGGTCTAATACTAGCACCTAGGATTGACCACACTTGTTGGTTTGGGGCTTTCTTCCTTTATTTTCAAAGCCAGAATATGGTAGTTCCAATGAATCAAATATTTTTCATTATATTATGTCTTACCGACTTCATACCTCCTACTTTTTCTTTTAATAATTTATTTGATTAAACTTAATCCAGGAAAATCTACTTCTCTTGAACTCAGCTGATTAGCAACCTTCATTTTGTCTGTGGCCTTACTTCTCCTTTGCAACATAAAATAATATATTAGCACATCCTAAGGAATAATGGCTGGATATTTGGAAGATCACATTTTTGTCTATCAAAATAAAACTACTTTCTTTAACCTAATTTTCAGAAGATAGCTAGGACTTTATAAATCTTTAGACTTTTTTGCCTTAACTCTCAATCATACTATTTCCTATGCCTCCATTGGCACTTGAAGGAAAAGTGTTTTTAAAACTAGTGTAATATCCATAGACTCAGTATCAACATGAAAAACCTTAACTATCTCCTCTAAAATGCTAAATTTTCTTTAAAAAAATTAATAGTATTCACAAAATTTCCAGTTTAAGTAATGTTAATGGAATAAACTCTAAAGTATACTCTGTAGAGTGCTGCTAATACTTTGCAAAGAGTAAAATATATGTTTTATGTTAATTTTTTAAAGATTAGGCAATTGTGTTTATTTAGGCCTTATATTAGACTGAGTATGTTGTTTTACTTATATTTATCATATATTGCATTTCTTGAAGATCCTGGAAAATCAAGAAATTATATACGTTTTACACAGTGGACAGACAAATCAATTTAAATGAAAAAACCCTTCAGTGAGGAAGTATAGGTAAGGCAGGCATGATGGCACACTCCTGTAATCCCAGAACTTGGGAAGCTGACACAGGCTGATTGTGGCAAGTTCCAGACCAGCCTGGACTGCAAAGTGAGCCTAAGGCCAGCCTGAACTCCATTGTGAGACCCTGTCTCAAAAAGACAAAAAAAAAAAAAAAAAGAAGTATACATAAATACTAAAAAATATTGCAAATACCTCAAAATAGAGAATAATACTGAATAATTTCTTAATAAATATTCAAGTGTTATCATATCTTAACTTGAAGACTAAGTTACAAAAAATTTCAGAATAATTTACTCTCATTTATTTCTACATTTATTATTATGAACATTTTATTTCAAAACATTTCTCTAACTTCCATGGTCACAATGTTGAGGACAAACTTGGAATCATCCAAGAAGATTAATCAGTATACTCCTATTAGTCAGGCATGTATACCTCACTAAAATCTTAGCATTCTAAAACTACTACCTATTAAACTCTTGTTTCACAAATATTTTTAAGCCAACTGTTATTTATTGAATCTTCACAAGAACTCAGTGAGATAGATTCTATTATAACCCCAACTTATAGATAAGAAACAAGCAGGGGTTAGTTTCAGAAACTGTTATGCACCAAGTTATAGTCTCTTAACCTCTAGCTTTCAATTTTCTTTTTTTTACTTAGAAGAAAAAAGCAAAACAGAAAAGAAAAGGGTAGAAATAATACAGAATTTAAAAACAAAAAACAGTAGGAAATCACTACTTGATAAAAATAATAATAAAAAAACTGAAAGAGTAATAAGATCCAAAATATATAATAGATATTGAGATAATGAAAGGGAAAGAAAGTCTCTAAAGTATATAACTGTATGTATGTCTAAGTGTACAAGGTAGATAACCATACTGTTAAGTTTTTGTTAGTTTATCCAACAGAATAATGTGCACTGTCACTGTTTGATTGTCCACTTGTTGTGCTTTGATTTTGTAACTTAAACAACTACTTCTAGGATAACAGTATATAATTTATCAGTTTTTTTTTATTTTACAAGCAATGAGATAATGCTTCAGTGGTTATTAAAAATTAATAAAAATCTCAAGACTAACACATGATAAAGACTAGAATCAAGACTAATACATGATAAAGACTAGAATCAAACCTAAATCCATTGCCTCCAAGAAAATAATACTTCTTACACTAAGTGAACATATGTCCAGTTGGCACAGATAAACAAATACTTTAGCCATGGTAACACAAGGAATTAAAAGTGTGGGAAGAAGTCCCTGAGTGTTATTAGTTGCATATTGTAGCTTCCTTGATGTCCTGAACCAATTAAAAACCTTTACTTTTCATGGTCCTTGTGACTTCAGTGAAGAGCCAGAAGTTATACTGTAACAGATCTGGAAAGTAAAGTGGATGAGGACATACCATAATGTTTCTATGAGCCCGCATTTCCATTGGATGGCACCCAGCAGTAGCATTCACCGTATCTTTTAATCACACTTTATAAAAACACTCATGCAAAAGAACTTCCAGAACTGCTCAGAAGGGGGCAAGAAAGCTATGATAATTATATTCAAAGTGAGAGGGAGACATAAGAGGGAAATGAATGTATTTTATGGTAATAAATTTTTAATTTAAATATTTAGCATATATTTTATACCTGCACCTCCCACAGAAAAGATCCAAATCACTTTTATACCACAGTGAATTACAACAGAATCCTTACAAATTGTTTTCAAACAAGTAAGTGGGTATTACTGAGTATGGTGCTACCTATGTGATTCACTTCATTATGTTGGAGTGCATCCATAAACCATGTGGACAGAAAACTTGCATATGTTTGACTGAGTCCATGCTGATGGATCCTGAAATGTTCTATGGTCACAACTAGAGTCACAGCCTATCACTTGAACTTTGCTTTCTAAAGATACTGATTGCTTATTTAAAATTAAAAGAGGTACAATTTCTAATACAAGTTTGAATGATAAATGTGTCTTTTGATTGAGTTGAAGATCTTAACTGATTAATATAATAAAGTGTAATTGGATTTCCAAGATGATTTTTATCATATTAAAAAGAAAACATGCATAGAGTGCAACTTTCTCCAAAAAGCAAAATTAGAATTAATTTGTGATGGTCCTTGGTTTCTTAAGTTTAAAAAAATTACTAAAATACACAAGAATGTCCATAATATAAAAATCTACATAACAGATGAGTCATTGAAAATCAGTTTTGCAAGAGTAGAAGAAATATTAAAACACAGTCCCACAAGTGACATTCATATCTGCTAATGTTGTTATTAACTCAGTGTGAAACTTCCTTATGTTCAAAATACTGAGACATAGTTTAGAAACCTGGACATTAAAGATATTAGGATTATAATTGTTTCCTTTGTGTGCTTAGGTTAACTACATGCATTTTATTTTAATTAATTAAAATACTATGAAAACCAAACATTTAAAATCAAGCTAGCTCACTTCCCTAATCTGTATCATAAGAGAATTAGTATGAATGAGAATTCAAAAGTCATTTGTGAAGTCATTTATAAACTTTATGTATTTCCTATTCTCCTGATTAAATTACATGTCTGAGTGATTCTTAATTATATTTTGTCAAATGATTTGAAAGCTTTCTATCTTAAGGTCTGTTAGTAAACCAATGGAAGTGAAAAAACAGAATATTCCCAATGTGATTCATATAATGTAAGATTTATCATTGTCATAGGCATCTTAGCGCAAATAGTTACTACTAATAATAAAGTCAACTCTGGCAAGAGCTATCTTAGCAAACAGGAGACTCACAAAGATTTATTGTAGACATCTCCTTGGAATTTATGCTCCATGCAGATTATCTTCTATTAACTGGTGAGCTTGAACCTTGAAAGGAGTTTCAAGTTTCAGATAAGTATCACACATCACTGAGCATTACGTCTGCCACCTGGTAACGGATAATATAAATACAGCACATTTATTCAGCAGGGAAGGGAAACTGCTTCTATAGCCAATTCTCAATTATTCAGGGTAATGGGGGAAAACCTCTGAGTAGTTATCCATAAATAGAGATAATTGGCAGAATATGTAAATTAGGTCCCATTTCACAATGTTTATGCACATTTTGGCTGAATAGTGATAAAAGAAATGAAGAAATATTAAAACACTGTAATTATTAGGAAGTATCTGACAAAGTCACCCTTGCCTGGTTTTCCTCTCATCTCTCAGACTTGTCCTCTTCTATCTATCCCTTGTCCACTCTCAAAAGGCACATTTACCTCTGGGTTCTGCATTCAACTATCCTTTTTTAAACAGATTCACAGATTCTTTCTAGTTCATCTCATCCACTATAATGGCTTCAGATAACAAGATGCTTTATGTACATTGAGTGTGTAAATAAACTGCTAATATACTTTTGCTCATGTTGTTTCAATTTAATTAAATGCATAACATATAGTGGATGAAACTGACAAATCTAATTGTCTATGGAGTTATATTTTAGTACAGAAATCTAAGCCATCAACTCTGCTCCAAAATCAGGATCTTGGTAGTGAATGGGACAGAAAAATTGAGATTCTTCATTAAAAAGAAACAGCTAAGTAATCAAGCAAATAAACACAAAAGAAAAAGTAAACCATAAGAGAATTTCAGGAAGCAATGCACTGCCAGGCAGGGTGGCATATGCTTGTAATCATAGGGCTCAGGAGGCTTGAAGCTGCAGGATGCTAACTTTGAGGCCAGCCTGAAATACATAATGAGACATTGTCTCGATTTCTGTCTAGTAGATGATTCCTGAGCTCTTAAAATTCTATGTGTAAGTATTTTAGGACTCTGCAATGGAAAATCCTTACTCAAATTGGCAGCTCTAATTGACTGAACTGAGTTCTAGCATTGTCCTCACCCTCGACCAGCTCTAATTCAGCTCATAGCCATGATACAGATCTCAAGATTACTGAATTCTCTGAACCATAAAATTTGGCCATGATAAAATCTGCATCTGTCTGTGTTCACTTGTCAGTAATTCGTTCAGTACAAGTTGCTCAGGGGCAGGCACTATGATATCAGACGATGATTTCGTACTGCTAACTGCTCGGCTGATGACATTTTTCCAAAAGACTAGGACAGTTTTTGTGCAGCAAGAATCTTATCAACTGCCCACAAAATTTGTTGTCATTTTTAGTGTTTCTCCCCCATCCAATGGTCTTTCAAAAATCTTTCCTAAAACTTCTAAATAATACTGAAAATCAAGGCCTAAATCCTTAAAATGTTTTTACAAGATGCAACAAAACCTGGCTGAGGCATCGTCTTCTACCACATTCTCTTCTGGTGTTGAATCCTCCAGCAGTAATGGGTTTCATTGCATTCCTCGATTCATCACAGGATATTATGTAAGCCTGTGCATCTTTCTCTGCTGTTGTTGCTTTTACACAAATTTCTCTGCTTTTCTTTCAACTCTCAGTTTGAATTGTTTTTCCATCTGCCTTCCCAAACATGATGGTCTTCATTTAAAGACCGATCTTCTCTTCCCCTTGTAGAAGCAAGGCTTGTCATTCATCCTGGATCTCAATACCTTAGGTTCCTCTCCCTGCTCACAAGCTAAAAGCACAAGCTGTTTTGGCCTTCCAGGCCCTCTGTGGTTTGCTGACTGCCAGTTTTCCTCATGTCATAGGCACTATTTTCTTTCCATACTCCAGGTACCTGAATTTTCTTTCAGGCTTTGGGACGCTTCTTGTTTCTTTCTGCCACATGGTGTTTGTTCGTACTCCTCCCTCTCCCTGATCCAGGCTTCTCCACGACTTTGCTTAGTAATGTCCTCTTCCTCCTCAGCTCCTGTCTCTCTCATGATTTCTTCATTGACACACCTTGCCTTAAGTCTTTTTCTAGACTAACCTTCTTACAATGTCATCTATTAGGGCTGAGATTTAATTGTTTCATTTTCTAACCAATAAGTTTTATTGTCTAGCACAATTTTCAGCACAATTTAGGTGCTAAAAAAATCCTGAGAAGTTTCCGAGAGCAGAGAATCTTTTTTTTTTTTTTTTGAGAACCCATTGCTTGGTATCTCTGGTGCCCCATATATTATATCCACTTCATACATAACAATAAAAAGTTTGAGTTACTTGAAAAGAACCAGATATAAAACTACTATAAATAGATGTTAATTATAACTATCTCAATTGTTTGAATCATTTCAGCTTTAAAGAATCCATCTGGTTTCTCTGGTTATAAAGTTATCCATTCATGTTATTAAAAATGTTCCCTATATTACCCTGATCCAGTATGTCATAAACATATATTCAGAAATGTTTTTCAGGGGAAAAATGAAGTGTGAATAATGTGCATGCAGCTTCAAAGTTTGAACAATGTTCTTAGTTACATTAGTATCTTACCACTCATGGTTGTACTTTCTACAAATCAATTATGCATGGCCAATCACAGACTAAATATATTAATTGGAATATTAGAAAATAAGTGACAGGTTTTAAACTGTTTGTTTCTCTGTGCAGTGTGTTCAAATTTCATGGCACTACACTCCATCCAACCGAGAATGCAAATTATCGTTCTGTTCTGTGTACCTGTGCTGTACACACTACCCTCTCATAAGTAACTTAGTGGCCATTTCCATTACTAGATGAACTGTCAAGTTATTACAGTGTTTGTGTCAGTGAGACACACATTTTACTAAACAGTGGCCTTAAAATGCAAGAGCAGGGATGCTGGAAATTTGGCTTTATCAACAAGCTGTAAATCTTCCTTGAATTGAAACAAATAAAATCACATGATTTAATAAGGAAAGAAAAATTTCATACTCCAAGGTTGCTAGTATCTATGGAAAAATGATGAATCTTCTACACTTAACTTTACCCAAAATTGTGAAGAAGTAAAATAAAATTCACCTACATTGTTAGTTTTTTTTCTGTTTTATTAGTTATTGCTATTAATCTCTCATTATGGTTAATCTATAAATTACATTGTGTCACATGAATGTATGTTAGGAGGGCTAGGGATTTAGCTCAACAGTGTAAGTACCTGTCTGGCAACACAAGGTCCTGAGTTTCATCCCTGGTATCAAAAAAAAAAAAAAATAAGTATGTTAGAGAAGAAACAGTGTATGCAGTTTTCAGCATTAACTACAATTCCAGCATCCACTGAGGATCTTCCATGAATGGGGAAAGTATTATAGTCATGTCCAATTTTTAAGTTTGGGAGCAGTAATCAAATTTAATTAAAATAATAACTAATATGGCTATATACTAATAACCAGGTTCCGAACTATTCATCTTCTATACTTTATTTCATTTCATTCTCTCCATCATAAGAACAAGAAGTGATGACTTGCCCAGTTTACAGGAAGTTAATTTTAGATCTGGGTTTTAAACACATGCAGTTTGATATTTTTACTCTGGTTGTTTAGGCTTTCGGAGTTACCTTCTCATAGTTTGACTTTCATTTGCTGCTCTTCCATGATTGTTCTCCATATACACATCTGATTCCATGTGGAAATGTCCTTCCAAGTAATTCAAGAAAATATTTCAGTCACACCAGTTTCCTGCTCTTTGTCTTTTCTGCTCTCTTAGATACGTATGACTGATTATACATCCCAATAAATGCTTGGAAAAAATCTAATTTTATACTTTTCAGTGTCCCTATTATAAAAGAAGTTCTTGGAACTCTGCACATGTTTCCTTTCACTCTCCATTTCTGTACATTTATGCAAAATTCACGTGTATGCATTTGTGACTTTTATACTTGATAGCTTGCTCTTAAGGCAGAACAGATGTGCTCTGAAGCATCATCCATCCTTCAGAACAGCCCAGTCAATGGCTGGGAGATAGACGGCAAACACCCAGCTCTCTGTCATTTAGGGTCGGTCATGCAGCATGGTCTCGTCTGCCTCCTAGTGTTCACCAGTGAACTGTGTTGAACCTCATCCCCTGCTCCATCCCCTGTCCACTGCCCTCTACCCCTCTGCCATAACCTGCTCAGTGTTGGACCCTTTACTGATACCTGTCTTCCAGTCTCACTTGCCAGTTCCCTTACTGAAGCTACCTAGGATCAGGTACCAATAAACTGTTTACACTCCAATCCTTTCTAACTCTATTTTGGGGTAACTCTTCTTAAGACCTGCTTACATTCCTCAACCTTTCTCTTTCTGTTGTCCTTCAGCTAGAAAGCTTGAGTGTAATTCAAGATTTTTGTTCTTTATTTTTTAATAGGCTATTTCTCAGCCTCTCCTAATTGCTTCTCCTCTAACTTCTTTAATTGTCTTTAGCACCCTTTATGCCATGGAGTCAGGACAGTTGGAAGATCAGCACCAATCTCCTCTTGCACAAGTGGCTTTGTTGAAATTCTGGCTTTCAAATTGAGTATCCTATTATCCAGCATCACTGACCAGGTAACTGTTAGTCACACTTTGTCCTTTGTGATTCCCAGAAAATTGGCGCAAGGGAAATAGTCTCTGTAAGTAAAAATTATATCCCTGTGTTTCCAGCAGCTCATCAGAGGATGAGATTTAATGCTATTTCAGACTCCCATTTCAAATGTGTGTTTCTAGCCTGTCATAAAAGGCATTTCAAAAAAATCTATCTTTCTTGGGAGCTACTCTCAACTTAAAAATGCTTTTAATGTATTTCCTAAATCTACAACTTCTGTTTCAAATACCAACACACACACACACATGTCCACCCACACAGTTCCTCAAACTGAATTGAGTCCATGTGGTTTAATTTGGCATCTAGATAAAATGCCTGAAAATTGTGTTTTTTGTGGTTTAATATTGGTTCTTCAATTTTTCATGCTGAATCTTCATCCTTTTACAAATTAGATTTCTCACTTTCTTTTCATGGGCTCCCTGTTGGGCAAATATAATCTTTTTGATAGCAGATAAACATTTCACAATTCTTTATAATAATTCTTTATAATAATACCTCTCTCATTTCCATATTCTCTAAGCCACTTAAACAGTACCAGTTTATTAACCAAGCAATTCATCAATATTTATTCATGATGCCAATAGCAGACTTCTTGTCATAAATAATTATTGAGGTAATAAATAGTTTTATTATTAAAACCTGATGACAAGAACAGAGTGATTACCCTGATAAAGACTGATGACAGGTCCTCGTATCTGATGCGACACACAGAACACTGTGCAGATTGAATTTAAGGCCTCCTGCATGGATAATAAATTGTTATTTCAGAGAATAAAATGATTGATACATTTGCTTGCTGTGGAAAAAGCATTGGGGAGAAGATTCTACTCCCTAACTTATTTAAGCAGGGTATGGTGAAATTTTCTTTCCTTGTGACAAATTTAACTTTCCAAGAAAGTGACAGCTCTTTGGCAGAGATATGAGCAGTAAAGCAATTTTTTTTTTCAGAAACTCCCACAAGTCAAGTTCATTTTGAGATACCTCTGGATGTTCTCTAGCCTCAGTGGTGCCCCCAGCAGGCAACACCTGGAGAAGAGGTGAGAGCATGCTGGGAAATCGTGACAGGAGAAACCATGGGTGACTCAACAAGGAGACAAATGCAGTCTGTCAAATCACATTGGAGAAACTGCCACTGACTCTTGCACTGTCTGGCTCAATGCACAAGCACATGGTATATTTTTTTTCCCATTGGTTTGATCTTACCTTTTATGACAAACTACCCCTGGAGACCATCCATCTTTTGACAACCTGGGAAACGACTGCTTTGGGAAGAGGTAGGATGGATGAAGACAGAGAGAAAGATCGAGACAGAATCAAGCCGTATGTCCTTTTCACTCGGAAATGTTTTACTCATATCTGCGATTACTACAAATTAAAACGTAATGACACATATTAAGAAAACCCTCCCAAAAGGAATACCGAAGATTTAAACTGTATTCTTTTTGTTCAATCTATTTGTTCATTTTTAAAAGGCAAAGAAAAGAATGACAAATCTATAATTTGAAATGCCATCCAATAATAGGATGCACTAAGGTCAGAAAATTATTACATTTCTGATTTATATTTTAAGCAAACAATTGAAACATCAAATAATGATATATATTCAATGATTTGGGATCAATTCTGAATGAACTGTAAAACTATCCATCTCTGAAGCCTGAATTTATTGTATTCTTCTCTGGATATGTTTGACAGCATGAAACTAAAAACATTTGAAAATTATTTTTGTGAAAGTGATTCCTTTCCTACTTTAGCTTTCAATTGTTGAAATGTTTTATATAAGAAAACATAAATTGCATTATTCTTACATTATTAGAACTTGCTCAATTTTTTAATAACTATTTTCTGGCATTGGGCTTGATAAGAAAAATAATTATACTTTAATTATTTTAATGTATGGTAAAATTATGTTGACTATATTTCTAAAAAGCTGTGCTTTTTTGATCTTTTTTCTCATAGTTTGATATTTTCTTGTAGACATTCATTTTTAAAATAATCTTTAGCATCTTACTAGTATTAAAGGCATTTGCCATAATTAAAAGTGAAAATACAATGTTGTTGCAGTCTAATGCCTTATAACTATCAAATCTTCATATTTACAGAAGAAAACAGCTATGGAATCACAATGGATAGACTTCAATTTTGTCCATGATATATATTTAAATCTTTGATGTAGAAAGTTCATGATGTTCAAATCCTGGCAGTTATTAAAATAGATTCAATTAACATTTATAGTAACTCTACAGGATGGTTTATGCTTTTCAGGGTAAAATAATGATTTAAAATAAATTCTTCTATCTGAGAAATGTATAGTTATATGAAGATGCACTGGAAAAATCAATAGTTACTTTAAATTTGGTACAGCAGTGAAATGCAAACACCTACCATGTTCTGCAGAAAAACGAGGATGAATATGAACTCATACAAACTTTCTCCCATTCCATTTGGGGGCAGTCACTGACACTACTTAAATGTCAAGCACCAGATTGGGCACTGATGACTTAAAAATTCATAATGTTTTATTGGTTCAGCAAGCATTTGTTGACTACCAATTTGGCCCTACTGTTGATAGAGTGTTTCTGGCTTTTGGGATCTCACAGATAACAGACATGCAAATAGAGGGCAAAGAAACATTAACACTATTGTGACAGATGTGTGACTAAGACATAACAAAAGTGTTTTCTGGGTCTCAATAAGTATACTTGAAAGAGAAGCATGTCCATGGCAAATATATGCTTTAACTATGTTAAAAAGAGGTAGGATGTGTATAAGGTACAAGTGTCTAGATTGCATAGATAAATTTACTTTTCTTTGAGAATAAAAGGTATCTGTTTCAATAACTTTATAAGGAAAGAACTGACAACAAAAGAATCACAGTCACAACATGCTTCATTTGTTCAATTAAGTGTTCAGGTACTGCGTCATTTCTCATCATACACTGAATCACTTGAAACAGTAAAGTGTTAATATCAGCACCAAACTGAAGAGAATAGTGTGATTCAATGAGATGGAGAGATTTCTCCAAACACATAGGCTGCTTTAACCAGTTCGCACATTCTTTAGCCTGAAAATAAAGCGGTCTTTACCTCTTGGAGTTTGTTATCTCACCAAAGACTAAGACATGAAGTGGTCCTGTAGACACCCTGCCAGCGATTCCCCTGGGGAGAGTGAGGACAAGGTGGATGGAGAGCGCAGAGTGGGGGACTGGACCAAAGGAAAGTTTCTTGGGAATGTAGCTGCCTAACCGTGCAAACATTTATAATCCCCCAATCACATTTGGAATATGGCATTTGAACATGATAATCACTTGCTTCATCACTTTTTCCTCTCCCCTCCCTCCTTTTCTCTTTCTCCTTCTTGTTCTCTTTCTCTTTCTTTCTTTTCCTTTTATTCTTTCTCCTTTGATGGAAAACAAAATTAACTTCTAGCATAGAAGTAAAACCCATCCAAACATTTGCTCCTAATAAGATGCTAATAATGCTTTGCATAGCCAGAATATAATCGTGAAATTTGATTCCAATATATTCAATCTTTTTATTGATCAGCTTTCAATTGCTGGAGGAAAATATTGGAAAAGGATTGATTTGGCTTGGGGGCATCGGAGGTTTCAGAGGTTTCAATCTATGGTTGGCAGGTTCCAAAGAGAAACATCGTGGTAAAAGGCCGAGGTGGAGGCAAATGGCTCAACTCGGGGCATTTGGAAAATAGAGAACACAGGACAATCGTAGAGGAAGGAGCTGTGCAGTGATGGCGAATCTATGGCAAGCGTGGTATTTGTTTTTCTTTTAAGACAAAAGATATTAATGTAGGAGATTTTTTTTTATTAAAACCTCAGTATTCAGTTGAATTGCAGTGGTGATACTTTGAGATGTGGGTTTTGGGTTGCAGTTTGGGCATTTGTCTCTTCAAAGCTTTAGGGACACTGGTACAGGGACAAGATGTAATCCTCAAGGTCATGCTCTCCATATCCACCCACACACCAGAAGCGTACCTAACTAATCCCCAGCCGGCTTCCAAGCCAATCACAGTTACAATCAAAATTAACATCACAACATTTCTGTCCAGGATACTGAGTCTGAAGAGCGTGACCCAAGAGAACGAGCCATTTATTAATCATTTTGGAAAAGATACAAGTAAAGAAGTAACCTCAGTGTCTAGTGGCAGCAGACTCTCTGACACTATGCTGGCATTGGAGGTGGCTGCAATTAATCTTTCCCTAAAACAGGGTTTGGGCCCCAGCCTACCTACCAGCTTTGTTTTCTGGCTTTGGAGATGGTGTGATCTATGACTTATCTGCCCAATCACTTCTACTAATCTTTCATCAGAATCATCTGCTTCCAATAAAACCTCTGCCTAGCAAAGTGGATTTTATACTGCAAAGATGTTTCTTTAGTTTTATACTCCATAAACTGCTCATTTTGTCTCTGTGGTGAAAACATGGTTCAAGAAACTTTGTTTGCAATAAAAAGCAACTGCATTGTGTCTTCAAAAACAATATGTTATTATAACAAAGGTGAGAAAAGTCTTCTTGTTTGTTTGTTTTCCACTGGTTCATTCAATTTGTGTGGGCTGAATGCCTCCCTGCTGTTGGTAATGTGTAAAAACACAAGGAATCTGATGTACAGACTCTATGTTTATGAAGCTGTTGACAAAGAACTCAAAATCCAATTTCTAGCCAAGACTTATTCAGAAGCCATAATCACACATTTGTTACCACCTTTCTTTTAAAAGCTTAAATCCAAGCTCATCTGTACAGCTCTGTGGAACAGAAAAATAGATTACATTCACATAGTGTATGGTCTTTCGTGATGTGCTTTTAGAGATAATTATTGGTCCAGTTTTCACAGCCCTTGCTGCACTATGATCTGGGAAAGAAGAGAAAAAGTTAAGCACTTAAATTCTCTTGACCTTTTCAGCAATTAATAATAAAATTTTTTCTGAAGATATCACCGGACATTCAAGTTCAGGAAAAATATCTCATTCTAGAATCTATTATTTTAATTTAAATAAAAACTAAACAAGACTAATATGATAGTTTTTTTCTTCCCCCAGTTGCCATGAAGATGGAAATAAAAAGAACTTTATCCTATGCTCTGTTAGAGTATTTAAATATGAAAAATTAAAAACATAAATATTTGGTGCAATGGCAGAAACTTACTAATCCCCTCTTCGTTAGCCAAGGTCCAGTTACTAAAACCTTATGTATGTGTGAAAACCTTTTGTCCATTAAGATACATGTTCAGATAGCCATGAAACACTTTAGAACCACTCAAAATGTATTTTTGCTATTATTTGAAGAAATTAAAAGAACTATTTAACTGTGTATATTTTATAGGGGCATAGTACTGTTTTTCTAGCTATGACTATCAAAACTCTATAATCACAAAAGGAATCGTATCTCATTCCTCTGATCTCTCTATTCACGTGCCACTATGAAGGGCTAAATAAATGTTATTAGTTTTGTGAAAAATACTGACCAAGATGTACATGCCTGAAACAATGATAACAATTATGGTACAGTCTTGTTGTGGAAAGCTATGTAGGCAACTAGTGATGTGTGTATAGATTAACAATATATTCTGTAGTTATTTTAATCACATTATAGTAGAGTGTGTACATGGCAGTGCTATTATTGCTCTTCATGTAGATTACATTTATATAATAGAAAGTCTTTTGCACATCTTGGCATGTGTGGGATATAAATTACATGTCCTTATTCAAAGCAAAATGTATAACTCAGGATCCACCTTCTAATTGTAATAGAAATTCAATACAGCCTCTGTCTTGTCTCTAAACCCTCCTTGTGATTTTACAAAAATTCCTGTATAATTGACTTTGAGTGGGGGGTAAGGAAGAAACTATTCTTGTTCACATTATTTTAAAATCTACGGACATAAGTATCTGAAAGCTATTGTGTATCTTTAAAAGTCAAAATGTCTCTTTTGTTTTCTATTTCATGGAAACAAAGGCAACTATTATGGATGTTGTTATGGATTGAAAACTTGTGGTCAACTTAACACCAGCTGGATTACATCAGCATGGCTCTGGGCATAGATGTTTCACCTGAGGAAAGTTGCCAGTATAAATGGAGACAGGGAGAAGGAGAAGCTATTCACGTTAGTTGCATTAAGATATTGAGGTGTGGTGGGTTCTCATACGAGTTGCTGTTTGAGCCATTGGTTCTCCTGGAGAAGCTCTGGTCTTCACATCCAGCATTGCTTCCTGGCTCTGGAGGGAAAGACGTGTGCTGCGTGGTCTCCAGGATGAACTCGTCACGCTGGTTTCCTGGCATGTGCTCAACTGTGCTTGTTGTCAGAGGAGCTCGGGGCCTCTCTGTCACTGAGAATGGCTGTGGTGCTTTTCAGGACAGCCCTGGCATTTTTGTGAGTGTGACTTCTAGGCTCTAGCATAGAACCCTCAACCTACTAGCACAGCTCCTTCACCCTGCTGGCATAGACTTTCTGGCTTCCACCACTGACCTTTGGGCCTTCCCAGCATGGATCCGTAAAAGAGATTGGCATGAGTCCCTCTTCTGGGCTCTAGACCTCCAGTTGGACTCATGGAAGGCATTGTCATGAGTACTGGGTCTTCATTTGGACTCGTGTGGGACATTGCTGTGGGATTCAGGCCCTTGGCTGAATATTCTATGTCTTTAGTGATGTAGATAGATTTCCTGCATTTTCTTGTATTAAGTTTGGGTGACATTATAAAAATAATATTTTAAATTATGTCCTTATTCTAATTGTTCTCTGTATAACCAATGACTACAACAGATGTCATTGGTTTTAATATTTCAAACTTTGTGGACATCTTGGGCAAGAGAGGTACATTTCATACGTTAAAATTGATCAAAACATTTGTGAACATTACATTTCAAGACACCCCCAAGGGAGTTTCTGAAAGGAAAAATTGTACCAAACCTTACACATAATGTTATGTCTTGTATCTAGATATCTCCCCAAAGCCTCATTCAGTCAGAGATGGAGCTTTTTGGAAGTGTCTGAATCTAGCTTGTGTGAGGATGAATCAAGGATGTGATTCTATGATTGGTCCACATTGTGACACTAGGATTAAGGCTGCCCCAACCTGGGGGGGTGCCCCGCTGGGTGCACCCTAAGGTTGGGTAGCCAGGGTAGGATATAAGGGACAGAAAGGAGGTCACTGCTGGACTCTCGGGGTGCACTGCTTACTGCTTTGCTGCCTGCAGCCTTGTGCCTGCTATGAACTGTTTCTCCTTTGCTGTGCCCCTCTGCCATGCTACTCTACCTTGGAGCCAGCCAGTTATAAACTGAAACCTTTACAAACTGGGAGCCAAGTAACTCTTCCTCTAACTTTGGGCACTAGGTATTTTGTCTCTGTAATGATAAAAATAACAAACACATACACTATGGTTTTTTTGCCTATATATACTTACCTATACTAAAGATTAATTCACAGAGTAGGTACAGTAAAAGATTAACAGTAATAACTAACAGTGATAGAAGAATTACAAGAATATATGTACTTTCCTTTTGAATAGTTTCTTCTTACAGATACACAAGATAATTATACTACTAATTTTTATTAGTTCATCAGAAAGAATGGTCTGTGCTTTCGTTGTTTGATCATTTTTTTTCATGTGTATATCTTATAATCTGAACAACTACTTTCAAGATAACAATATGCAATATATTAACCACTGTTACTCTCCTGTTTTTTTGTTCTAAAATTCTGAATCAAAGTTTTTATTCTGTTTTCACTTTCAAATAAAAAATCCAAGAATGAAAAAGAACATATGCAATAAAAATTGCAGAAACATAGTCCTTCTCTCTCTTTTTCTCCCTCTCCTTCTTTCTTTTGCTCCTTTGTTCCCTCCTCCCCTCATCACACTACAGTAAAATTATGAGGAGCAAGGTACCTAAAGCTCTGGAAATTGAAACTATGGATGAATGGCATGATTACATTTTGTGCAATGTAGAATGGTTGAACCCAGTGCTCCTGGTTCCAAACTGAGGACTTTCATTGACTTAGCTTTTCAGAGGAAAAAAAAAGAATTCCTTTGAGTTGTCTTCACCTTGCAGATTTTTGTAAAAGATTTGCTTATATGTAAAAATTCCTGCTATTATCATCTTTTATTGTGCAGACATCCAAACACTCATATGAAAATGTCAAGAGGGCAAGATGTTCTCAGAAAAAGTGTTTTGCCTAATTCTAACATATTGTTTAGAATGATACAGCTTCTCTCGCCTTGCCTACATCAGCCTGCTGATTCCATCTTTTTCTCCCAGAATAAGCTAATTTACAAAGTCCAGGGCAAAAGAAAAAGGCAGAACCACGAGAAACTATTAAGAATTTCATGTAGAGACTCATGCATGCATAGACCAATAAACAGTTTATGAGAATTTATTATATAATGCATGATGAAATGAACAACTAACTACTTGAAGAAAAAGAGACACTACAGTACCCAGCCAGTGCTGATTCTGTAGCATCACGATGTGAAATCCAGCAATACTATTATTCTTTGTTCAGAATGATTTTAGCCTGTTTTGTTTTGTTTAATTTCAACATACATGAAGGTATGGACAGCTATTTTGAAGAGAGTGAGAGACACTATGACAGCCATTGTTGGGTCTCGAAGACCTAAAACACCTCCCTCATCCTGTTCAGATCAGTTCTATACTGTTATTTTATGTGAATTCTCTGTATGTGAAGATATGGTCAACTATTTGGAAGAAAACAAGAGACAATATGAGAGATAGTGAAGATCTCTGATGGTCTTGCTTTGAAATTTATGTCTCTTACATTGCTTTTTTGTGTTTTGTTTTGTTCTGTTTTGTTGTATTTAATTTTACCCTCTTTAAAATAAAAAAAAAAAAGAATTTCAGGAGCACAATTAAAGCAGGTAAAGGTCATTTGTGACAGCAGGGCTCTGCGTGGCTGCACAAGCCATACCCCAGGATGTCACCCCTATTCTGTAGACTCCTCCTAATCATTTCAGAAGTCTTCTGGCTCAGATCTGCTATCTTGTTTGGGGTTAAGCTGGTTCTCATGATTTACCTCTTTACTTGGGAAAGAGATGGAGGTTTAATGCTCAGGATGCACCTACCCAGCTAAATAAACATAAAACAAAAGAAAAACTGCATTTCTTATGCAAATTATTTCTCTTCTCACATTTCAGTATGCCAAAGAGGGAGGGCCTTGATAAGCTATACAAAGGTTCCCTTTACACATTCCCTCTAAGGCAGGTCTACCTGGCACGCATTTGCAAAGTGAATGAGTCCCTGGAGACAAGCACCAGTGTGAATGTCTAAGTCTACCTCCTTAGAGAAGGACTTGTGGTTTTTTTCATTGAAAGGTCAAAGAAATAAAATCTGCCAATTTATCATTTTATCTCTTGTTGAATAACCTGCTATAACTTTGCTTTAATTTTATCTCTAATTATTTATCTGTATGGGTAATGTTTGAAAGAAAACTGGACTTACTCGGGTCGAGTAAGACTTGAGAACCATCCCTCCTCTTCTCTTCCTCCTCCCCTTTCTTCTTTTTCTGTTTCTGCTTCCTCTTCCTCTTCCTATCATCATCATTACTAGTATATTTTCCTACAGTCTTCATTATAAATAGGAAAAACAACTGAACACTTTTATGTTTTCATAAAGAATGTTGTAAATGATAATGAGAAAGTGTAAAGTAAACGTAGAGTATGGAAAAGTCTTAAGTTTACCAGTCACAATTTTGCTCACTATTGGGATAGAAATTATTAGGTTAGGAAAAGTCGCTGTTCCATTTATACCTGCAACTGTATCCTAGTGTAACATCTGTCTGCCTGCACGAATACATGCAAGATGGGAGCTATTAGTCCAGTGTAAATTGGTCCAGATGTCTAAACTGCTGTTTTGTGGTGTATGAGAGTTCTGACTGGTTTTCATACCAAGGTGTTGTGAAACTGTTTAAAACTATCTTTCAAAGACGTTTTTCTTCAAACTAACCATGATTCTTGATTATAAAAGAGTTTCAGCCTCTTGTACAGTAACAAAAATGGACTAAGATGAATAGTTACCAACATCAGAAAGCTAGATACATGTAGAAAATATAAGCTTGCTGAATATTGTACACAGCACTATTTATGATAAATGTTTTGTCTACTTACCTACATACCAACCTATTTACCTTGCATATTTGTAATCATTTACTTTGTTGCAAGTAATAGATTATTAAACATCAACATAGATAAGACATTAGCCAAAGTCTCAAGCACAAAATGAAGTTTGTGCATGGGGTGAAATAGATAAAATGATGCCTAAGAGATGAAGAGAATTACAGGCATGAACATTAATGTGTGAACACTAGTTCTTAATTCAAACATCAAAGACAGAAAGAGAAACATATGAACACAGCTTTATGAGATAAATAGAAAAAAATTGACTATGAATGCTTGATGACACAAAAGAAAAACACTTTTAATCACTTTAAAAGTTCAATAATGATATTGCTTTATGCTTTTGTATTTTTAGAGGTACTGAAATATGTAAGAATAGCATAGGATGTCTAGAATTGACTTCAAAGTGATTTATAGGTGAAAGAAATTGGAAATGTAAATAAACATGATCAGCAGAGTTGATAAGCTACTGAAGTTAAATGATGCTGAGTGGGAAATCATCCTGTTATTCTTTTCATGCTTGAATGTGAGTGCTATTTTTATGTCATATGTATCCACATATGTATGTGTATAATGCAATCTGAATGACTTCTTGTACATATCTATATGTTACACATTTCTGTTTCATCTTTCATTATCCTGTGATCTATAAAAGAAGACTTATTGAGGATTTCCTTAGAGCTGGATTCTGTAGAGAGACATTGACTGGCATTATTTTATTAAATCCAACTGATACTACAAGGCTAATGTTAGTTTATGTCTATCTGTTTTGTAGATGAGTTTTACACAGATAAAGAGACTTTCACCAGAGAATTTACTAGTAAAGCACTTAAATTTTCACAAGGCCTTCTGCAAAGACTAAAGTTTAAAGCTTCTATTTTTCAGTTCTGTTTATATCACCAATGAATCTTTTTGGCTGAGCCCAGGCAACTCCGTAATCTCTGGGTACTTCCTTTTATTTATCATGGATGTAATGTAGCCTACAGCAAAAGCCAATCCATGTCTGTGTTTAGATTAACATGAAATAATACATGTAAATTATTTTCTGCACATTCAGTTCCAAAGGAATATTTTTTTCTTTTTTCTTTTTCCCTTAAATTGTGCATGTGTTTCTTTTATTTTTCTTAAAAATTTCAAGCCTGCTGGATCAGGAAACTGCTTTCCTTAAGTTGCTCTAAATGCACTAAGTAGAAATTATGGTCCAGACAATGAGGCAGTCTTGTTGACAGACTGAGTTTCTGTTGACCCGTTCTTGCCCTGGCACCCAAGGGTGAAAGAGCACTTGAGTGCAGCAATCAGATCCCATTTCCTCCCTTTGGGTGGACTGGGGTCTAATTGCCTGCCAGTCCCTCCTCTTTGCCTGCATTCCCTCTCTAGAGTCTCTTTTTATTTTACCTGCTGTTTTTTTGTCCAAACCAACGTGTGACATTTAGAAATCACAAAGAAATCCCCCATCTCAGACTGTTGAAACACCGCGGAACACTAAACAATGAGCAAGAGAAATTATTATTGTTAAAAATGAAAAAAAAAAGTCATTGGCATGGAATTTTCAGACAGCGTTTCATTTGAAGCCATGAATAATGTAGTTATGGTAATATAGCTGCTATTCATAATTATGAGCACTTCATTCCTCCACATGTTCTCATGTCACACAGAGCAGGCTGGTGAGATCTGGTCTGCTTCTGATTGTTTGTGCTGTGTTTTGCATTATAAATTATACTCTACTCAAACTGCAGCTCCATGGCAGCCATCGGGAACATCACAGCCAACAACAGAATGTCTCAGCCTCCCCTGCCCAGCACAAAGTGTGGCTTAAATTGGAGCTCAGAGTTTAGCCCCACTCAAGACTTATAACTGGTCTAGAATGAGTGGCTCATTTAAACATCTTAGCAACAGAAAGAAATATCCTTGGAAACTATGCGTTAGGGTCCTTCCCTCTCATAGGTCTTCTCTTCTTCCTTGCGGGAAGAACTGAATAGTTACAATTTTTGTTGATTTTTGTGACAGAAATTATTATTGATCTTGGCCTCAGTCTCCTTTTTCTAAAGAACCCATGTCTGTCACTTGATGTATCCTGTATTCATTACATTTTGTGAAACTTGCAAGTTGTAATTATTGAGTATCTTTGCACATGTCAAGCACTAAATATCCAGTAAATAATAGTGTTTGTAAAAGAATGAGCAATGCCTATGATTAAAAGCAATAGCTATTTCACAATTCTGTGAGTTCAGTTTTAACATTTTCTCATATCTAAACTCAGAGGGGAGGGCTGGGGATATAGCTCAGAGGCACAGCTCCTGCCAAGCAAGCACGAAGTCCTGAATTTGATTCCTGATTCCGAAAACAAATAAATGAATAAATCTGAGAGGATGCCGGGAATGGTGGCACATGCCTGTAATTGTAGTACTTGAGAGGCTGAGTCAGGAGGATCCCTGTGAGTTCAAGATTGGTCTGGACTACATAGTAAGTTCAAGGGCAACCTGAAACCAAAAGCAAAAATTAAAATTAAAAACAAATAACAAGAAGACTTTACATTTTAATGTCTCAGTGATTATTGATTATTTTAAAGTCAGTATACATATATGACACCATCACATTCATTTGTTCTTGGTGTGGCTAAATTGATACTATACTTAAAAACAATGCTATGTTAGAATCTCCAGACTCTCAGGGGAATGCAGTCTTCCTCACAAGAGTAACATATTCCTTTAATTTTAAGTAATTAATTGATATTCATAACTTCACAAAAATCATTAAGTTACAAATTCAACCTTAATTTGGACACGTTTAAATGAATCCATAGATTTGGCACTTGTTTCAAGAATTTTTGTATTTTGTGAACAAAACACAAATTTAAAAGATATGTAAAAGGTACAGATATGAAGTTTTTGAAAAAAGGACTTTAACAAAGGAAGAGAAAGATAATAATGAGTAGAAAGAAGAAGGAATGAAAAGAATAAAAAGTACTGTAAATGACGCCACTGAATCTGTGATAACACAAAATCACACTAAAATTTAGAATGTAAATATTTTTGAAAATATATTTATAAGTACATTTTGCTTTCTGTCAACTCTATATTTTGCTTCCCTTCTCTTACTTTTCTGTTCTATTACTGTCATGGTGTTGTGGTATTCAAATACACGTAATCACTATTAATCTCTGCTCATTTCAGTAGGATAGTCACTAGGAAAAAACTGAATTTACATTGTATAATTATCTATCTGGTAATAGACACTATTAGTCTACAGTTGTCTGATTTCCAACTTTCTTTTCCTCTCCCTTCCACAATTCTATCTTCACTCCTTCTTCCTGCTCTAAATAAAGTCTTTTGTTCTCAAGTGCATAAATCTTTAAAATACAAGTACTGGGTCTCTCTAAGGTTAAGGATGAAGGATGAAGTAGGAGTCTATTCAGCTATTCAAAAAACATTACAATAACTCATGGTTATTGATTACCTACTGAGTAAAAGACACCATATTTGGCTTTCTGAGTGAATTAATATTTAAACTGCTTGTGCTACAACGTAGTAAGAGGAGGCAGGAGGATATGTAAACAGTACCAGCACTGATGCAAAATTATTCACTTGTTATAAACTTTCAGTGGAATGAGAATCCTGAATCTTACCAGCTGTGTCACTTGGAGCAAGATCTTCAACCTCTGAGTGTAAGTTTGTTTAAATGTAAAATGGATGCTAATGATACTTATCACTTCCCCTTACTCTGAGAATTAAATGAGGGGGAAAAAAAGTTCTTAGTGCTAAATAAATGTTAATCTGATAACCCCTGCTAACCACCCTAGCCCTCAGCCTTTTTCTGTTTGTCACATTTTTTGAGTGAGTCCTAGATTTACATTTTTTCTCTCATTTTTCCCCCTAAACTCAGTATCATTTTTTGTGCATTCCAAACTGCAGGTGTGTGAGGAACACGTTCACTGCTACCCTGGCCCTTGAGACTGCATTTCAAACATATTCTTCACATTTTTGGATGAAGAATTGTGCCCATTAATTGTGCCCATTCTCATAAGCCATTAGTGCTGTAAATTTTTAAAATCTCTACACTGACCACAAGAATATTATGTGGTGGACTGGGGATTTAGCTCAGTGGCATAAGCACCTGCCTAACAAGCACAAGTTTATGAGTTCAATCCCTGGTACAAAAAAAAAAAAAAAAGAATATTATGTGGTGTCATGGGACCTTGCCTTGAAAAAAGAAGCAATGAGGGAGAGGAGAAACACTTGGTACAGAATCACATTGAGATTAGCCCCCCAAATTATGTTTGGAAACCCATCTTCCCATAAAAAAAATGGAGGATCTTTGGAGAATGAGAAAAGCAATTCAGTGAAAATATTCATCAGAGGCACCAAACTCATTTCTTTCTCTTTACAATGTGTCTAGTTCCAGATGCCACTACGAAGGAGTTAAACATCATCATATCTCAATCTACAATGGCAGAATTCATATTTTCTTGTAGAAGCAATGCTAGAAATTAGGGTATATGTGGTTGAAAGAGATTCCTTGTCCCACAGTTTCAATATGTTTATATGCAATGCATGTTGTGGAACCAGAAAGACACATAAGTTTGGCTTCTTCAAGGCATAAATTTGAGACAACTTTTGCCTAAATTCAAGATTTGCAAATGGTTTCCCACTTGGCTTTATCTAAGTCAATTCCCTCACTCAATGAGACTACTATAGAAAGGAGAGCATACATCATGCATAAGCTTACCAGGCTGTCTGACTGCATTCTCTATCTCAGATGATGTGAGGACTTCAGTAATTTATCACTTGTCCATGGTAAAGACAAAGCTACAAAATGCAGCTTTGAATGTGGTCCAGAGAAAGAGCAGGTGTTTGTAAACTGCTGTTCAGATTTTGGGGCAGGAACATTTTTCTTATTTAATATAACTTTCAGAACTTGACAGCAAGGTATGTGCTATTAACTCTATGTTAAAATGAAATATTTATTATTAAGGCAACTCAAGTCATTGATATAATTATACAGGTGAAGAATAATGAAGTATTTGAAATCCAGGTAATAATCCAAACCAGAATAAGATTCATTAAAGCCAGAGATATGAGTACGTATCTAGATTTTGTTTCTGGCTAATTGACTTTCAAGATATACTTCATAACATCAAGAGAAGAATTATACCTGTCTGGCATAAGAACAGATACACAGAACAAAGAAACAGAATAGAGAATTCAGAAATAAACTCAAGCATATATGGTCAATTAATTTTCCATGAAGGCAACAATAAAACACAAAATTGTTGTCTTAGTTATTTTTCTCCTTTCTGAGAAAAAAATACCCAACACCCTCACTCACGGTTTGCAAAGGTTTCAGTCCATAATCAGCTGGCTCCAAGTCAGGGTGGCTTTGATATAGGTGAATGAAACGCCCAACCTACTATGTCCAAGAGTTCATGTTCTCTAAAATTAAAGAATAAATTTTAGGAACAACAGAGTTGAAGAATAGAATATATTTATTGAGAGAAAGAAAGCTTCAGTCTGAAGAGAGACAGAAATGGGTCCCAAGTGGTTTGCCCAGGACTCTGTCTTTTCCCAGGACTTTTATAGAGTAAAACTATGGATTCAAGGTGGGGGAAGACTGGGAACTCACAAGGCAGATGGGCATAAGGCGGGACATAACTATAATTAGCCAATAAAATCAATAGTTCAGGTAAAATTGATTAAATTATGGACAAATGGGAAAGCAAGTCAAGTAGAAAGCAGGCATTCTTGTGGTTGTGACCTTTACCTTAGAGGGATGGGATAGTGGCTCCAGGGTGAGAGGGAACTAATTAGAATATCAGTCCCCAGGATGTAGATGCATTTGTTTGGTCCTTTGTCTTGAGGCCTGGCCCACAGCAAGAGGTATGTTTCTTCTGTTTTGAGATCTGGGCCTGCAAGGAGAGGTGTGTGTGTCTCCTCCAATGTCATCAGACATCTGGCCCTCTGTGCCAGCTCCTTCAAGGTTCTAGCCTTGTCTGACTGCCTATAATATTTCTGACTGGCTTAGCTGCCTGTAACAGCTTCACATAGGAGAGCACTTCATGGCAGACAAAAGATAGCAAAAGTAGCAAAGGAGAAAGATCAGGGACAAGCCTCTTTCTGTCCCTTATATTGTATCCAGGTTACTTGCCCTAGGGCAGGTATAGATTGCACTCACTCCATTAGTCCTAGCATCAGACCATGAATCAATCACAAACTACAGATTCAGCCACCTCTGCAAGACCTGCACCCCATGACGGCATGAGGCTTTGGGGAAACAGCTAGATGCAAACTATAACAATGGGGAAAGGATGATATTTTCAAAAAAAGATGTCTGGAAAACTGGATATTCACTAGAAAAGGAAAAACATTGAACTCTCACAAAATATAAACTCGAAAATGCTTAATATCTAAAAATAAATTCAAACCATAAAACTCCTGGAAGAAAAAATAAAAAAACTCCTTAATAATGGTTTTAGCAATGTCTTTTTTTGGTGTTATGTGAAAAGCCCATGCAACAAAGTAAATACATGTAAAAGGCCTTATCAAATTAAAACTTCTTTCTGAACAAAAGAAAAAAAAAGCAAAATGAGGGAAAAAAATGCAAGCCATTCATATCTAATAAGAGGTTATCATTCAAAGTACATAACAAATCCACACAAATCTATAACAAAAACAAAACGAAAATGATACTTGATTAAAATATGAACAAAAGATATTAATAGATATTTTTCCAAAAAAGATATAAAATTATGAAAATGTCTTTAACATCAGCAGTAGAGAAATGCAAATAAAAACCAGAGTGAAATATCATCTCAGAGATATTCAGATAACTGTATTATCATCAAAAAGACAAAATACCAAGTGTAGGTGAGTGAATAAAAAGGAGAATGCCTGTATACTTTTTACTGAAGATGTGAAACAGTACAGCAACAGTGGAAAAATATGGATATTTCTCAAAAAGTTAAAAAGAGAACTAATATATTACCAATCAATAACTCTACTAGGTATGTATCCAAGCTCAGTGCAGCCAATGTAGATACATATACACTTCTTTCATTATTGCACCATTATTCACAATACTAATATATGCAAACAATCACAGTGTCTATCCATAGAACATAACTGAGCTTTTAAAATGTATCTTACCTTTGCAAAAGTATGAATGAAATTGGAGTCCACTGCATTAAATGAAATGAAACAGTGAAAGAAATATGCTGCATTATCTTATCATACTCACTTACATGCAGAATTTTTTAAAAATTTAGTCTGCATCATCACGCCAGCCTGCTTTCATTTTTGATAGTATGGTGGCCTTTTAAGAACACTAGCTTCTTTTTCAAACTCTGGTTCCCAAAACAGTTAACAAGTTTAACTTATGAAAAATGTATTCCCTGACAAAGTACCTTGGGAAAATACTTACATTTGAGAGATAAGATCATTAATTTTCATGCCTGCAATAAAAGCCATACCTTGTCAAGCAACAGTTGCTGAGAATAATGCAGTATGATTTATCAGAAAAGCCATGACCTCTGCCCTGGTGTCCGGTTGTACTTATGCATGTTTTTCCTTGACTATTAGATTACTGTGATTGTACATACAATGGAATCATGGAAACATCCTCACTATATAATATTTCCTAATTTACAGAAGGGTATGATTTTGAAGGATAAAAGAATCCTAATACTGAGAGAAATGTCAAGTGTAATCTATTCTGAAAGAATAGCTGTATCAGAATTGCTTAGAGAAACAAAATTAATATTTACTGTCTCTATATTCATCTCCATTCCTATATACAAATATACTCTATGCATATCATTCCCTTCACTCTTCTGGAAGCATAATCAGGAAGCTGTGTTTCATAAGCCTTTGTGATTATTTCAGTTCCCTGAGAGTTTTAAGAACCACTGCAAAGTTACTAGTTTTACAGATGGGATGAATGAACCCAAGAAGAGAGTAACTTTTTTATTGGTAGAACCTGCCACCTGTGTATCATTCTAGTAATATTTCTATAGCACAATAAAATATTTCCATAGTATGACAATCTTCTTTTATTTTAATAGCATCATTAAGTTTCAAGAAATTTGAATTCCACATTTCCTTTCAGACACAAGTTATAGTATTTAGATTTCTATATAAAATCAGACTATTATAATTTTAAAGATATGCATGCTTTATCAGACTAACATTTCAAACAAGAGATCAGAGAATTATGTAGAAGTAGAATTCTGGGAAATGAAATGAATATAACTACTTCTTCATATGATCATTTGTGATGATATAATTTTCCCTTGAATTGATGCTCTTAATACAAGATGAATTACTACATAGTTCTTTTACAGTTCATACAATATTAAAATTAGCACAAAATGTCCATTGAGCATGTGAGTCTTTATTACTTAACATATTTTGAATTAAATGTGAGTTTAAGCAAAGACAATGGGGAATACAGCATTTACATGGGCATGTTTTGGTACATTTTAGCAAAAGTATATATTAATAGGAATATCAGTAACAGTAAGAGTCTCTGGAGTATTTATTCTTTGAATTAGGTGAAAACTTCAGACATTTTCCCAACAGAGATGAAAGAATAAGCTTGGTTGAAGAAAGCTGAGTCTCTGGTACTTCATTAGTTTGTATATAAATTTGAAAAACCTCCTACCACCACTATCACTGGATTTCTAATGCTGCTTGTAATGTCCAATTTAAGGATAAATGGATGTATATCTATTTCACGGGTAAGCATTCTTTTATTTATTTCTCTGATCAGAGCCCAATGTTTGTACATTATTGAGTAGACACTGCTCAGAATCTGCCTTAAAAACCACCATTTTGAACCCTAAGTAAGACCAAATGCCTTTTTGTTATCAACTAATATACTTAATCTCTTAATTTATACTAACATTTATCTGTATTCCTTCTTTATCTACTCACCTTTTTGATAGAAGCAAATAATTTCAGAGTTATAAAAGCAAACAAACAACAACAAAGATCCAAAGTTGAATGCCCTACTTTCACATGAGAGATAAGTTAAGATCACTCAATATTCTTCAGCAAAGCCTTTTCTTTCATCTCTGTTGGGAATATGCCTGAAGGTCTCACCCTAATTCAGAGAAGAAATACTCTAGAGCATCATGTTGTTACCAATGTTATTACTAATATATACTTCTTGCTAAAATATATCCAAAAAATGCCCATGTAAAGGTTGTATAAATTCCCCATTATTTTTCTCTAAAAAGGCTAGAAGACCCAGGTGTGTGATGCAACTTTAAATATCAGAAGATGTGAAAATTAGACATGTTGCAAAGGCAAAAGCTGCCAAATGCCAAACTTAGGCATTGCAAGAAACAATTAGATGCTGAAATATGGAACAAGCTGTTTGGAAACCGAATGTACTGTTTCTATAGGATTTCAAGGAGCAGCAGAACTTACCCGGGCATAGTGACACACATAGAAATCCCAACACTGGGAAGGCTGAGGGGGGAAAATCATGAGTTTGAAGTCAAAAGGAGAAGAGGTGACAATGCAGTTTATATGGTTCCTCCTGGTATTTCCTTCCTTCCTTTTTTTCTTTCCTTCTTTCTCTCCTTTCTGTCTTCCTTCCTTTTTTGTCTTTTACCTTTCATATATTTTTCAATAAGTGTATAGTATGCTTTTAAAAATAAATAAAAGGAGGATGAATTACTACTGAGAATGATGCTGAAGACAGTGTCCCACATTATGAGTTGTTCAAGAAGATAAATGTTCCTATTTATCCTGGGAATTTTAAGATTTCCCAACTACTAACCCTGACTCATTTCTGTATCTCATTCTTCCTTTGAGGGGCTATGTAAAAAACACTATTCTTGGTCCTGAGATCAGGACACAGAGGGACAATAGGCACACAGAGTAAAGACCCGATTGAACTGAGATAAGCCCTGGGAACTAGATTGCAAGAGACAGAGCTTAACGAAGTCTACCCCTTAAGGTGACCCCCTCCCCAGCAACAGTGCCAACCACTCAGCTTTGCTTTCATATCCCTCTCCACCAAAATCATCTGCCAAGTTTTAAACAGCAATCATTAAAACTGCCCACCAAAGTCTGTATGTAGATCAGTCCCTATGCTCTTACTTCTCCATGGTCCTTCCCTTGGAGCTTCTCCTGGCCAGCGGAAGTTCTCTTTGTTGGTTCTAATAAACTACACCCAGTTTGTCTCCACTGTTGTGTCCACGGAATTCTATTCTTTCTTGTCTTCAGGACAAGAGCCCAGAAGGAGGAGAAAAATTGATAAAGGTCCATTGGTAGGCTGTCCGGTAAAACAAGTTGAGTAAGGAAAGACTTTCCAGGTATCCAAAAAACATGATGTCAAACTTTTCAAATAGGAAGGTAACAGGCAAATTTTCCTGGGAGACATTATCAAATGTAACCAAAAATGTCTATTCATTGTCAAGTTTTGTGGCTGAATGTCAAGCTGTGTATCTGAACTTAAACGCTTTCAAATGTAGTGTACAACACCATGAACCTAACCTCCTACAATGAAAACCAGGGTCCTCTGATCGAGGACATTATTCTTTTATTCAAAAAATCACCATGGGAATAAGCAGTAAGAAAAATAAAATGCTATCAGAAGTTTAGAGCTGTGATTTGAAAAGAAAGAAATTTTTCCAATGCTGAGATGATTAGGGAAGTAAAACAGACAGGTCTTCTAACTTTACTTAAATTGTGACAGATAAATCAGGATACATCTTGCACATAAAAGAAAAAATACACTGGTCATTGGCACTAAGGTTAATAATTATGATTGTGTTCCTCCAATAGTTACATATAGTTCATGTATTCTCAATTTATTCAGATCATCATGGATAAGGAAAATGTGGTTTATAATATACTAGGTTTAGTACAAAATGTGACTTTTATAGATTATAATATTTTAAATGGGTTTATGTTTCTTTTTTAATTCCAGTTTTATAGGATAAAAGAGAAGAGCAAAGGTCACTCATATCATCATGGGACATGATGTTCCAAGAGTCCATTTTTGATGAACTCACTTTGCAACTCAAAGAACTAGCCTTTATTCCTGTAACTGGAAGTGGATTGAATGGAGAAAAGTCATCTCATCTTTAAAAATTTACTGGACACTTATCTGTATAAACCGAAATGCAAATGTACTCATATTAGTTTCAGTGACATTTATTACCCACAGAACTATTTATTATGATAAAACACAAGACACTTTCTGGTGTGGTTTTTGGCAATCATATATATCTTTCATACAGGAAAAATATATATAGTAAACAAAGTATCAAAATTACTTGGTGGAACAATAAATGTGTATGGGAAATGCAATTGTGACTTTACTATTTATGATAACCTGGAGATCCTGTTCTTTAAAATAATTATAGCTTTACTGGATACACCAAGAAATATTTTTTTTCCTTTGCTGTGTCCCTTAGGCAAGTCCTTGTGTATCATTCAGTGTAATAATGGTATAAATCATGGAATCTAAATAATCTCTTCACGCAGAGAATTTAGCCCAAACACATACCAATTCAGTTGTTCCATGTGTATTCACTATTTTTTTCAAATGAAAGATGGACCAGAAATAAAAAACAGATATCAAGTAACCTGTTTCATGTGCATTCTCACAGCCTGTGCGTCTGGGTGTTTGGCTGGGTATCTGCCTCTAGAGTGGGCAATATCAGTATTTGTAAAACATTGTAGGCCTTTGAAATGCCTAATCCAGCTGCATTTCAAAAACAGCTTGCCCCAGCTATAGAATGAAAGCCTCAATCAAGGCTACAGCTGGAGGTCTCTCAGGAAGAATGGAGTCTTCCGGGAAAAAGGAAGGCCAGAGGCAAGATGCCTACTGGACCAACAAATATATCTTGCATTTTGCCAAAATGATCAAGAGTGTTCTAAATTACTAAGGACAAGATGTGCTAAGACACAGTTCACTTGTGTCTGAGTTACAAAAAGAAGTCAGGGAAGTAACAGATATACCCGATGGCAATGCATTTTGAAGGAGAAGTCTCACTTTTCCTAACTTTCACATACAAAATTCTTCGGTAGGTTAATTCACTTGCATTAACTACCATAGTATGCACATTTATTTTTGTTTTTGAGATAACAAATACCAGATTCAGTATCAGACACAATATAGAAATAAAACTCCTATAGAAAGAAAGCTATTAGTGAAGAAAAGAGGAAACAAGATTTATACCCAAAAATGCAAAATCAAGGGTCAGAGATTTAGCTCAGCCTGGCAAGCAAGAGGTCAATGAGTTTGATTCCCAATCCCACCCCCACAATATATATGTACATAAAATCAATATTCATTTTATTAAATGAGAGAATAATGGGAATTATGCATCTGAAAACTTCTACTTTGAAGTCTGAATTTCAATATCAGTTAATAAATAAAAATAAATATATTCACATTTGATATGAGTAAATTTCCATTAATGTAGAAATGTTTAATTTTTAATTTCTGAATTTTTTTTCTGATGAAAGAGACTGAAAGGTTTCTGGCCTAGTATAAATTACTGGACATTATGGAAGTGGTCTAACATGCACAAGGTCAAAGCAAACATGTTGTAGTCAGGGGTTGTGAGGTGAACAATTAGAATCAGGACATAGAGTTTATAATATTGTTTTATGATGGTTACCCAGAGTTAACACAAGAAAATGCAGGAAATCTGTCCACAACACTAAAGACATAGAATATTTAGCCAAGGGCCTGAATCCCACAGCAATGTCCCATGAGTCCAGATGAAAACCTAGAGCCCATGACAATGCCTCCCACGAGTCCAACTGGAGGACTCACTGCAGTCTCTTTTACCGATCCGTGCTGGGAAGGCCCAAAGGTCAGCAGTGGAAGCTAGAAAGTCTATGCCAGCAGGGTGAAGGAGCTGTGCTGGTAGGTTGGGGTTCTATGCTGGAGCCAAGAAGTCACACTCAAAACCAAGACTAAGGGCTGTCCTGAAAAGCACCACAGCCATCCTCAGCAACATCAAGGTCCTGAGCTCCTCCGGCGATAAGCACAGTTGAGTACTTGCCAGGAAGCCAGCGTGACGAGTTCATCCTGGAGATTAAGCAGCACATGTCTTCCATGTCTTCCCCTCCGGAGCCAGGAAGCAATGCTCCACGTAAGGACCAGAGCTTTTCAGGAGAACCAGTGGCTCAAACAGCAACACGTAGGGGAACCCACAATGCCTCAATGCCTTAACGCCTCAACACATTGTTTCTCCTTCTCCACGTCTCTATTTATGCTGGCAAGTTTCCTCAGGTGAGACATCTACATCTATGCTCAGCACCATGCTGATGTAATTGACCACTAGTTTTCAATCCATAATAAAACACAATACTTACCCTGAGGACCACTTGCTCCTCCTTCCCCTTTGGCTCTAATTACAACTTCCTCTTTCCTTTCCAGGGCAAAGAGAATTCCGATCAATTTCTCATGCATCGTCAATGCCCTCCCTAAGTGCTGCTTCCAGTTGAAAGTCACATAACCTCTATTCCCCCTCTATATCCAGCAGAGGACGCCTAGACCCACAAGTCATGCACTCCATTCCACGTCCTTGATAAAAGCCACTTTTTCTTTCCTTTTGCTTATCTGCTGTGCCCTAACAGAGACAGATTAAGTCTATCAAAGATAAAAGAAGAAAAGTCATAAATTTGGTGTTTACATTCCTAAGTTTAAACAAATTTAAGTGTGTTTCTCAAAATTTACTGAGCACAGGATTACATAGATTCAGATTCATTGGGCCCCGATCATGACCTGTGTTTCAGCATTTCTACCAAATACCTAAGTGAGGTTTGGTGGTATTGATTCACAAACTCCACTTTACCTAGCAAGGTGAAGGAAGACTATTTTTTTTCCATAAACTATATCAACATAAAACAAATTTTTTAGACCAAAAAATATATAGAACATTAAAAAGTAAGATAGATAAAATTGTCAACTTCAAATTCATATTTATCAGAAAAAAAAAGTTACTTTGAGGACATAAATGAAGACATGCTATCACTGAATAAACCAAAATTGGATGTTAGTTTTAACTTTTAACTTAGATAAGATTGTGCAGTTACTAAGGACTTTCCCCTACTTAAAATTAAAAAAGGAAATTATCGACGTGTATCTATAGGTAAGCAGTGGCTTTGAAATATCAAGCTAATTAAGTGAGCATTGCCAGTGACTTTATTATTTAATTATCTGATTCTTCGTTACATCTCTCCCGTGCTCTTCCTCACTGCTGATAGACATATAAACTATTTTCAAAATTAAAATTGAGCAATGCATCCTGACAAAGTTTTTATCATCTGCACTCTTTTTATGACATAGCACCACCTTCCTGATTTCTCCCTGAGAGTTTCATTCTGAGCAAACAATAGTACCCATAAGGAGGGATTTACCTTCAGGTTTTTCACTACCATAACTAACCTAGAAAGGCATAATACTCTGCAGTGTGAGTGCAACTACTCTATGTTTTGTTGTAAATTCTAAAATTGCTGGCAAAGGCTATGGGTTCAATTAACACATATGGTTACTGTTAGGAAACAGCCAGAAAAGCCTTTGTCTGAGAGCCTAATTCATTCCAGAAACATGTTTGCCATCCAGAGCACTTGTATATCAAGGCATATTTCCACTTAAGAAATAATAGCAACTCAAATGATGCAATTCCATAGCTCAAAAATATTCTTATAAAATTATTACAATCCTTTAATATAATACAAAATAATATAGAAAATGTAATATATAAAGAAAAACAAATATTTTAACTTGCACTTACCTCTGAAAACCTTTATGGCTGGTGTGAGGGAGACAAGAAAAAGGAGAGTTATTGTCAAGGATGACTTTTATTAGCACTAATAGAATCATTGCTATCTATTGACTCAATGGAATCTTTTTTTCATGCAACTTTAACAGGCAGCCTATTCAATTATATTTGGCTTTGCCTCCTTTGAAGACTTCTATGGAAATATGACATTGTGCTGTTATTAAATAATTCATCACTTACTATAGCCCTACTCATGTTGGGCTTTTCTACAAAATGTTGCACTGTTTCTCATATTTTATACCTCTCCCTAAACTCACTTGAATTAAGGGATTCCTCTACCTCTTCCCAGCGTGAGAGAGGGAAAGAGAGAGAGAGAGAGAGAGAGAGAGAGAGAGAGCAATCCATTGGCTCAGTTGTGATCATTTACTACTTATATTTCTTCTGCATATACTCAGAACTACATTTTATATATTGCTTTAACCATCAAATATGATTCAGCAAACTCAAGAAGATAATTTTGCTTTCTTTGCAAGACATAGAATTTGCAATTAATAGGTGTTTTCTTTCAGTAGTTGAAAAATTGTTTGTCATTTTCTTCTGATCCCCAGGGATTCTGATGATAGATTTGCTATTACTCAATTTGTCTCTGAAGGTAAATTGTTTTGTTTTTCTCTCTTTTAGTTTGGGCCTTACTTGGAAGCTGTATTTATTTATTTAAAGGCTTATCAAATATTCTTTTGGATTCTGTTCAATATATCTCTATCTATCTGTGTCTCTCTTCTATTTCTGGGATGCTGGTAACATGGATGTCAAAACTACAGTTAGAGTTTAATTGTATTTCCACAGCTTCTAAATATTTATTTATTTATTTATTTATTTATTTATTTATTTTTGAGACCAGAGATTGAACTCATGATGTGGCACTGAGCTATATCGCCAGTTCACTTCTGTCCTTTTTCTTACGTTTTGCCTCCTATTTGGGAATTATAATCTTTCCATATTTCAGTGTACCATTTCTCTCTGCTCGCTTCTCTGTTCTGCTATTTATTTCATTCGTTTTGTTTTTATTTCACTTAACTTTTTTTCACTTCTAGAATTTCCATATAATTCTTATCTTCTTTTTCCTCTCACATTTTTGTGGGTGAGATATTTATTTCTTCGCTGAAACATCTTTTCTTTTCTTCGTTTCTTTGTTTTTGCAGTGCTGTGAGTTAAACTCATGGCCAAACTTCATGCACTGCTACATGCTTTGATGGTCTTTTCACTTTTCAAGTTTCAGTAAGTATTTTTTGAAACATTTTCATATTAGCTATATGTTAACTATTTAAAAATCTTTGCCAGATAATTCCAATGTTTGCTTTTATTTATTTTTCTTGAGGTCAGCTTTTAGGGTTCACTTCTTCATTTATTTTGACATCTTCTTGTTCTTGGAATGATTAATGATTTTTTATAAAACACTCATTTTGGGGATATTATGTTAACTGACTTAGGATCATAATTAATCCTTAGCTGGGTTCCTTGATACTACTACCCTGTAGTGAAATGTGTGGGTGTTTCCTTGCTACTGTTTTAAGAGGTATTCATCCATCTTCCACACAAAGTATTGTTGATACCAAGTTCAGTGCCTTCAGATATGAAAATATAATTCTCATGTTTCACAGAAGCTCTCATTATTATCTTCTTTTTTTCATCTTTCCTCACTCATTTTCTCCAGCCCTATAACAGTTACAATAAAAATGAATGCACTTTGAAAACCCTCAAATCAATTTTTTTTCTTTCCTCTATCCTACTCATGTAAATTCAAGAATTGCAGAATTTTACCTCGGAAAAGGGTTAGCTTTTCAATTAGTTTGTAGAAAGACACTAAACACCTTCATTCTCTTACTCTTTTTTTTTTCATTCTCTTACTCTTACTATGGAAAAACAAAATAAAACAAAATTTAAACAATCATACATTCTTACAAAACTAAGTAGAGAAAATTGAGAGATTTTTTATGTGTCTAAAATCCCAAAGGAGGATGAAGCAGGAAAATCAACAGTTGGAGGCCAGCTCGGACCATAAAGAAAGACCTTGTCACAGGAAGAAAGAGACTTATTTGCAGAATAAATTCCCTAGAGCAATGGGACATTTAGAGACCTTTCACCAAAGTTCCTAAATCATATTCACTATAATTTGAAATTTTCTTTTTTAAATATTTTTTTAAATTAAATATATTGGTACATTTTAGGTATACATAATGATCACACCCATCACAGGGAATTTGTACCTATCTACGATATAACTTGGTTCTTTTTTTGTTTGTTTCTTTCCCATTCCCCTAACCTTTCATCAATCCCTCTTTCACACCTTCTCTACAAAAGTTTTGTTTCCCTTTTTTCCAAATTTTGTCTATTTTTTTCTTTTCTCTACCTTCCCTTTCTTCTCCCCCCTCCTCCCATTTGAACATTTTATTTCTGTTTCATAATATCTATTACACATTTTGGTTCTTGTTTATACTTTTCACTTCTCATATGAGAGAAACAGTGCAGTGTTTATATATTTGTGCCTGATTTATTTCACTCAAGAATATAGCTTGGAATTTATACAAGATGTAAACTCCATCTCTATAGCAAGAAAGAAAACAGTGGACATTTTAAATATGTAGGTAAAAATAAAGAATTACCTATTTTTCTTTATTTTGTTTTAAAAATAGTAGTAATACAAAAATTAACAAAGACAAGACAGGGGCCATCACAATCCTTCACTTGAAATTATACTATAGAGCTACTGTGATAAAAACAATGTGGTGCTGGAAAAAAACCCCTGAAGAATGGAGTAGATTAGAAGATGCAGAAATAATTGCAGACATAATCAGCAACCTTATCTTTGACAAAGGTGCCAAACACATTCATTGGAAAAGAAATTGTCCCTTTAATAAATGATGTTAGAAAAACTGGCTTTCCACATGCTGAAGATAAAAACTGGATCCGTATCTTTCACTATGTACTAAGCTAAAATCAGTATGGACTAAAGATCTTAATATTAAAACAGAAACATTAAATATGCTGGAAGGCAGAGTAATAAAACTCTTGAAGACACTGGTGTAGGCAAAGACTTTATGAATAAAACCAAGAATTCACAGTACTGATTACAAAGAATTAACAAATGGGATCTCATCCTATTGAAAAACTTTTGCACAGCCAGAAAAACCACCAGCAGAGTGAAGAGACAACTACAACATGGGAGAAAATATTTTCCAGCTGTTCCTCAGATAAAGGATCATTATCAAGAACATATAAAGCACTCAGAAAAAAAATCAGTCCTCCCAGATTTAAAGACCCAATCTGAAAATGGGCATCTGAGATGAACACACACTTCTCAGATGGAGAAGTGCAAACGGTAAATATATACATGAAAAAAATGTTCAACAGCATTGGTCATTCAAGAGATACAAATTAAAACAACACCAGGATTTCATTTCACCCAAAAGAAAGGCTAGTATTAAGAAATCAACCAATAACAAATGTTGGAGGGGCTGTAGGGGGAAAGGAACACTTCTCCGTTGTTGGTGAGAATGCAGACTGGTGAAACCACTGTAGAAAGCAGTGTGGAGATTCCTCAGAAAACTACAATTGGAGGTCCCATTAGACTCAGCTATTCTCCTTCTGGGCATCTTCCCAGAAGAATTAAAAACATCATACCATAGAGATATATGTGCACCCATGTTTAGAGCAGCATAGTTTATAATATCCAGATCTTGGAACAACCTAAATGCCCATCAACTGAGGAATGGATTAAAAAGATGTGGTATTTCTATGTAATGGAATACTATTGAACCATAAAGAATGATAAAATGGGCACTTTTATAGGTAAATGGATGCACTTTGAGATCATACTTATTAGTGAAATAAATGTCACACATATATAAACATTATATTGTTTCATTAATATGATAAGGAAAATACTTGTATTTTGTTCCAGAGAGAATGACTTCAGTCAAGCAATGGCTCAGGCCACACCTGCCTTTACTTTAACTATGAGCCATTTTGAAGTGGCTTTTGGATGTCTTAGGAAATTTTTGATGTGCTACAGGTTTTAGGTTTTTTGCATGTGGATATCCAATTGTTCCAGCATATTTATTGAGGGTACAATCTTTTCTCCACTTAACTGCTTTTGCATCTTTGCCAGAAATCAATTATCTGTTATGTGGTATCTATTTTGGGACTTTATGTTGGTACATTGGTGGTTTGTGTATCTTGATGTCAATGCCATTTTGTCATGATCAGTGTAACTTTGTGATGGGTTGTGGGATTGGGATGGGTTGAAGCTCTGATTTTGTTCCTTTATCAAAGTTGTTTGGACTATTCTGAGTCTTGTCCATTTTTACAGAAATGTAAGAATCAAAATATTAATCTTTATGAAAAATGATGTTGGCAGTTTGATAAGGGATTGTGTTTTCTGATCTTCATTATTTTCTTCTGTTTATTTTTTTGTTTTATTCTGTCTTTTATTTTTAATTTCTCAAAGAAGGATATGAAGATATTTCATAGCTTTCTTCTTTACTAGTTAATATACTTTGTGTTAAAAATTTAACATAATGTAGATGTAAGAATTATATGTAAGCAATAATAGCATAAAGAATAAGAGAAAGTAGGTGAAATAATAGTGTTTTGAGTGTGTATGTATGTCATGTTTTATTGTGCTAACATTAAGAATAAATTTTTAATCTCTAGAGCAAACTATAAAAACAATAAATATAAATAAACAGAAATTTGTAAAAGCAGAATAGCTAAAAATATAAAAGTAGGAAAATAATTAGGCAAGTAAAAAATGTCAGTTAAACAATTCAGTCAAGAACACAGAGACATATGCATTTCTTCTGAAAGTGTAAGAAAAGATAATTGAGAAACCTGTCCATTTATTGTGAACTTAGCACAATTTTTGTTCCATGGCTTAAGTATTTAACTGTCCAGATTGAACACATTTGTCCAACAGATATAAACATAAATACATTAATGTTCATACTGCTTTTAGCTAAAAGGTAGAAATAGTCAAAATTTTCAACAACAATTTCTTGAAAAATGCTGTATTTTCTATCAGTGAACTACTACTTGGCAATAAAAAGAAACAATATGTTTCTGAGCTTCAAAAACATCACCTTAATCAAGAGAAACAAACACAGAAGTACACATACAATTTCTCTGTATTTTAACAACAGATAAAAACTGATTAAGGTTTATTATATACTTAGAAACTACAAGAGTGGTTTTCTTTCAAAGGCAGTGGCAATAATTATATTACTGGTAACTGTCTATAAATCCATATGCAGACATTTCCCAGGATGGTGGGATGTCTTATATCCTTATGTCCTTATATGGTAGTTCAGTATACAGTTATGTACATCAGTCAAAATACAGCATGTTGTTCTAACAGGGACTCATCAGTCCCCAGTCCCATGGATAAACTTATAGAAAAGGGTTAAATAAAAGAGACCACATAATATAGTTTGTACAGTCCCAGAAGGTCACAGCTCTCTTAAAGCAAAGACCAAGACTTCTCTGGACTGTCAGTATTTATTGAGTCCTTAGCATATCAGGGGTGTGCAGGGAAGAAGAGGGCACCTTTGAGGCGAAAGCCCTCAAAAATGACCTAGGCCTTGAGAAGCTAGAACATGAAAGACATTTCAAGCAGTAAATCTTGCTAATTGAGAGAATTGTGTTTTCTCTAAGGTTGGCAGTTATTGGCCTGGAGTATGGAATGAGAGCCAAATGTCCTCAGCTGTGGTCTTATCTTGCTTTGGAGGCTGTGACTAAACCTCACACAGCACCCTAAACCTCACACAGCCTGGTCACCCACATACTTCTACGCCTTTCATTATATGCACATTATATTTTATTATAGTAAAAAACAAATACAAGGAAGGAAAGAAGGAAGGTAGGAAGGGGGAAAGTTAAAGAAAGAGATAGAAAAGGAAGGGACAGTCTGGGGATTTAGCTCAGCGGCATAAGCACCTGCCTGGCAAGTGCAAGATCATGAGTTTGATCCCCAGTTCTAAAAAAAAAATAAAGAAGAAGGAAGGAAGGAAGGGAGAGAGAGGGAGAGAGAGAGAGAAAAGAAAAAGAGAAAGAAAGAAAGAAAGAAAGAAAGAAAGAAAGAAAGAAAGAAAGAAAGAAAGAAAGAAAGAGAGAGAGAGAGAGAGAGAGAGAGAGAGAGAGAGAGAGAAAGAAAGAAGAAAACAAGATAAAGGGAAGAAAATATAAAAGTTTGCCCTGATTTAGCCTCCTCTCAAGTCATTTATTTAACCCTAGCCTTCATTCTTTTAGGACTTTCATACAGGGGATGCTGTCTTTGTGATTCTTTTAGGGTAACTCTTCATATTATTGGCTCATTACTTCTATACTTCTTTCCAGATCATCCCCACAAAAAGCAGGATTGTATGAATCCTTCACTGCACTGATCACTTTTAAAACATACACATACAAACATGTGTTTTGCTACATTTTTAATTTACTTGTACCACTGCTTTTTCCTTGATTATAAATCCTCTTGCTTCTACAAAAAAAAGCAGAAAGGCTGAAATGTACTCTTACAGCAGTGGACCTGAGGCTCAAGGACACTAAGCGATGTACCCAAAGTCATAGTCAGAGGAGCTGAAATTATTTGCTAAGCTACTCTAGATTCCCAGGGGACAATGCACACCTTGGCACTAACTGAGTTGGAAGACATTGAACCAAACTCTGGGTAACCTGAGTTTTAATCCGTATCTTCTCTTATATTTAAATAGTTTTAAGAAAAGCTATTTAAAAAGTACAAAAACAATTTACTGACTTCAACAACCTACACAAAACAGAAAAAATATCCATTAACAGAAAAATAAGTCCATAGATAGTGAAATATCCATACAATAGAAAGCTACTCAATGATAAACTTAAATGGGCTTGAAATATAGATGAGAACATGGCTGAATCTCAAAAATATTGCATCAAATGAAATAAGTCAAATACAAAATAAAATTCTACAGGCACCAAGTATATGAAACTCTTAAAAAGACCAAAAACTAAAGTGAAAAATGATCTTCAATCAATTAGACCAGGAATAAGTAAGATTGACTGGAAAAAAAATAACCGAGACTTCCATAGTGATGAAAACACCCTATGTGATGATTTTGGCGGTTACACAGTGTACAAATTTGCTAAAACTTATAGCTATCTTACTACCCTTAAATTTGATATATTTTTGTATTCAAATTATACCTCAGAGTTAATTTTTTTAAAAAATGAAAGGGTTGGATTTTGTCATCTACAAATAGCTTTCAATTTCATCTTTTTAGCTCTGTTAAACAGTAATAATGTTTGAGAAAGTACTTAAAGGAATTTTTAAATTCTGAATACATTTTAAGCATAATTATTAGCAATCACAATACCATTCAGTCAATGGTATTGAAAATGAATGCACTTATTAAAGGGAAACAACCACACAGCTTCACCAAGTTTAATCTTCCGAACTCTGCTTTGGACCAAATAAGAGAAAAGATATATTTGTGTGTTTGTCAGTGTGTGAGGATTTGTGCCTATTCTTGTTTATTTGTGTTGCAGACTTTGAGAATCTGGGGAATGGGTAAGATCTACAACATAGGTGGCTTTATGTAAATACAAATGAATCAGAGTCATCTTTTGCAATTTCTCTTAACATTCAAACCGTTTTCTCAATTAGAGAAGAAAAGTGTCTAATGAACTGTGTTTGGGTTTCATCAAATTTGCAGTGTTTGAAGAACAGATCAAGATGTTTGATGAAAATAAGCGGCAGCTGGATTTGCCCTTCCCTGTCACATGGATTTTTTGGGAGTAGTTCATAAATCCTTACTGCTCACTGCCTCTGAAAACAGATGGCTCTTGGAGGCCATGTTGATGGCCAAGAAATCATCTCATTATTATCATGAAAAGCATCTTCCACTTTTCATTTAGATGAATGATACAGTGGTATTTCTATCTCAAAGAGGTGCTAATTAAAATGGAAAGAATTTTTTTTTTCTAAATTGAAACTTGATGAGAATCAGAGTATCTCCCAGACTTGAAGATTTCCAGTCCTTACTCTTGAGGTACATGATTTTAATCTCCAATTTTAAATTTGTGAGCTGAAACTAGACATGTTGGCCCCCATCTGTCATCAGACCTTCCAAACATCTATCATAAACTATATCACAGATGTTAGAGGGAAAGTGGGGGAAGCACAGTGCTTATTGAGTGTGAGATAATTTATACACATTATTATAGCCTTTTTACATAAAGATTGAAAGTCTTTGGCAATAGTGAATGTACACAAACTTTGAAATGACTTTCAAACTAATTTAAAGCTCATCCTGAATATTTGTCTTGCTATAAAAATAACCAAGGCAATCTGGCTTAATAGAATGAAAATGGACTTTGGAATCTAACAGACCTGAAATGAATTCCTTATTCTATTCTAATTGTTCAATGTAGGAAAATCTTTTATCTTTGTAAATACAAATTTTTCATGTATGCAATGGCAAAAGAAATGTATTCCTTAGTATTATAAACATTTAATGAGCAGTCATGTATGTGAATTCATAAAAATAAATCTGGCAAATAATTGGCATTTATTAATACTAAGTACCCTTTGTTTTGTTCTGAGTTTAGTGGTAATCAAATCAACTAGCAAAATAGCAAGTTGTGATATTAATGCCTGATTTGATATCCTGGTTAAGTTAGCTAACTTCAGCAACCTAATAGAGGTTTGAGACAGGGAAAAATAAGACATGGGAAGTTTTGTCTAACAAGTCATTGTTTTACGAAGCATGTTGGTGGTTGATTATGTTGAAAGATAAATTGAAGCAATACTGCCAAGACTTCTGTGTGCCTTAACCAATTGAAACTTAACAAAATGAATGTTTTTCAGTGTAGAACCATAAACTGCTCACAATGGAATCATTTCTAACAAGAATGTTGAAACAGAATCTCTAAAATTTTTATTGTGAAAAGGCAGTTCAGGTATGCCTGGTACAATTCAATGTACATAACTATTAATTTGCACCAGATATAAAATTTTTCTGGGCATAGAAATGATGCTAAGTCTGAATCATCTCAGCATTTGAATCATTTAGCTCACTGAAAACTTAAAAGTCTCTAGTTAGATGAACCTGGATGGTCAGTACCATCTCACAAAGCGGAGATACTCATCAGCTTTAGCAATCTCAGGCTAGGCTGACGTGTTCTGAATTTTTTCCCACGTAGCTCTAGATGAGCCAGGTAGAAAAAGATTCTATTATAGATGGAGATGAACAGATACATATGATTCAGCTTTGCTTATGTCAAGATGAAATTGCCTCAAACACCTGTGGCTCCTCTTCTGAGGCTGCTATCTAAAAGAATGAGAGCCTCCTACCCCTGTCTTCAGAGTAGAAAAAAAGATCCCCTTTCTCTCTCCCAATATCCTCTACTTTCCTAGCCTGCTAATAAGAAATTCAACTGCTAATAACATTTAATAAAATATATTGCATTTGCATAATGCATTAGAATTCATAAAATTCTCTTACAGACAACTTCAAGCTTGCTTGATTAAATATTACATATAATCACCCTGCTCATTCCTGTCTCTTGTGTTGGCACTGTGTATAGAGTTGCAAATTTGGGAAACATTAAACTTCACAATGGCCTTATGAATAAGACAGAGAAGATATTCTCTAAGGAAATTTATCAGAATCAAACTCATGGTGTCATATGAAAAGAAGAAAATTTAGCACTTCCCTTGACAAGAATGGAAGAGACCCTTGGCCTGACAACAGATACATGGTAAGGCATTGCCACCTATTTCATGGCATCTAACCATCATTTTTCCATGAATGGATAATTCCATTCAGCATTATAGCAGGATAAAAAGCCGGCATGCACAAATTCATAGCATTCATATACAACAATAATTAAATAACTAAAAAAGAAATTAGGAAAGAAGTACCACTCATGGTAGCATAAAAATTTTAAATATTTAGATATTAACCTAAGAAAATGAAAGACCTGTACAGTGCAAATTACATCAGACTGAAATCATGAGGATATTAGAAAGTGGAAATACATACCCTGTTCCTGGTCAGGCAGAACTAACATAATTAAAATGACTATACTTCCAAATCTGACATACAGATTTAACACAATCTCCATCAAAATACCAATATCATTTCTCATAGTGCTAGTGAAAACAATCCTAAAATTTATATGGAATCAGAAGAGACTCAAAATAACAAAAGGATAAACAAAGCAAAGAAGGGGGCATCACAGTCCCAACATGCATTATAAATCTACAGTGATTAAAACAGCGTGATACTGGCACAAAAATAGGTATGTGCATGCATGGAGCACGACAGAGGAAGCAGAGACACTCCTAGGCACATACGGCTAGTTGATCTTTGACAAAGGAGCCAATAACTGATACTGGAGGAAAAGTAGTCTCTTTAATAAATGGTGCGGGGCAAATTGTGTATCCACATGTGGAAGAATGAGTCTACACCCATAAATCTCATGTACTAAGCTAAAGTCAAAATGGATAAAAGATCTAAAAGTTAAAATAGAAACACTCAATCTACTGGAAGTTAACATAACCATAACTCTTGAAGACAATGACACAGCCAAGGACTTTCTGAGCATTGGCACAAGAAATAATACAAAGAATCAACACATTGAATCATATTAAATTAAAAAACGTCTTCACAGCAAATGAAACAGCCAACAGAGTGAAGAAACAATCCACAGAATGGGAAAAAGATTGCCAGATATTCTTCAGATGAAGGACTAATGTCAAGATTATATAATTAATTGAAAAAAATAAGACCACCCAAAATGAAATATCAAATCAGAAAAAGGGCAAGTGAAGTAAATAGGTACTTCTCAGAAGAAGTACAAATGGTCAATAAATACATGAAAAAATATTCATCACTGCTGACCATCAACCAATTGCAAATTAAAACAAACTGAGATACCATCTTATTCTAGAAAGAATGGCTATCATCAAAATATCTAATAATAAGAAATGCTGGTGAAGATGTAGGTAAATAGGAACTCTACTACACTGTTCCTGAGAAAGTAAACTACTACAAACACTACAAAAATCAATGTGGGGATTCCTCAAAAAATCTATAAACAGAAATTCCATTTGACCTAGTTAGCCCCCTACTAGGTATCTTCCAAAGAGTTAAAATCATCATATTACAGGAATACACACATACCCATGTTCATAGTGGCACACTTTATAAAAGCCAGATTTTGGAAAAGAGTATATATCCATCAACAGAATAGATAAAAGAAAATGTGGTATTTTTACAAAATTTTACAAAATAGACTGCCAATTGTAAAGAAAGATTATCTTGAGGTATTAATAGGCAAATAGATGAAACTTGAGAACACAATATTAAATAAATCAGACCTATAAGCTCAAATATCACATGCTTTCATGTTATGTGAGAAATACAAAGAACAACATAGGAAGACATTCAAGTCCTTCCTCAAATTACAGATTCCGTTATTTTAAAAATATTTAAATATATATTCTAACTGGTTTTATTTATACAAATAGTTTATCTTAGTTTGTTGAAAAGAGAGACTTGTTATATGTTTGTTTCTCTTTTGTAAGAGCCTTTTTGATTTATGTCTCATCCTCTGAGCAAACACTTTGAAGATAACAAAATACCATGTAATAACTATTGTTGGTCTCTTATTAGTTTATTATGAAATTTTGTTCTACTTTTTTTATAAAATAAATTTCAAAGAACACATGTTGTTACTTTTCAGGTGATATATATGATTTGAAAATTTTCCATTTTTCTATAAACCAAACCAGTTATTTGTCTTTTTTAATCACCATTCTTGTATCTACCACCCACATTTGATGTGAATTATAAATGTGCAGTAACATATCAAGACACAGAAACCCTTAAAATATTACAACCATTTTACAAAGTATCATTATATTCAGTGGGTTTTGAAATCAGTCTTTTAAATAAAATATCTTGAATTTAAACCTTTTAACTTTTGTAACTTGGTTCAGTAATTTCTTCAAAACATTGCTTTCATGTAGAAACATAAGAAATGATAACAGCAATTTTCATGAATAACAGAATTAATTGGATAAGATATTTTATTTAAAATGCTTATCACTGTGCCCAGCGATCATTCAATGTTCATTTCTCATGATGTCATTTTTTTCCCCTCTCTACTGACTCTACCTATTCTATTATGCAACCTTTGCTTGAAGGCAGTTGGTTAACACATACTGGTTTTTTTGTGTGTGTTATTCAAGAACGTATTGTGTACTTGATCTTTCCAATTTCTATTGTACTCCACTCAGGCTGCTATAACAGGATCTCATAGGTTTACAAAGACCAGAAATGTGTCTGATAGTTTTAGAAGCTGAAAATCTAAGATCAAGAAATTGAGCATCTTCTTGGAGAAGGACCTAGTTCCTGACTCCTGGACTGCTGTTTTCTCTGTGACCTGACATGGAGTCAAAGGAGCTCTCTGGGTCTCTTACGTAAGGGCAAAACACCCATTTAGGAGCCCTCTGCCCTTGTCATCCATTCACATTCCAGAAGCCCTACTTCCTCGTGCTCCCATGGTGGCAGTCAGGATTGCAACATAGGAATTAGGAGGAGGCGCTAGTGATACAGGAAAAACATAACTCCCAACCCATTAGATGTCCGGTATGCAGAGTTCGTGGTCTCCCAACATTGAGAAATGAAGTTACAAAGCAAAGGAAGAAGTTATGAGAGTTTTTTCAGAAATGAGAAGGGTAATAGCCTCTGGATTTGCAGCGTCTGGAAATCCCTGAGTGGGTGGCCACTGAAGCCCTTTGTTAGGGATAATTTATACAGCAATATCACACTGAGGGAACAACAGGGATCACACTAAAATCAACCAATGGGATCACAAGCAGAGCCACTTGCCTAATACTGCTCCAATAGGAAAGTAGGTTATGCAGCAAAGGTACAGGGAAAGAACAAAGGCAGTTTTGGGGAGGGAGAGGAAAGTGGGTCCTGATGCTGTGGTTTTGCACCTGTGGGTTCGATACTGTCTGGGCCCACTGGCCTAGGTGGTACTGATTATAGTATTTTTTAAAATTTCTCTTTACTGTTTGTCTCCATAGAGGGTTGGAATCCTGAGGCCTGAATCTCATCAGATTTGCCCACAGGTGTAATTCTGATGTCTTTGTTTCTTGTTCTGACTTCTTTCATGGCTCAATATTTCCCAGACTCTATATTAATTTATATCTATTTTAACTGGCTATAATACAAGTGTTCAGTCCATTGAATTGAGTCTCCAAATTTCAACCTAAAAATAATGAGATTCCTAAAAAATATCCTCTGAAAACTCGCAGAGGTATTTTAGTGCCATATTTCCCATGCTAGGTCCAGTTACTTGCATGTAGTTTATTCATGAACATTACTACATCCATGAGCATTATTACCTCCTTATATTTTAGCTCATTGTAGATATTATTATTTAAATCCATGAAGATAAAATAGTCAAAAAGAAGTAACAATTAATAAAAATAATTGATAGTTTAAAAATAAATATTAATTAAGGTAATTTTTTTTGATGCTGAGGAACAAACTCATGATCTTGCGCTTGCCAGAGAGGCACTTATGCCACTGAGCTAAATCCCTGGCCCATAAGATTAATTAATTCACTGGAAATATGACCATGAGACTGAAAGATTTTTTGACTCTAAGTTTAGAGATATCATATAATTTCCCTAATAAATAATTTACTCACTTTTTAAGTATGATATGTATTTTAAAAGTTGAATGTAACCGTGTAACTTACTCCTATAAATAAGTATTAGTTGATCCAGGTATGGTGGAACGCACAAATAATCCCAGCATTTGGGAGGCTAAGGCAGGAGGATCACCACAAGTTCCTGTACTAAATAGCTTGACTGTCTCAAAATAAACAAAAATAGGTATTAGTTGATTCATTCACCTACCCATTTATTTATCTACCAAATCTTGCCTCTTTAGGTTTTCATCTGTTTACCAGTTATCATTATTATTGCTTTAATTCTTGAATTTTGTTATAAAATTATGATAATTTAGTATCAATATCAGTAAGTGTTTTAATATATACATATATTTAGTTTGTTTATTATCCAAAACTGTTAACAGATACTGGAATATTTTGTCATGTTCTTTCATGTTCTCTGAGCAGACAAGACAACAACCAAATTTCAAAAGCAGAGGTTGTTCTTGTACTTCCACTATATCCTATTAAAGTCATAATTTTGTACACTTCTACATATAGCTGTGTGTTTTTGTAGACTTTAAATTTAATTTGGATCACTTTGCCAAATAATAGCTCTGCTTGATAGTCAGGTGTCATTCTTTGGAATACTAAATGAAAGAGATGTAGTCTTTGTCATAAAGGAATTTACAGACCAGTGCTGGACATAAATATAGATACAATTAAATGAATTGAAGATCATCTTCTCTGCTAATGAAAAGATACGTCAATCATATTTCTGATGAAAGAAGAGCTATATATTTTTTCTTTTTCTCATGTAGACTACTTTGCATACTTTACAATAAAACAAAAATCATTTGAGTTAGCAAAGAAAAACTCTTCATAAGTATGAAAACTTTAAATCCAACATTACTGCCTTCTCAAATTATCATTTTTACTCATTTCCTTTCTTTATATTTTAAACACATTTTACAACTTCCTCACTATCTTAAATTATTTAAGAAATTAGATGGGTAGGATCATTCATTCCTAATTGGTTTCAAATATAGTTGCTTTTAAAAATATAAGATTTAAGAAATTTGTCTTCAATCTATTTCAAGATACTAAAACACTGCAGAATGAAATTTTGATTTCACAGAACAATTTCATAGAGGTAAAAAATGAATGCTCACAACCCCAGTGCAATAATTTGGCTTTGGTTAAAAACTGATATATCATTTTTTCTTGGAATGGGTGTTTGCTATTATATCAATAAGTTACTACTACATAGCAAGCATACTCAAATTTTCAGGGGCAATACTAGTACATTCGCATGCATCTTTGAGGATCAGTTGAAATCTTTAGAGATATCTACCTTTTGCTAATCTCACTCAAGTTTCTTGCTCAGTTTGCTTAAAGGTGCATTTGTGGGCTGGGTAGTTGCCAGGGTTTATGACTCTTCCTTTTTTTTTTTTTAATTCAGACCAGTAAAGTGCCTGTGGCATTTCCCATTTATGGTTATAGTAGTTTCATGGAAATGAGAGTATAAGACCAAGTCATTTCAAGTTTCTGCCTATGTCAGGTTTAGAAATATCTCATTAGCCGTGATACATCACATACCCAAGCCCAGAGTCAGACTAAGTTAGGAAATTGAGGCAGGAGATTATAACATGGTAGGCTGGCTGGCAAACAGGAGGCAACCTGAGGAAGCAGAGGCTGATCAACAGAATTTAACCTCTCAATTACAGAGAGAGAGTAATTTCCCATAGACCAGATTTGAAAGAATATAAAAGACAGTGATTAATGACTTTATCACCACTGCAGTCTTGCCATTCTGCTAATCCTCCTGTTCCTACAGAGGCCCATCCTGCTTGCAAGAAATATCTCCTACTGCTCTTCACTTCTTCACTCTTATTTTGCTCTTTGTTCTTTCATTTTCTTTTACTTTTCTAAGTCTCCAACCTGTCCTGACTCTCCCAGCCCCTAGCCTGATAGCCAGCAGAAGCACTATTCTCCACAGGAAACTCAGTTCAGCACTGAGGCTGTCATTGGCAAACACAGGAAAGGAGATAAGATAGGAAAACCAATTTTTCAGGTCCTGGAATCACCAAAAGATTTATAATGGACATTCCAAAGGACTCAACCCACTGAGGTGCAAGATTGCCAGAAAACTTTAACCACAGATGCTCATTAGAATCATCTTGCCTAGTGTCCCCTGCCTTCTCTCCATCCCTGTAGAAGGGACACACTTCTCTTTGTTTCAGATTGAAGGTCTTATCCCACTCTCTGCCTGAACCCAGGCACAATAAATTTCATTCCATGTTGCCTTTCCCAAAACCTGGTGGTCTCTGCTGGTTATTTATGTCACAACTTTGCATAAAAGTTGCGTTTACCTGACAATTGGCTGTTGCACACAACAATTTGGGTAGGATAGAAAGAGCCTGGAATAACCAGACAGCATGTTATCTGGCAACAAAATGATACGGAGGAGCAGTAGAGGGAGGAGATGGGCAGGGGAAGGAAAAATAAGATGTGCTACGTACAGGTTCCAACTTCTGTTGATTAATATAATCATTATGTATTGAAAACATGCACTAATAAAAATATTAAAATGTAATAACACCAAAATGATATATCAGTAACAGGATTTATATAACAATAAAATGCCTTGCCATTTCTACTGGGAAACCCACTGTCAGTTGCTTTCAGGTAAACATGGTCTCCATATAAAAGTATGAATTAAATAAGAATTTATTAAATAAAATAAAATAATAAATTTAGCTGAAATGTTTTGGATTTAAAAGGATTTCATGTTGTCTACACATTCTACCTTCTTATTTTATCGATGAGTTGGCTAACTATCAAAGAAATGAATCACCCACTAGAGTCAAATAATGGACAGTTTAAAAACAAAAGAGCAACTCCAAGGCTGAAATGTAGTGAATCATAGGTACCTTCATTCATTCTTTGTTTCAACTATTGTCTATCTGTGTCTAAGTGATAATGATAGAACTTTGTATTTCCATTTGTAATAAAAAAGGAAGGTAAATAATAAAAATACTTTTCAAAATTGACTAATAGCTGTGAATTATTAAATAATTACAAACCCTAAAATGCATTCAGGGATTGTGTCATTAAATATTGATGTAGTTGCTTGCTTAATTTGTTGACATTGTTGTTGATTTTATTTATTTGTATTTTGGAATTTGCATCTACTTTAAATTTTGTGAAATACTTGCACATTATCATCATTGCATTTGTTTTATCACTTCTCTACATAAATGTTTATTGCTTCCCAAGTTTGCTATAGAACTCAATTTAAATCTTGGGGAATAAAAAAAATGAACATAAAGGACCTGAGCCCTTCCTTTTGAAGTTTATTTTCTTGCAGGTAGAAAAGAAAAAAGTAAATGCAAATACATAGTTTATAATTGTAAGTTATAATGAATCTATATATGAAAAAAATGAACATGGGTAGACCTTAAAGAAATGCTCCTAGAGATATTTATACATGTGAGAAACAGGTGGTATAAAGGCCATCAGCAGTAAGTGAAGTGAAAGGAACATTCCAGGAACAGGAAGCACTGAGAACACAGTGTGCTCTGTTGGAACTGGAAGAAAAAAAGTGTATTAAAATTGCAGTGAGCAACAAGACGTGGAATATGCATGCAAGATTTCTTTTGAAAGAAAAGCAGTAAAACAGTTTTACTCTATTTTAAACCTGATATGATCCCATTTGTTGATTTTTGATATTATTTATTCTGCCATCCGAAGTCTATTAAGAAAGTCTTTGCCTGGGTCTATGTCTTCAAGACACCTCTTTTATCATCCAGCACATTTAATGTTTAATTTTAAACATCTAGGTCTTTGATTTACTCAGATCTGATTTTATTATCTGGTGAAAAGCTTGGGTCTACTTTTCCATTTCTTCATGAGGATAAACACTTTTCTCAGCACCATTTGTTAAAAAGTCTCTCTTTATTCCCAGGTATTGTTTTGGCTCCTTTGTCAAAAATCAAATGGCTGAAGGTGCCTGGGGATGTTTCTTCATCTTCAATTCTATTTCATTGATCATCTTGTCTGTTTTTTTTGTTTGTTTGTTTGGTTGGTTGGTTTTTTTGCCACCACTGTTGTGTTTTCATCACTGTGGCTTTGAAATATAACTTGAAGCCTGAGACAGTAATGCCTCCAGTTTTGTTCCTGTTACTCAGGACCAATCTGGGTCTCTTCTATATTCATATGAATTTTAGGAATGTTCTTTTCCAGTTTTATGAAGAAATATGAACTGATATGTCATTTTTGGGAGCATGACCATGTTGACAATGTCTATTGAGAAGTAAGGGATAACTTTAATTGGTGCTCAAAATTACTTTGTCTACTATGACTCTCCTTTAAAGCCACATAAATTTTAGGATATTTTTCTAGCTCTATGAAAAATTCTGTTCATATTTTGGTTGACAATGTATTAAATCTATATATCTATATCTATAGCTATATATCCATTAAAGCATTCTGATTCTGCCGACCCAAGAATAAAAGACATCATTCTTGTTATTGTATAATTATCCTGTTGCTGACTCCTTGTGCATAATTGCATAATTCTGCCAGGTACATTCATTGTCTTAGACATTTTGGCATGAATGGTTTTATTTTCACTTTCTAGGATATTCTTGAAAATTTTTTGGAGTACTGGTATCATGGTCATGAATTTCTCAAGTTGATACTTGTCACAGAAAGACCTTATTTCTCCATTAATTCTGGAAGGTAGTTTTGGAAAACTGTATTAGTCTTGAAAGCTTCCCTCAAAGCTCTCCTGGACTCTAAGTTTCTTCAGAAATCTGCTAAAATTCTAATGGGTTTATCTATAAGTGAGCTGTTGCTGTTCTCTGATAGGTTTGGAGATTGTGTCCTTGTTTCGGACTTCTGGAATTTAGACTGTGGTGTGTCATGGAGAATTTCTTTTTTGATCATGGCTATTTGGGGTTCTATTAACCTCACACATGTATATGTTTAATTCTTTTCTTATAGCTGGAAAACCTTCTGGTAATATTTTTGTAAACAGGTTTTATTTTATGTCATTTTTGCTGACTTCTGATTTTTCAATTTTTCCAGTTAATCTTAGATTAATCTTCTTTGACCTTCACTAGCAGATGCTGGATCTATTCTCCACATCCTCTTGTCCTTTCTGGTATCTGAGCATACTCTTACCTACATCAGCCCTCTTTTTTAGTTTTAATAATTCTGTCCTCGAGAAGACAAGATGGCCAACCAGTGAGCAACAAAATACAAAGCCTCCTGGGAGAAACAACTCATATGCCAGAGTAAAACACCCTGGAGAGACCCAGACAGAGGGAGATGGATCCTCTTGACACAGGAAGAAATTAAAATGTAAAAAAGCTCGTCAAATACTTTGGGACTACAACTGAAACAGCTAAAAACTACAGGGCACAGAATTTTCGTGGTGACCTGCCAAGTTTGCAGCAGCTTGAATCCATGCTGGCTGGCAGACCTGCCCAAACTCGTTCCTGCTGCCACTCACAGGAAGCACAGCAGCGCTGAAGTCAGGGGTTGGTGAGCCCAATGGAGAGTGGAGCCAGCAAAGGGACCTCCATTAATCCACAGTCAGTGCTGGGAATGAGACCCCCCTCCATGGGAAGGGTGCGACCAAATGGGCAACATGTTGGAATCTGGGAGGAGGAACCTGAACTTGGAGTGACAGGGACTTCTGTTGGTTGCTCCTTCTCCAGATCAGATTCTTGGGATTTGCTTTGACTGGGCCGCATCTCTAGCCAGAATCAAATGAGCCATCCCAAATTGATTCCCTACACCTAGCATGCACTAACTGGGTGAAAGCACCGGAAATTTGGCTGGCCCAGTGGGGAAGGGCAGGCATATGCAGCTGCGGCTTACATCTCAGTGACAAGAGGAGGCAGGAGAGGGCAGAGGTCCCTCGCCTGCATGCTTCAGAGGAAACATGGCCAACAGGGAAGGGGGCTGGGACCTGCACTGTAACCTGTGTGGAGGAAGCCAGGGCCATGACAGGAGAGAGAGGCAGGAGGAGGCCCCAGAACAGAACCCTGAGAGCACTGATCCAGGAGAAGGGAAAACAAGGGAAACTGAGGGCGGCAAACACACAACATCAGACATGGCTTCAATGGACAGTAAGAGATATCTTCGGGACCTTGTAGACGAGCTCAGAACTGAAATATTAAATCAAGTAAAGCAGGATATGAGCAGAGTAATAAAAGAAATGCTCTCAGGAAGCATCTCTTAGGATGATACAGATGGAAGAAGGGAGGAACACAAAAAAAGGAGAGAAACATTTGATAAAAAATATAAAGAAATTATAGAATACATGAAGCAGATTCAAAGAGACTATGAGGAAAGAGACTATGAGGAAAAACTCCATTGAAAGCTGGCGAAACTCCTTAAAAGAATCTAAGGATAGACTATCAAAACTTGACAACAAGTTGGCAGTGTGTGATCATGAAAGGAAAGGTCTCTTAAAAATAACATGGAAACAGGCAGTAACAATACAAAAGCTAGAAGATGACAAGAGAATCTACAATTTAAGAATAAGAAACATGAACGAAGAAGCAGGAATACATACAGGTGAATTACAAAGGCTATTCACAGAAATAATTAAGGAAAACTTCCCAAGCACGGAAAAAGAAAATGACATTCAGTTGTGTGAGGCATACAGAACTCCAGCCACCTACAACCAAAACAGATCTACACCCAGACATATAATAATCAAGATAGCAGAAATTCAACATAAAAACAGAATATTAAAACCTGTCAGAGAAAAGAAACAGATTACCTATTAAGGTAAGCCCATCAGAATCACGGCTGACTTCTCAACACAGACCATCAGATCAAGAAGAGCTTGGAGCAAAGTATTCCAAGCCCTGAATGAAAATAACTTCCAGCCCAGAATGATGTACCCTGCAAAACTGTCACTAGAAATTAATGGAAAAACAAGATGCTGCCATGACAAAGAGGAACTGGGGGTGTTTGTGACCACCAATCCAGCCCTACAGAGAATACTGAAGGACATTCGAGAGAGAGAGAGAAAAAATACCAGGATTTTAGGAACAGTGGCAGAAAGGCCTCAGTGAGTGGGGCAGGCAGTAGAATGAAGGAGAAAACTAGACAAACAAAGGCAGAAAAATAGCAAAGCAGAAATGAGGCAGAGAAGGATAACTAGACTCTCTAATATAGATGGCCTTGATATGCTATATTGTTAATGTGTACCAGGATTTAAAACCCACATTACTCACACCACTCTGCTTAGATGTATTATATTCTGTTCCAGTCATTCTACCTGTACTAGATTTGAGGGCACAGACAGTAATCCTGAAAATAACAGGATATAGTAAGGTATTTATCTTTAATTTCCTATGAACTTAATCTAAAGCTCTGTAAAACCTACACTGTTTTACCATGACTGATCGTAATCAAATCTGGTTTGTTGGATCTCTGTTTTGTATTAATAGATTCTATTCAAAGCTGTTATGATTGATAGTATCAAATCTGAGAGTATAGGCAACTGCACTTAAGATTACAAGATCTACTAGAATATCCACTATGGTTTGATTATTACCTGCCTTTGAAGTTTTATACTGTCTACAATGTTTTATTTTTACTAATATTGTTATTTATTGCTATACTCCATTATACTGCTATATTCAATTATGCCTTATGATTTAGACATTTTATTGAAGATAATAAGTAACAACACAATAATCATTTTAGATCACCTTGTACTGTGGTTTTATATGTCTTTTTGTTTGCATGTTTTTATAGGAATTTGTTTTGTTTTGTCTTGCTAAGTTTTGTTTTTCCCTCTAATACAGAAAATATAGAAATACATGCAGAGATTCATGCATGCATAGCTGTTTATACTCTCACTGTTTGACTATTTTGTATGCTTTAATTTTGTACTTGAATAACTATTTCTAAGAGGACAATATGTAATTTATTAACTAGTGATTTCTTATTGTTTATCTTTTTTTTAGAATTCTGTATTACCTCTACCCTTTACAAGCTTTTGTTTCTCTTTAAATAAAAATAATAATAATAATAATTCTGTCCTCACAATGTTCATTTCTGCTACCTATACTTTCAATGGAGATTTTTAACTCTTGGATTTCTCTTTGGTACTTTTCATGTTATATAATTCTTTGAAAAACAGATCGGTTACATTATGTATCAATTTTTTTACCCCATGGATTTTAAGCATTTTTGGAAGCATTTTATTGCCTTCTTCTCTTGTGTTTCTTTTTCTTTTCTTTTTTTTTCTTCTTCTTTTTTTTTTTTCAGTGCTGAATTTTGTAGTGAAAAGACTTCATTACTACCATGGAGATAGTTGTCTGCTTTTCAGTTGTGCATCCTAGGCAAGGTTAACTCTAATCCTTTCCCTCCATTCCAAGATTCAATCATCTTGATTAATATGGCTCAATTTTCTTCAAATAGGTTTATTAGTCAAATAGTTCTCTGGAAAGGAAATGCAGCATTGTTGATGACACAAAGACAAACCTTTAAACACTGGCAAACAGTAAAAGCCAGTTAATAGCAATTACCACTCTTACAATCGCAGCACTGTCCACAAAAAAAGAGTCAAAGAAAAAGTAAATATTGACTCAATAAAAACCAATAAAGCTACCATAGTACCCCTCTTAGCTATAGCAAAGGGATCTATAAATCTAAGACAGACTTGAAGACAAACAAGGTAAGTTAAGATGAATAAACTGTTCTCAAATGAAGCCGTACAAATGGCCAATAAGTACATGAAAAAAGGTGTTTAGTGTCTTTGGCTATTAGGGAAATGCAAATCAAAACAGCACTAATATTTCTTTTGACTGCAGAAGGAATTTTCATTATGCTTAACTCAGAAAAACAATAAATTCTAGCAACGTTTTGGGGAAAACAGATCCTTTCTACAGTTTGGGGAAAATGTAAATTAGGACAACATCTGTTAGTATGAAAATTCCTCAATAAAACTAAAAATCAAAATTCCGTTTGACCCAGCTATACCTCTTTGGGATATCTTCCCCAAATATTTAAGACCTTATACTACAGTGATGCATCTATATCAATGTTCATAGTGACACACTTTATAATGTCTGAATTTTGGAAACAACCTATAAGACCTTCAACAAAAGGATAAAGAAAATATGGTACAAGTTAGCTATAAAGAAACATAACATTGAGTTATTTACAGGAACAGGGATACATCTAGAGATCACAATGTTAAGTGAAATGAACCAGACATAGAAAGTTATGTAACACATGATTTCTCTTATTTGATGATCCCAACATACAAGTAAATGAAAAAAAAAAAAGGAAAAAGATGATGATAGGAAACAAAGAGTAGACTTTATAGAGATACCAAGTAATTAATATATGCACATAAACAACATTAAAACAGTATCTATGTGTATATATATATATATATGTTATATATGTGACTATATATAGTATATATAACTACATATAGTTATGATTTAATGTATTTTATATATAGTTATGATTTAATATATTTTCCTAATGCCAGGACTTTTATTTTTGTCAAAGAATTCAAACTTTCCAAGTACCCACCTTCTGGCACTGCAAAAATTACTTATATATACCACACTTCTGCTTCCTCAAATATAAACTTTGAACCTCTTTCTTTTCACTGGAGGCCATCCTTATACTAAAGGGAAAACATTTTGATTATCTATTGTCATGTAACAAATTATCCAGAGCATAGTGGCTTACAACAATGCTTTACTTCCTCAGTTTCTGTAATTAGGAAGTCTAGCATGGCCAAGATAGTGGCACATGCTTGTAGTCCCAGCACTTAGGAGCCCTGGACTTTTGTAAGTTTGAGGTCAACTGGACCTATGTAGTGAGTTCAAGGCCATTCTAGAAAACATAGTGAGACCTTGTCTAAAAAAAAAAAAAAAAAATTCTAGCATGACATACCTGGACTTATTGCTTTGAAGTCTTTGCAGGTTACAATCCCCCCAAAGCTTAACTGGGAAATATATGTCTTCATGATAGTATTGAAAGCATTAATTTCTTCATGGGCTATTACACTGAAAGCTTTGGTTTCTTTTTAGCTACTGGCCAAATGCTACCCTCAGCTGACTGTTACGTGAACTTATTCATAGAACTGCTAATAATAAAAGAATGCTTGCTTACCCCCTCAGAGCAAGTAGCCAAAAAGGAACAGCAAACAAGCTGGGAGCCTCAGTCTTTTTAAACATAACCTTGTAAGTCACATCTTGTTACTTTTGCCGTATTCTGCTTATTAAAAGTCCCAAATTTGGCCTACATGCAGCAGAAAGGGATGACATAGGATTACAAATATCTAGAATTTAGGGATCACTAGGGGACATTTTAGAAGTTGTCTAACACAGGAATTTTGTCACATACTTTCAATATTTGCAAACCAGAGATTTGAAAATTATGGAAACCATGAAGAATAGCAGCATAAAACAAGATTTTGTTAGCACTGACCATGTAACATAGTCACTTTAAGAATCTAATGAAAAATACCCTTGTCATTTTTATCTAAGTGTTAGCTCATTAATAGTATGTGCATTAATAGCATAAGGCATGGTATAATTTTCATTATTCTTTTACACTTCATGGAATCATATATTGATAGAAGTGAACAAGAAACAAGCAATAATTTAGAACAATGTTCACATGCCATGGATGAGAAACACATATAGAGCACTCAGAAAAAGCCAAGCTGTAGGATGAAAATTTTGGTCTCTTCAGATTTAAGTGGCCTTCTCTTTTTACCACCTCACAACAGTATGTTGTATTTAACAGAGCAGAATGGAAAGTGAAATTCCAGCATATTCAATTTTATGGGTGCAAATTTAAAAAAAGACAGGCAAATAAGTGCCTTAAAATTCTATGAATAAGCAGACTATTTCATTTGCTAATGTTGCTATTCTGATATTTTTGATAGAAATTACTTTAGTCAGACTACATTCACATTATTTATTCTGAGAAATGCATTAAACTAAAATGAAAATTTGTGGACCCATCAGCAGGAATAAATGAACTAATTTTGTCTGTGCATAAGGAAAGTATGACACAAATTCTCAAGGTTACTCTCTCATAAACTTCAACATTTTATCACTCAGACCAGAAGATTTGTAATGAAGGAGTGCTGATAAATCTGTGCTAACACACAAACATATATACAAAACTGCACACAAAATTTTAGGGTCAGTGAAGTCACAATTCTAAATTATGTGGTTTATAAAATTTTTTTTTTATAACTTAAAAGTCCAATTTTCATTTTCTTGAAAGTGATAGATGGCAATTCATTTCTCATATCTATAACCTGCTGGTTTGTATAAGGTGAAGACAAGAGAGGTAAAATTGTGTGGGAAAGGCTAAGGAAAGGGTGCAAACACGGGTGTGTGTTACACATCTACTCAAGCAATCATTTTCTAAAGTGCTTTACCTGACTTTTGGAGAGTGATGGTCATATTAAACTTTAAAGCAGGTGCAGATCTCCTTATCATCACCCAGCAAAGGATTTGGAGTGACAACTCAATATATGGTGTTATACTTTATTTATAATTCACAAGTGGCTTTGAAATTTTGTCTTTACCCTTTCTATGAGTTCCTGTCAGTTTCCATTAGGGCTGATGTCTAAAGGACAGAGTGTGTACTTCAGTAAAGAAAAAAATATATATAAATATATATATATATATATATACACATTTGATACAACTAACTTTGGTGATGTCATTAGTTTATCGGTAAAATAAACACATTCTTTTACTTCTGAGGGTAAAATCAAAAGGTCCTAGGTCTTGATGTTTCATATTAATGATACTTTTCTTTCAAAACCTTTAGCTCTTAGCCTATATTTGTACTGGGAATTGAACTCAGGCAAGTGCTTGTGTCACTGAGCAGTATTTCTAGCTCTAACCCATATTTTTAAAAACATTTTGCATTGCTACATATGTGCTTTGTGACTGTTCATAATTACTTTTTTCCATAGAAGAAGATAAAATACTTACACTAGAATTTTTTGAGAATATGAGATAATATGCTAGAATTTCGACACAATTGTTGTTGCATAGTATGTGTGTTATAATGGACAGAAAAGAAATAACGTTTTCATGTATCATTTGGAAGATTTGGTTACCTTAGATTCCACATTAGGAAGGCCAGAACTATAGGAGACATGATAGGAAGAAAGGAAAGGCAGAGCAGAAAATAAGATAGGAGAAAAGAAATGAAATTATTGATTAAAGCATAAATCTAATGAGAAATTAAAGTGAAAGTTTTCAGAGTATTAAATTTGTTTGATCCATTGAATGTAAATAGGAGTCATAAAACTTGATTTAAATCTTTATTAATCACTTTCACCAAGTGAATTTGAGTCACCACAAAACTCTGTGAAGCTCAAAATTCTTAACTGTAGGATCTGGTCATTAATCCAAGAGGGAATTATCTTGCTGGGACACTGGAAACTTGAAATGTGGTAGATACGGAACAAAAATAAGTTCTATAGGGTTGAGGAGTGAGAAAATGTAGCTTCTGCTACTGTCAAGTGAGGAGCCTGTTTCCTCCAAGTGTGCAATAAGGAAGTTAATCTTGGAGCAAAGGAAATGAAATAAAGCACTCTGTTTAGAAAATGCTACATGAGCCTGCTGTGGTCCATCTCACTAGTCTATGGTCTCCTTTTTTCTCTTATGATGCATAATCTTTTTCAAATATTTAGACTCACGTATTTCTAATTTTCTTGCTCCAACTTTTCTCCATGTGGCTATTCACTGAACTTTGTTACATCAGTCTCTTGTGCTGGTCTCAAAGGAAATTTTGCATGTCACTTTACCGGTACTTTCCCCTTTCTCTACTTAAGAATGAGGAAACTGATGATAACAAAAATCCACCCAGAAAAAGTCTTCTAAAAATCTAACACGTGACATATTACAATGTCAATAAAGTCCTGGTTCTTAATATATTCTGCTAAGTCTATTCTTAGAGTGACTTCCTGTGATACTCCTCTCTGCTTTCATTCTGAAATTTTCACTTACATAACCCCTCTGATCTTCATTCTTAGTCAGGTGAGAATCTTATGGATCTTGCTTTCATAGTTTCTGTCAGTGGCCCCCAAGCATCATGCAATTATGCATTTGTGATTGGTTCATTGCCTAGCACTCAGATTGGTAGTGTGAGTGCTACACCTGCCTAGGGGTGGGACCAGGGAGTGATGTAACAGCGGGAAGAAGGTGTGTGTCTCTCTCTTGCTGGTTTCCGCCTTGCTCTTTGCAGCCACCATGAACTACATACAGCCCAGCCATGCCATCCTGCCTTGGAGCCAACTGAGTATGGACTGAAACCTCCAAGAACTGTAATAAATAACCTTTCCTTCCTTCAATTTGGGTATCAGGTATTTTTTCTCAGCAATGAGTAAAACATAACTAAGATACTTACCTTCTTGACCAGACGAATGAAGAAGACAAAAAGACATCTTAAAGCAAAATTGTCCATCTCTGAAGCCAATTTATTTTAGTCTTTTATAGGACAGAGATCTGCTTAGTTAGGCACACCAGAATAGAGTAAGCCCCTTGCTTTTTGAAGCACTCAGGAAATGAGAATTATTTTTGTTAATTTGGTCAGTGAATTAATTTTTAAATGAATTTAAGGATCGAGTCAAGTGAGGCTACAGCAATTCCACCAATCATCATCATCATCATTCACACACAAACACATATACATTGTGATAAAAGACAGGAGCAGAGGTAGATAAATTAAAGCTCAACAAGGTCTGCATCCTGCATGAAGAAAATATAGATAGAGATATTTCTTGGTTTCAACCAAGTGTGTCTGACAACATTTATCAATTCTGTGGAGAAACTCTCAGCTTATTTAAGAACCTCAACTGATAATATTTGATAGCTTGCCTGCATGATAATGCATCTGAGTTGTATAAAGGACAGCAAGAGACAAGAGATAGAATATCTCATAGCCCTGTCCACAAACCATGCACATTTTGCCAGCTATGCAATATGATAATCACTGAAACAAAAGAGTTTACTCACAGGATGTCAAAGCATATGGAGATGAAAGAACAACCTCCCTCCCCAAAGACACAATTCAGAAATAATTCAAAGAATAAAGCAATAATGCTACCAAAGGCCTGAGGGAAGATGTTTGCACATGAAGTAAACAGTGAGGTGTCCATCTGCAGTCAACCTTTTCACCTCTTCACAGGGCACACAGTCAGATAATGGCAGCATCTGTATGATTTCAGGGTAGGATTTTTGGTCCTCTAATATCAAAAGATCACCTTGTTGGCCTCCAAATGCCCAACTAAAAAGTAAGTAGTTTCAGAGAAGCATTCTTAAAAAATAATGTAAGCAGGCATTATCATTCTGACTCACTGTCACAGGTTTCATCCAAAGCAAAACTAATGGGAGGCTGACAATATATTGCTCTTCTGTGTGTCCTTCAAAATACATAATGGCTTTTAAAGTCAACTAAATGCATGCAACTACAAATAAGTGTAAGTTTATTTAGGTTTTCCCACAGTTTTGGTTTTTACACCAGTAGATGAGCACATTTTTCTCTGGGTTTACCATTTTTATCTTACAGTCTAAAACTTTGATTTCAAGTTTCACGCTGCAGGTGAGATTTTGCCAGCTCTTTTTTGAGTATTAATTTTTCAAAGCCCTGCTTCTGTATGAGTGCACTATGGTTAGAGGCACACAGAATAGGTGCCCAAGTAACATGAGCTGATTTTCAATCAGACAACAGTATATAAGAAAGTACAGGAGAAACAAGAAAAATGTGTACATTGTTAGCTTTTGTTAGTGGCTGTTTCTCTTTTTGTTTTGAAGGCAAGAAGTATTTTATGGTTCTTGGGTTCATCAGATGTAATGAAATAAACACAGTGGTTAAAATAGAGTTTACAAGAAGACTATGCTATAATAAAAATAAAACCAATTACATAACTACAAGAAAAGGCATAAATATCCCAAATAAAAAAAAAAAAAAACTAGTGTAAGCAATGTATTTACTTCAAATCCCTAGAGGAAATAAGACACAATAGTGCTGAAATCAACGTTTCTTAAAAATAATCAAATTCTATTACTAACCTTGATAAATACTATATATTTATTTGAAGTTTTATTGCACTGTGTTTAATAAAATACCAGAGGATTTTTGAGTTGTATAGAGGATGTTAATATTACATCCCTTTCATAAAACTTGAAATAATTACTAAATATTTACAAACTACATTTATGTGAGTAAATCCATCACCTTTGTGCAACAGAAAGATTCACCACATCTTTCCCCCCTTTTCAAATGTTACTGCTATATTTAATTTGTTAATTCACTGGAAAAACTATCTTAGAATGTAAAAGGTGAGACATACAGCTTTTGCTATCATTTTGACACCTATACCCATCTACTTGAAAAACACTCTATGTGGCCATTTTTTCTTTCCTTTGACTACTAATTAGGTTCAGGTCAGATTCATCTTTGACCATGTCATGATAAAAATTTTTCAAATACTATAAAAATATTTTCAAATACTAGAAAATATTTCATTCTAAAGAATGGCATCTAATTATCTTTAAATATAGTCAAATAATAGAATTTCATGGCTTATGGTCATAGCTTAGCATTACCATTTGTCCGGCTTACAAGGAACCTAGAATTTGGTTTCCTAACATCATGAAATTTTAAAAATGCCACTTCCCATTGCTCATGGTCACTATGATTTTTTGTAGTAATTTTATCATCTTATCAAGCTCTTCTTTAAACATGAATATTTGAGACAAGACAACACAAGACAATATTGTGTTAAACTCTGGACCTGCAACTGAGATGCTGTGCAACCATGTCAAATACCTTCACTTCTTTCATGAAATGTAAAAAATTATTCCAATTATTCTTATGAATGGTTCTGAGAGACAGATATGGTAAGTCTTCAATAAACATAGATAAACTAGACAGAAAATCAGCAAAGAAATAACAGAACTGAATCACACCTGTGAGCAAATGAATTTGATAGATGTACAGAGAGTGTTCCAGACAACAACATCAGGATATACATTCTTCTCACCACTAAATGGGACATTCTCTAAAATAGACCATATACTAACCAACAGAACATATTTAAGTAAATGCAAAAGAATTGAAATTATCCCATGCATGTTATCGGATCACAGCGCCATGAAACTGGAAATTAATGATAAAAGTAACTGCAAAAACACCACAATGACATGGAAATTAAATAATACACTCTTGAGCAATCAGTGGGTCACAGAAGAAATTAAAGAGGAAATTAAACAATATCTGCAAGCAAACAAATACAACTTACCGGAACCTGTGGGGTGCAATGAAAGTGGTCCTCAGAAGAAAATTTATTGCACTGAGTTCCCACATTAGGAAAACAGAACAAACTCAAATAAGCAACCTGATATTGCACCTGAAACATCTAGAAAAAGAAGAGCAAGCCAAGTCCAAAGTCAAAAGAAGGGAGAAAATTATAAAGATCAGAGCAGAAATTAACACAATAGAGACCAAGAAAACAATTCAAAGAATCAATGAATCAAAGAGTTGATTCTTTGAAAGAACAAATAAAATTGACAAGCCCCTAGCCAAACTAATTTAAAAAAAGAAAGAAAAGACTCAAATTCATGCAATACAGAATGAAAAAGGAGAAATCACTACAGACCCTGTGGAAATACAGAAGATCATCAACGACTATTTCAAAAACCTCTACTCTCATAGGTTCGATAACACAGAAGAAGTGGACAGATTCCTAGAAACATACGAACTACCAAAGCTGGATCAAGAAGTTGTAAAACTGCTGAATAACCCAATTTCTATTAATGAAATTGAAAATGTAATCAAGTCCCTACCAACAAAGAAGAGCCCAGGCCCAGACGGTTTCACTGCGGAATTCTACAAGAAACACAAAGAAGACTTAATGCCAACACTCTTCAAACTGTTCAATGAAATCAAAAGGGAAGTAATTCTCCCTAAGTCATTCATGGAAACAAATATCACTCTAGTATCAAAACCTGAGAAAGACCCAACTAAAAAAGAACTACAGGCCCTAATGAACACAGATACAGAAATTCTCAGTAAAATATTGGCAAACAGGATGCAGCAAATCATCAAGAAGATTATACACCATGACCAAGTGAGATTCATCCCAGGCATGCAGGGATGATTCAACATACATAAATCAATAAATGTAATCCACCATATCAATAGAATCAAAAGCAAAAATCACATGATCATTTGTATAGATGCAGAAAAAGCTTTTGATAAGATCCAACACCCATTCATGATAAGAACCTTACAGAGAATTGGAATAGATGGTCTTTACCTCAATTTGATAAAGGCCATCTATGACAAACCAACAGCCAGTGTCATACTAAATGGCCAAAAACTGAAAGCTTTTACCTTGAAATCATGCACAAAACAAGGATGTCCCTTATCATTGTTCCTATTCAATAAACATTAGTTTCTATTATTGTTCAACCATTACTATATAAAGGCTTTGGATAATGATGTTTTATATATTTTCAACCTTTTTTCTAGACTGCTTTATGTAGCAATTTTATGTACCATTGAAAGGCCAGATCTGATTCTTTACTTGAATAAAAATGTTCCAGCATAATCTCTCTATCTCTCTTTCTCTCTTCCCCTCTATCTCTCTCTGCCCTCTCTTTGTTTTTCAGCAGAAATTCTTAAGATGTGGTTAACAACATTTTAAAACATAACTTCATATTGCTTTACCTGTCAGAAGAGCTACTTTATGGGAAATAAGTATATGTAAGTAAAATGTGTGTGTCACCTCTGGGAAGCTGTTAAAGATGGGGCTGTGCAGGATTAAGTTGCTAAACACAGGAACCTCTGGGTGTGCTGGAAAAGCTCACATGCTCAGTGCTCTGAAGTCAAGATAATACCACAGCTGAGGTGGCCAAGGACATGGGCTGCTGACACACCCTATTCCAAAGCAGTAAAGTTGCCAACCTTAGATATCAAACAGCTGTCTTAACTGGCAAAATTTACTGCTTAGAGAACTCTTTGAAATAACTTCTTAAGATCCTGTTCAGTTCTTACCTTGTCTCAGTATCTCCTTCCTGTGTTTCAAAACAAATATATATATGTATATATATGGGCTGTCCAGGGAAGCTCATTGTCTTAATGGAGAGAGAGAGAGAGAGAGAGAGAGAGAGAGAGAGAGAGAGAGAGAGAGTCCTGACCTTTCTGGAAGCCCCCCAAATCATACTACTACTCTCTTTTATTTAAGCCATTCATCATCCACTGGTTCAGGAGATTTGGGCTAGGCCAAGACCCTGATAGGAGGTGGATAAGAAACCGCAATGTCTTCAAAAGGTATTCTCAAAGGTGAAAAAAAGAACAGGCTCTGTGAAGTAGCAGTCTTCCCACCAGGCTGCTTTGGGCTGAATTGTGTCCTTCCTAAATACTCATGTTGAAATCCTAACCCTCAATATTATAATACTGTATTACGAAGTTGGGACTTTGGGAGGTGAATAAACCAGAAGGGTGCATCCCCTCATCAACAGAGTTAGTGGCCACATAAAGGAAGCCTAAGAGCTTCTTGCCTCCTTGTAGCACTTAAGGACACATCAAGAAGATTCTGTCTAGGAAAAAGACATCATCAGACACTGCGTCTGGGGTACCTCCATCATGTAACTCCAACGGTACAGACTATGAGTTGTTCACAAGCCACTTCCTTGGAGGTCTTTTGCTAGAGCAGCCCAAACCAGCTAAAACAAGATTATGGGAAGTGCTTAGAAAGCATCTACTTTGGGGGGCGTTTCTGTTCACAATTATCTACCATTTTTTAACATTCCTAATTCTTTTTAATAAAAGCCTAATTCTTTATTGATTCCTTTTCCTACTACTTTTTCTCTTGCAAATATGTCCTAAATAAAACATAAAGATACCACAGACACACTTAACCCTGTAGGGCCACCCACTGAGTTCAATGTTATGGTTGACACTTCTTTTTTCCATTTTTTTTTTTTTTTACAGAATGTCTGTCAAGCTGGAGACATTAGAAAATGATGGATTTTAATATCTTCCTCGTAGGAACTGGGGTTATGTGCTGTACATCCATCATTCACAAGCTATTAGTGATCAGAGTCTGCAATGGTCACTTAAGTACATGGACTGTGCTATTATTTCTGATATTATGAAAGCTAAAGTGGGAATGAAAGAAAATTTAAAAGGTAAGAAATAGTCTCTGGATGCAACTAAAGATATAGAAGTGCGTACTCTAATGACAACTTTTTAAAAGTGTGACTTGGTATACCAGCACTATATTCATCATGTTAATTTTAGCTTACTGAAGAATAAAAAGATATATAAAAATGCCATTAAATCTATCATATTTAGTGAATTATACATGAAGTAGCTATTTTACACAAAAATAATTATTTGTACATTTGAACTAGTGGATTCTTAAAACCCATTTCCTTTTATAAAATAATTAGTTTTTGTACAAGAAGATAGAAATATTTATCAAAACTAGTTATTCTTTGCCAATAAATCTTTTGCCTGCATGTGAGTATGAAAATAGATTTTACATCATGTCACAAAAATTTACACTTTTTGTAACTCTTCCCAATGTATCTTTCCATCTCTCAATAATTTTTGCAAATCAAACAAAATATACATGGATCGTGAGATAACCCATAACACATCTTTGAACTTTTCTTCTTTGACTGTAGTTATTAGTGCCTATTTTCATCTACTTTGATCTAGTTATGTCCTAATAGTATGTGTACTTGTACAGTTGAAAGAGTGGGTGGGATGGGTTGGTAGGTTAAAGAGTTTACAGTGTCTATCATATATAAGCTTCAACTATTACATTCCATGCAAGATTGGTTAATTATATATATATATATATATATATATATATATATATATATATTTACTTATATTGATTGTGCTGGAACTGAAAGAAAAATAATGTTTCTATATTAGCAGCCAAATTTTTTCATAATGAAGATTGAGGAACAAATTTGTGAGATGATTTCTCAAAATCAACCTTTTTCCAATATCCATGAATTACAGAAGAACATATGCAGCTTAAAAAATTGTCTCATTGAAGTTGTGTTTCACTTCAATCAAGGGAGCTAATTAGATATATTTTTAAGACCAAAGATATATTCTTCTGAAGTAATATCCCTAACACTAACAAGTTGAATCATATGCATGTTGAATACACGTTTTTTAAAGAAAGAAAAATAAATAAAATAAAATTACCAAACAAAGCAATATGAGGCTACATAGTATTTTGTTATCCTCAAAGTATCTACTTAGAATATAAGATATAGGCAAGAAAAATTTTGAAATGGTATTAACACAAACCTTTATTTTTAATGAACTAAGAGAAACTAGTAATATAACTATCTTAACTGCCTTGCATTTTTTCCTTCCATTTAACTATAAAAGTGTCAACTTTATCCTTTTTTGAGCTAAGTAGTACTTCATTGTATAAAAAGACCACATCTTTATAATTCATTTCTCAGTTACTGGGCATTTGGGTTGTTTCTAAGATTTAGCTATTATAGACTGTGCTGTTGTTAAGATGGGTGCACATATATTGTTATGGCATATTTTTAATTCCTCTGGGAAGATCTCCAGAAGGGGAATAGCTGGGTCAAATGAGACCTTTATTCTGAATTTTTTGAGGCATATCTATACTGATCCCACAGTGGTTGCACCAGTCTACACTCCTGCCAACAGTGGAGGAGTGTTGCTTTTTCCCCACAGCCCTGCCAGCATTTGTTACTGGTTGCTTTCTTGATGATAGCCATTCTTCCTGGAGTGAGATCAAATTTCTGTGTTGTCTTAATTTACATCTCTCAAACGAAAAATGATGTTGAATATTTTTTCATATATTTATTTGCTATTTGCATTTCTTCATCTGAGAAGTGTATTTTCATTGCTGATGACCATTTTTGGGTTGAGTCTTTGAATCTGGGGGATTTAAAAAATTTTTTTTTTCATTTCTTTATATGTTCTATATGTAAGTCCTTTGTCTGATGGACAACTGGCCATAATTTTTTTCCTACTCTATGGGTTGTCTTTTTATTTTGTTAGTGATTTCCTTTACTATTTGAAAGCTTCTTAATAAGGTGTGATAAACTCACAAAGAAAGAAATTAGGGAAACCATATTCTTCACAACAGTCTAGAAAAAATAAATACTTAGGAATCAATCTATCAAAGGAATTAAAAGATCTATGCATCAAAAAGTTCAGTACTCTAAAAAAGAGATCAAAAAGGATATCAAAAAATGGAGAAATATCCCTTTTTCCTGAATCAGAAGAACCAACATAGTGAAAATGGTGATAATCTGTAAATTATTATACAGATTTAATGTAATCCAAATCAATACCATTAGCAAACCTACAGAACTAGAGAATAAATTCTTAAAATTCAAACCTAGAATAGTAAAAGCAGTTCTGGAAAACAAAGACAAGGCAAAGGGCATCACAAACCCTAACCTGAAATTATACTTAAAGCTACTGTGATAAAATCAGCATGCAATTGGCAATAGAAAACCAGGATAAAAGAGAACAAAGCGGACAAATAGGAAAAAAACAAAAAACAAAAAAACACAGACCTGAGGCTCAGTGAAACAGAATAAAGCATGAAGACACAACTCCAAACACACTGTCACTTTATCTTTGATGAAGGGGCCAAATATGTTAACTGGAGAAAATGATATTCTCTTCAATAAATAATGGAGAAAAAATTGCCTTTCCCCATGCTGCAGACTAAACCTAGACCCATGTCTATCACCATGCACTAAACTAAGATCAAAGTGGATTGAAGATCCAAAATTAAAACAGAAACACTAAATTTATAGGAAGAGAAAATAGAAATCTTGAAGACATAGATGTAGGTATGGACTTCATGAATCTGGAAGTTTTATAAGAAAAAACAAAATAGCTCAAGGAGTAGTATACTCTTTGGAAAATGGGAGAATTTAATTTTGCATTAACTCACTACATGCAGCTAATGGTTCTGGACACTGTATACAAAAGAAAATTAACACAGACAGAAAAAGAGAAAAAGGTAGACCAGTTGATAATCCAGACCTCAAATAATGACAAGACAGTGAATTCTGGATTGCAGTTTGTTTCATGTTGTGAAGATTTGGAGCTAAAAAGGACAAAAATACAATGTCTAGGGATAACATAAAACCCTTCCCTAAGCCAGTGTTGAATGCAAATAAAACACACTGAGGATGAGTGAAGAAAATAAATAAAACTTATGGGAAATAATTATTATACCACAGTGAAAGTTACAAAGAAAAGCCTTTATCTTTATCCACTCCCAAAGAAATCCAGAAAAGGCCATAGATTGTTACCTTTTTCATCATTTAATGATGTGAAGCCACCCACTCAAAAAGCTGTTTTACTTAGAGCTTACTAGGGAGTTGAGGTTTGTCTATCCAATAAGCCATTATAAGGTTTCAACTAATGGAAATCATTTTAACGGGATGAATAAAAATAAAGTATTTTGAGAAAAGAGAAAACATAAGAAAAACGAAATGAAAAATTTAAATTGTAAGTCACAAAAGTCAGCATTAAAAAAAAAAACTCAGTGTATGAGCTGAAATGGAATGGAAGAGACAGAGGATAGAATCAGTGAAAACCAAAGTTAAATAATAGAACCTGCTCACTACAACCAACAGGAAACCTATACATACAGACTTGAAATAAAATATAGTGTCAACTGTGGCATTTAGAGCTATGTAAAAGAACAATCTTTTCACTGGAGTCCTAGAACGAGAAGATGAGGAAAGTGGTGCTGAAAAACATACCAAAGAAATAATGTTTGAAACTTCTGAAATAAGCATAAACCTGACAAAAGAAGAGGTTATATAAGCTAAACAGTTTAAAATAGTGAGAACTCTACACACTTCCCCAAAATCACAAACTTCTCAATAATAGAAGCAAAGAAATATCATGAAAATATCTAGACACCTTAAGTACACAGAGAAAACAGTTCAAATAATGAATGATCTTTTGTCAGAAAAAAAGAAGGTAGGACAGAAGTAAGAAGGAAGAGGCAGCAGTTTTCAAGTGTTGAAAAATACTACATCTTCAGAAGCCTCTGTCCATCAAAGTTATCCTTCAAGAACAAAAGGAATATTTACTAACCAGCAGATGCAGAAAAACTAAAAGCACTTGCCCTCATAGTTGGACACTAAAAGTACGGAAAAAGGGAATTCCCTAAACAGAAGGGTAATACCCAAAGAAACCCTGAAGCATTAAAAAGAAAGAGCTCAATAAAGAAAAATAAATATTAGGGATGTTTATTCTTCTTTTGACTCTCCTTAAATAATATTTGGTAGGTAAAGCAAAAAGTTACAGCACTCTGATTTGTTTCTAAGTGAATGTAGTAAAATTTTTAAGAAAATTATAAATGGAGAGGTTAAAAAGGTTTGCATGTATATATTCCTAACTTGAGTTGATGAAACAGTAGCCATAGACTGATGTGTGTGTAACATTATACCATTAGCAGCTCTACTAAATAAAAACAAAACAAAAAGTATACAAAAAATATCAAGCAAAGAAATTGATAAACACTGTAGAAACATCCAAATGAATTTGTAAAAAGTAACCAAGTAACACAAAAAATAAAAACCAGGAAAAAGACAATCAATGGGATCCAAAAATAAAGTGACAGACAAAACCTTATATTTTAATGATTACCCTAAATGGAAAAGATTGGATTGAAACATAAGATACAACTATGTACTATGTCATTTCTTATATAATAATGCACACAATTCAAAAGTACAAAGAAGAAAGAGATATATGAAAATTAATAAATAATAAACAGGAATGACTACAATAATACAAGGAAGACTTCAGAGCAAAATAGAAATTTGCCAGCAATGAAAAATATTATATAATAACTAATATATTGACCCACAAAAAAGATAGTGCAATCTTAAATAAATGCACCAAATAACTGAGTATAGCAGCAAAACAGATGGATCAAAAATAAGTAAAAACAAAAGTAGTTGTAGAAAAATGCATAATCTTAGTTTAAGATTTCAACAGCTCTAATTCAGCAATCAGTAAAACATACATGAAGAAGTTAAAAAAAATCATGAAAGAGATCAAAACATCAACTAGCTGTGTCCGATTGACATTTATTGAACATCTCAATTTGAATACCCATTCTTTTCAAGTTTTCAGAGTACATATGGTCAACCTTAGTCAAAGAAGAAATTTCGAAGGAAGTTTTTTGAAAAAGTAAGCCACAATCTGGGGAGCTAAGGCTGCAGGAGATGAGTTCCAGCCCACCAGCACTGGCCTGGGGAGAGTTTAAGACCATCGCTCCCAGTGGTTAAGTGCCTGGACAGATCCCTAAAACACTGGACTATGCTCTGGAAGTTTCGCTGGCCTGAGTGGACCATGCCCAGCGACCTTCTTACAATCTAGGGAGCCAAGGCCACACGAGGTGAGTTCCAGCCTGCCAGAGCTGGCCCAGGGAGACTTTGGGACCATTGCTTCCAGCGCTTAATAGCCCTCCTAGCTTCCTAAAACACTGGACTTGGCTCGGGAGGTCCTGTGGGCCTGACTGGGTCATACTCAGTGACCTTCATTCAGTCCCAGGAGCTAAGGGCACAGGAGGTGATTTCCAACACGCTCAGGGGAAGCTTTGGAACATCGTTCGAAACACAAAAATATAGGAAAATGACAAGACGAAAGGCCAAAATGCAATCTCAAACCTCCAGCCCATCCCAAGAAAGCCTAAGAGCCATGTACATAAAGGAAAATATAAGCCATACACCTGAAATGCCTGAAATGATATCAACTGAAATAAAGAAGCAAGTCTGGGAAGCTATAAAGGAACTAAGCAGAAATAATCTCCCAGGTAAAAGAAGAAGTGATAAAAGTAAAGAAAGAAATATTGAACACAGCTAAAGAAGATATAGTTTAAAAAATTAGAGGAACAATGCAAAGACATGGAAACTGAATGAACAATATAAGAAACAAACAGAATACATGAAGCAGATTCAAAGAGATATACAAGGAAGTCAAAAATTCCATCAAAAGTTGGCAAAACTGCATCAAAAAAAGTGAAAATAGAATTTCAGACCTCAAAGACAAGATTACAGCTTGTGAAAAGGAAAGATCTTAAAAAAAAACAAGGAATCAGGAAATAACAAATTAACAGCTGCAAGATGATGCAAAGAAAAACAACCTAAGGTTAATAAGGATAAATGAAAAACAAGGGGGCAACACAAATGATATCAAGAGGCTCTTTACAGAAGCAATAGCTGAAAATTTCCCAAACATAAGAATGGAAAGTGACATATGGATTAGTGAAGCATATAGAACTCCAAATAGCCATAAGCAAAATGAAAAAGTAAGCCATAATGAACGCATTATAAAACAAGGCACTAAAATGTTCAGGACCCTCCTAAAGTGCCGCTGAGAGGGAAATCTATAGCATTAAATTCAAATGTCATAAAAAGAAAAAATAATCTCGATTCAGTAATCAGTTTGATATCTTAAAATCATGAAAAAGAAGTGCAAATAAACTCAAAAGAACACAGACAAAAGATGAAATCAGTGATACTGGAAGCAATAGCAAATGAAAAAAAAAATCAATTAAATAAAAGAAATACTTGGAAAAAATTAGTAAGTTTCCACAAAGTCTGATAAACCAAAAAGGAGACAAAATATCTCCTTCTGCAAAATGATAATAATGAGTATTCTGAGAACTCTACATGCATAAATTTGACAAACTAGATGAAATGGACCAATGCCTAAGAAAACACAAACTATCATAACTCACCCAAACTGAAACAGATAATCTGAATACCCCATATCTATTAAGGAAATTAGATTTAAAATTAAATTTTCCAAAATAAAAATTCCCATTCCCAGATGGCTGCACAGGAGAATTCTAACAAATGTTAAAGAAAAATTAACACCAGTTCTACACAATATATTCCAGACAGTGGAAGAGAACAATTTACAAGTCATTACATAAAATTTGTATTACTCTGATAGCAGATCTAAACAAAGATGCTGCAAGAAAATTATACTCTAATGCCCCTTAGTACCACTAAGACAAAATTTTCTTAACATATTATTGAAAAGTAGAATTCAGAGCTGAGGATATACAGCAACACAGGTCCTCATTTCAATTTCCAGTGCAAAAAAAAAAGGAGAATTCAGAAACATGTGCAAGCATTGAATATGGCACTCAAGAGGATTTGCTCCCACAAGGAGAGTCTGGTTCAATATTCAAGAGGATAAAAATTTTTAAAATCACCTGATCATAAAAGTCAACGTAGAAACAATATATAACAAAATTCGACATTCATTCTTTTTTTATGACAGTGGAGCCACAGCTTTGTTTGCATTATTAGTGCCTGTTGGCATACACGATGATTACATTCACTGTAAGGAGTTGATACACGTACATAATACATCATAATTGCTTTTAATTTCTCTTCTTCTCCCTTCTTTCCCTGAATCTCTTTGTCTCATTCTTGATAAAAATTCAGGAAAGTGAAAATACCAACCTCCTGAGTTTGATAAAGAACATGGTCAAAACCCTCATTTAGCATTGTATCTAATGATATTCAGAATACCACAAGAACATCTAATCATTATTTAGCATATCAGAAATTCTAGCCAGTAAAAGTAACAAGAAATGAAAATAAAAGTTAGACTAACTAGAGAGGGATAAAAAGTCTATGATTGCAGATTTTAAAAAGTCACCAGAATGCCTAAAATCTCTAGAACTAATAAAACAGATAAGATTTTAGATACAGACACAAGACAAATATATGGATCAATTATATTTCTATAGCAATGAAGATGTATATATTGGAAATTAATTAACAATAAATATAATTAATATTAGATATAATTACAAAAATTTGAATATCTAGATGTAAGCCCAGAAAATAATGTATAAGATTTTATTGACTAAAACTATAAATGCCAGTGAAAACAATAAAAAGTCTAAATTAAAAAAAAGAAACGTATGTGTTACAGCTGAGAAGACTCAGCAAAGATGTGACTTCTCCCCCAAGTTAAACGTGAGTTAAATGCAATTCCTTTGAAAATTACAGCAAAATTTCCAGCAATATAGCCAATATTCAAAAAAATTTAATGAGAAGGTAATGTTACTAGAGTAGCTAAACAATTTTGAAAAAAAAAGGGAAAAATCAGTCTACTAATTTGAATACTTTCTGGTTTTAGTGTTATTAGTAGAAAGACAGGCATATATGTCTTTGAAACAGAAGAGAGAATTAAGAAATTGACCAACATAGGTAAGGCCCAACTGGTTTCTGACAGTTTCAGACACAATTTGGTAGGAACAAAATAGCCTTTCAACAAATGTAGTCAGAAAAATTGACTATCATAGGCATAACAATGAACTCTTCTTCTAATTCTGAAACTTTGTATAAAAATGAACTGATAAGCATATTCAACAAATTTTAAAACATAATTTTAGTTTGAAAACTAAACAAAAAATTCAATATTGAGGACTAGTCAAAGATTTCAGTGCACAAAAATAAAAAATAGATCAGTCCTAATGTAAGACATAGCCTTGAGAAATAAAACTGTAACACACTACTGTCTTAATATTGATGTTTAATTATAGTAAATGACAGAAAACAAAAAGCAAAACAAACAACAAAAAAAGCCAAATATAGTGGTAAATGCTGGTAAACCCAGAACTCAGGAGGCTGAGGCAGAAGGATTGCTGTAGTCATGGCTACATAGTGAGTTTGCGTCCAGCCTGAACTATATAACAAGACTGTCTCAAAAGAAAACAAAGCAAAATTGAACAGAATATATAGAAAACATACTATACTAATGAAAGATAATAGTATTAAGGAAAAATGTCCTGAGGGAGATATTAACCCTCCATATAATTCATTTAATTTTCTTTAAATTACTTTAAATATTAAAGCTTATTAATTAAAATACAATATAATCCATATTAGATAGCATTGCATTCCTATAATGCAATACATCATTGGTAAAAGAGTTTCTGGGTAAATTCCTGCCATGAGAAACAAGTTGGAGTAAAGAATAATCAATATTAGAAAGGGAGCAGTGAGGAGCTGGATTTGCAAAGAAATATATTGGATACTTGTCAGAGACTCTTGCTAATTTGTAACAAAACACAACACAAATGGGGAAGTTCTCCTTATTTCAGTGGTAACTAAAAATTAATTAACTTCTCTGACTAGCTCATAAACAATGACCTACATGCAAGCAATTGATTCATGAACTTGGAGGATTGAGCCTAACAACATATCCATCTACAATGCCTCTTACATCTTTAAAATTTTGGGTTTATAAGTAAAATATGAGGTGATGAATAGAATTTACATATAATTTTCACATGTTTCACCACTAAAGATTTTTTCTATCACTTTTTTTAAAACCTACATTTTATCTTTGTCTAGAAAATGAACTAAATTTTAAATCAATGCCTATTTTTGTATGTTGTTATTTTTAAATGCATGTCCATATTTCATTGAGAACATTTAATTGCCATGAGACAGATAACTAGGGTTTTACTGAGATGATATCATTTCTTCTCCCAAAATATGAAAAATGTGATTTTATTTAACCCATGTAACTCTATTGAAATTCCCCCCCAGGCTTTGAAAAATACTGACATTTTGTCCTGGAAATTGCATTAACTTTATTGGATTTTTATGAAGATTAATGAATCACACTAAACTTTACAAAAAGTTTAACACGGTCAATAAAAACAACAGGAACATTAAATGTTGAGAATTTCGTTAACAGCATCACCACCAGCACCAATGACCTCCTTCCCTCCACTTTATCATCATTTATCACTTTCTGTTAGCTGTATTCCAAACACACTTAGAATAGAACAAGTATTACATAATTACACCCCTTGCTTTGTCTCTGCTGAAATCGAATCACCCTTCTTTTACAGTTAGCGGTGGCTACTTCCTTAAGATTAAACTTCCTTTTCATAGGGTTATCTTCATCTCCAGCCATCCTAAAAACTACCTGACTCCATGTTTTTTCTTTCTCACATGTTTCAGTTGTTTAATTCAGAAAAATGTACACATTCTAACTGCCAAGCTGAGATAACGGAGATACCATTAGCCACGAATCATACGCTTTCAAGAAATCATCATCCACTAGGAATAAGTCATGCCCTTGGGTACCTTTTCGTCCTAAAATTATCTGTTCTCACCACAGGTATGAATATTCAGCTCTGTAATGCAACATTACATTCTTCTTCCCTTCTCTTTCTCCTCTGTCCTTTTTCTTTCACTCTCTTTCTCCCCTGTTGCTGCATTTATCATTTACTAGATGCACAGAACTCCTTGTTTATTGATGGAATAAAGGGAATCCTAGTACTGTCTTTTATTCTGTAATTATAACATTTGTTAGCCATTTGGTAGGTACTTTTAGGGACACCGAGGCCTGTAGAGAAGCAGCTTCTGCCATGTAAGTTATCTTTCATATTTCTTCAAAGTTGTGTTTTTGTTTGTTTGCTTGTTTGTATGCATATTGTGGATCATCCAGAATAACTGACAAAGAAACAGCCAAAATCTCCAAGAGACTCTCACTCATTCTTTTCAGGTGGCCTTTTTCATAATAATACTGAATTCTCTGCCCACAGGTATTCCTCAGTACGAAGGATCGTGGCAGACTCTCCACATGATGCTCAGTCTTTCCTACATGAATATACATGTTTCCTCAATGAAAGATCCCTTACTTTCTCTGTTGTGGTACATGCTGCTTTGAAAATTGTCTCCAGTGTACATTTTGCTTACTGAAGGTAATACACCTTTATCCCATCTATTATCCCCTGAGATAGATCTTGGCTTTCTCTTGGGGGATGAACCCATTGGGTTTGGTTACACTTCCCCTAAACAAAGTCAGAGAAAGTAGTCTTTTACACCAAGAATGTCAGAGCTCTTTGCCTCTTCCTTAAATATCAGCTCTGGCAAGTAATAGCCTGGCTATGAACCCATACTGAGTATCTTCCCTCAGCCCCTCACTCAAGAGGCTTAGGACATTTGTTTCTATATCCTCTGTTTTTGGTATTAAAAGTAAAACCTTTGCAGTCGGCTTGAGATTTAACTTTGTCCAAGTTTGGATTGTGAAATGCACTTGTGTCCAGACTTGTCGCATTTGATTTCCTCCTGTGCTTTTTCCTCTTGGCTTTTTAAATTAAAGTGCTAGTCCCTGGAGTTGTATCACTTGCCTGAAGCTGTCATCCTGTCCAAAGGTAACAACACTGTATTTACTATTACCAAAAAAAAAATAAACAAATAAATAAAAGGAGAATGAAAGAATTGTTAGACCTATTAGTGATAGTGTCTTTTCATTATAAAATAATAAACTAACTGATAGATTGTGCCAGAGGTTCTAGTTTTTAAAACCTTTTCCGCAGCTAACCATTCAGTTCATATATTTGTCCTTTCCAAAATAAAAGGAGAATTTAATCAACACAAACAGATTGATTCTTTAAAATGGAAGTTCCACACTGATGAAAAGAGTTTAAGTGCAATTGCATCTTTATGTCTTAGGAGAAAGAGTTTTAAAAAATTAAAAGAAATAGGTTATAAAAATGGATCATTTTCATTTTTGACCTCAATTTTGTCAGGGCTCTAATATGTTTACTAAAAGGGAATATTTTATGAATCATGACTATATAAACTAGTTGCAGTTGTAAATTACTGGGGGTTACAAAACTAAAAGAATATCTATTTATAGAAAATAAAATTCTACGAATTACTTTTCATTTTTTAATTGGGTACAGACGTGTGCTAGGTATATTTAGAAGTATTTTAATTGCAAACAAAGTGCCAAAGACATTTTTATATGTAGTCTTTTGATATCTGCATGCTTCTTTTGTCTAATTTCACATTCTAAATATTTCTGAATGCGTAACAAGCTTCATTATTAAGTCACAGGCCTAGAAGATAGAGATACAACCTATTATATATCAGAATGATAAGATCTAAGAATATATATTACAATTGAAATAAAAGAATGATAGGGAGATACTTCTAACAAGGTCAATTATGCAGAAATAAACTCATGGATAACATGAAGGATTTTATTTCATGAACTATGCACTAAAGAAGTATCCAAAAGTAATAATTTATCTCTGCAGTCACCCTCACCTCTCTGTTAGATCTCAAATGAATCTCAACTCTAATCAAAGTCAGTATTAGATATTAATCTCATTAGTCTATTAATCTTAACTCAGCTAAATCCTTGAGGTTAAAGATGACCAAATCAGAACACTTCTGAGAAAGAAAACATGATATATAGACACTGGATTATTGAAGAATACTCAGAGTATTTAACTATAATAAATATCTGATTACTGGTATCTAAAAAATTACAAACAAATGTATACTATGGTGAACAATGAAGAATTATGTAAATGATGCCACTTTAAGGGGCACAATTTCAACTATTTGTCTTACCTTGTAAGATTAAGCAAAAACAACTGGATGATATTATAACTATCTAACAATTGCACTTAATAAGAAAATACATGATGAAATGTCCAAGGGTAATGTGAGTGTGTGTGTGTGTGTTATTATGACATCTGCTTGGGGAACAATAGAGTATCATTTCCCAACTGTGACTGAATAGCAAATTAAAAAAATACAGAATATTATTGTCATATTTACTATTACTACCATATTAATCCAGACTCAATATGATAGTTAAATTGGACTGTCAAATGGATTGGCTTCAGAGGTAGTTAGGGTTTAGTAAAGCATATTTCTGTATGCATCTGGGTAAATCATAGTCATGACTTGGGATAGTGTATATAATCATTGACCTCTTCTTGGCTCTGTTTTCCTGATCTGCTAAGATCAGGCTATGATGAAGTTGGCAGTTTTGCTCCATCATGCCCTTCCACAGTGACATTTCTACCTTTCAACCAGTTGACCATGAGCTGAATCCACTTAAACTGTGAGCCAAATGAACCTATCCTCCTTTTATTTGTGGGTTTAGGTATTTTTTCCAGCAATGGGAAAATTGACTAATACACTCAAACTCATCAGATTTGCTAAGGAGACTCAAATCTAGTAGAGAACAGTTACCATTATCATCATCTCCAAAAATAACTGTGTATGCCACAATTCCATGTGTTTATACTGTGAATAGGATGCTTGTGAAGGTTGTGATAGCATATTATAATTTTCTGCCTCTCAGAATTCTGTTATGTCATGAGATCCTCCTGTTGAAAGTGGCAAGTAAAAGGAAACCATGAATTACAACACCAGGGCTCATATCATAAACTTTAGCTTTGAAGAAAGAGATCAAATTTTTAGTTCTCATTTTATTATACATTGTTTGTATCACCTTAGCATATCCACTAAACTAACCTGGGATATAATAGTTCTTGTAAAATAAAGATAATAATCAATATGACAAGATGATTTAAAAGATGATATATGTAGTATATAGCATCCAGGTTAATTTTCATACATGTAAGATTATTTAATATTTTTTATCATTTGAATATACAGTTTGAATAGTCAATATCCACCCTGTTCTCCCCTATTGTATGTTCCAATTTTGTTTGCATACTAAAAAGAGGGCAATGTGCCATGAGCACTTCAATAAACCAGCTAGCATGGCAATGTGGAGAACCTGGCATACATTTAGCAGCCATAAATTTGAATCCTTGATGGATTCCCTGTGACATGAGTATATTTTTTATGCTCACTGCAGCCTTCTTACACACCGACAGTGCCTCAGAACAAGCTGGAGGCAGCATGTAGAGCCTTATTCTTCACCTAATCCATACAAATTCTTAGTTTCTCCTACATTGCCTTTGCTTCTGTAGCTTTATGTTGAGCATCTCATCATGAACTGCAATTTCTCCATTCATAATACTACTGACATGATTTCAGAAAATGTAGAGTTGACATTTTGCATAAAAATAATCAGAACAGAAAAAGATCCTATAATACAGATATGTGCTTTGAATCAATTTTGAAATGTGTAGATTTTTAAACATCATTATATTACATTATGTGTCTTCAAAATATAAGACAGTCAAGTTGGAAGAAAAATCCAAGGAATTGGGAAGATAACCAATTTGAATGAACAATGTAGAAAACAATCATAATCCATGAAAAAACATTCAAAGAGGTATCCAAGAAACAAAAAATTCTATTGAAAGCTGGCAAAAATATTTAAATGAAGCTAAGGATAGAGTTTCAGACCTTGAGGACAGGACTGCAGATAGCGATCATGAAAGGGTAGAATTTATAAGAACAATAAAGCAGCATGAAATGAGAGTCCAGCAGCTTCAAGATGATGCCAAGAGAAACAATGTAAGCTAATAGGCATCAGTGAAGAAGCAGGAGACAACGCAAAGGACTTAACTAAACTATTCACAGAAGTAATGGCAGAAAGTTTCACAAACAAGGGGTAAAATCTGATATACAAATAAGTGAGGCATATAGAACACCAGTCACAAACAACATAAATCCACACCTAGACACATAATAATTAGATCTCAGACATACAGCATAAAAACAGAATACTAAAAGCTGTTAAAGACACAACTCACCTAACAAGGAAAGCCCATTAGAATCATGGCAGACTTCTCAGCATAAACCTTCAGGTTAAGATGAGCTTGGAGTGAGTATTTCAAACCCTAAAGAAAACAACCTTCAATCCAGACTGATGTACCCAGAAAAACTGTGTTTCCAATTTAATGGAGAAACAAGATATTTCCATGACAAAGAACAACTGAAGAAATTCATGTCTACCAAACCAACCCTAGAAAGAGTATTGAAAGACACACCAGATAGAGATAAAAATGACCACAATCTCCAGAACAACAACAGAAAGAAATCACTATGCAGGACAAGCAATTAAACAAGGGGGAAAAGCAGAAAACAAACAACTGGAACACAATATTGCAAAGTTGAGTCAGTACATATCAATGATATTCATAAATGTAAATGGCCTCAATGCACCTATCAAAAGAAACAGGTTGACAGAATGGATCAAGAAACATGCTCCCACAATATGCTGTATACAAGAAACACATCTGACCTAAAAGCCAAAGGGTGGAAGACAATATTCCATGCAGTAGCTGGTGCTTACTTTTGTCTTTTAGAACAAATATGTATCTGCCTTGGACTGAATAGCTGTTTTCAAACATAGATTCATAGAACATATTCTAAGCCCAGTCAAGAAAACCTCCTATGCAATAGTATAAAATCCATCATCAGTTTATCACTTAGTTCTTGGAAGAACTATTCCATTTATCACTCTGACCTTGTCACACTCTGATGCATTGCCTTAGAAGTTACACGGACCTATGTCTGATTTTAATTTATGCCATTTTATGCAACAACTATTCCATAATTACATACATATGCTCTTTATTATGATAAATGTTTACTCTTTGGGTCTGATAAGATATGTTTGCTGCCTTCAGTAGAGTTAGAGAAATGACCAAACTCATTTTTATTCCCTCTACTGAATGCCAAGATAAACACACAAGATGTTAGTGGAAGCACAGTGGCAGAACATCTGTGTCACACAGGAGAAGGGAGACTAGGTGTGACTAAGTGGCATTATTTAAATTCCAGATTTAAGGGTTAATAAATAGAACTTTGATGGAGGAAGAGAGGAAAGAAAATCATTGTGGACACGGAACCTCATGGTTCCTGTCCTCATAAACGTAGGTATGTTTTTTAACTTCTCCAGGCTTCGTTCAAGTGGCAGATGAGAAATAGAACATTAAGCACATACTATTTTACTTAAATTTCATTGGAATATACAGTTAGTCATTCTGTGGCTTATATCTGGAATTGATTTTAAAATGTCCAATGTCTCCTTTCCCTTCTTTTTGCAACAACTTATGTTTTTGTATTATGTCTTGACAGTGACTATTGGTAACCCCTAAAGCATCTATTTTGGACTTAAATCATAAATAACTATAATTTCCCCAGGAAAAGAAAGAATAATTTGGTACATGTTTAAAGAATTTTAACTGCAATTTAAGTGTAATATATGTAAGCCAAATGTGTGTTACATTGTCATTGCTGAGGTCTGGAATTTAATATGCTTAAATATTTCTTAAGGATATCAAATACCAACTTTTTTAGGAGACAAATCCATTTTTTTATTCATTTTTACATTCAATCAAAGCTTTGGCCTGATACTTTCTTTAGCTTGTAATTTAGATGTCAGCCTTTACTACTGTAAAATAGTGGCCCTGGAGTTTTAGCTCTACTTAAGACTAGCTTCCAAATATAATAAAAAATAGCTGTGAAATAAAAAACCTCTTAGTAATTCTACTGGCTCATGGCAGGGCCACTTGAAAGTCACTCAAAATAAGAAAGAAATAAAATGTGCAAGGTTCAGAAGACGGTGCCAAAAATGAATTTGAAATGACTGGAAATATTGTTTTATACCAATTCAACCTCAACGCTTTTGTGATATTTCAATGAAAAGTTTTATTTGAAACTTTAAATTATATTATACAGAACATTGCCACAAACTGTCAAGCTATTTCTCTTAGGAAATTGACTTCCATTGGATTTCAAACCATAACCTAGAACAGAAATGGACCCCACACATGTGACTGAAACACGGTGACTGTGTCATTTAATCCTGGCTTTTTTCTACATACTTCTTAATTTGTCCATTAAAACTTAAGTAATATATTTTCTTGTTTCTGGTAGGAAAATATCTAAAATTTATATCAAGATCCCCTGCTTTCTTATGTTTTATAAAATCAGAAGAAAGAATACAAATTTGGAATCAGAAAACTGAATATAAAAGAGTAGTTTTTCACTTACTAATTTTGATAACCTTCAACAAATCATTAATTTTTTTCAACTCCATCTTTAATATCTATAAAGCAAGATGTTTCTTCTTGAAGACTTTTGCTGCTCAGGTGAATAACAAATGCTATTAATAAAGGTATTTTGTTTTAATTTCAGTCTTAGTTATGGCAATTATTACAAAATGCTGTAGTATGTTCATAGCCTCAGAACTTACTGAGTTACGCTGCACCTTACATTGCTTAACTCGAAACACTGTCTCTGTGCCCTCTTTTCCTTTTCTTGTGCTTTATTATTTTGCTGTTATTTTGGAGAACATCATTGCTTTCTTAGCTGTTTATTTTAGATTAGTTTTCTTCTGCTTCTTTCTTTATGGCCAGGTCACCTGACAAGTCTTGCTGTTGAGTCCATTGTTTCTATTTGTAGAAATCTTCACATTTTCTAATATGTTAACTATTGAAAATCTTATATATTTCTGGAATTGGACTAAGGTCTTCTAAGTGAAATCCTGGATGGGTTTCTTAGGAGTAATTGCATCTACAGTGGTTTGGGAAAAGTGGAGATCTAGATAAAAGTGGATTTGTTTGTTCCTTAATATAAAATCAACCAGTAGAATTAGAACTCTGCAGACACAGAAATGTATAAGCTGTAGGTGTTATTCTAAGGAGTTTGAAGGCCCAGGAGGGAAAAGGCTTATTATATTTAGCTAATAAAGTTTACATGAGATTTTGGAAAGTAGGAAGATATGTTCAAATGAGAAGGGGAACAAGGAGGGGTATGGAGAAGAGAAAGGAGGGCAAAGGGAAGAGGATGGAAGGGAAACAACAACAACAAAGAACATGTAAATGGGAAGGGGGAGAAGGGCTGAAAGGCAGGGAGGGTAACTGGAAAGAAAACAAGAGTTGAGATGTGTTATGTGCAGGTGCAAGTGCCCTAGCATGATGATATATGATGAATGTATGGTAAATATGTACTAATCAAAAGAATAGAGTTTTTAAAAAACACTGTTTACATGAAAGTGAGTGTATAGAGCATTCATCTAAAACTTAGAGAAATTACAGATAGCAACTGAGTAAAGACAACATCTAAATTGATATCTCGTAGAAGATAAAGCGTTAATCAAGAAGGCAAAAAAAAGACCTTCTACAAAAAAAGCATAATTCTTCCTGTACAACAAACTGTTTAATGTGTGTACAGGACACAGTTCCTTTAAAGTTATGAATGGTGGTGGCCAAACACAACCTAGTTAAAATATGGATACAAATTATCTCTTTCCTGAGCATATCCTGCCATTATATTACCTTTAAATAAATGGGGATATTTTTGAGGGGTTTTTTTTGTCTCAACCCTGTTTTAGTCTGTACTGTTGAGTGAGTTTACATTGGTTTGTTCTTAATCATATTAGAATTGAGAAAGATCATAGCGCTGTGGGAATATGCATGTGGTGGGGAGGTGAGAATAAAATCCACTGAGCAGACAGCAACCAAGGGTATCATGAGTGGTAAAAGGAGGTTCAAAGATACCACATGAATTTAGCAAGGACTGCACTCTTTCATGGTTTTCGGTATAAAGGGTTATATGTAGCCCATGAAATTTAAAACTTCTTGGGCAGAAAGTATCTGGGCTTTTTTTGTGGGGGGTGAAATAATTTTTGCAAGAAAATTTTTAAATATTCTTATCTAGCATGTGCATTTTACCATTATCAAATAGTGTAAAGATTACCAATCACTTTATATATCCTGACCAGTTCTAAGATGAAAAACTCTCTAGTTCCTTTGCCTGACTGAGACCAAAATCTTAAGTCAGCAAAGTGCAGTTGTGATGTCACCAGATGACTCCAGGTACTGCCAGGTACCAACAGTTGGCTGTTGATTACTTCCGCTGCCAGCCGTCACCTTTCAGTGTCAGCTTGCAATGGACACTGCAGGTTGACAGGACTGGATACTGGTCTCTACTCCCAGTCTCTGCTGGCTGCTGGTCTCTGGAGCTCTTCAGAGTTAACGTTTCTGAGGGCATATTGCTATTTCTTTTAGAATGACCATTCTGTCTACACTAGTCAGGATAACAAAAACAAAACAGAACAAAATGTTGATTTCTAGGATGTTTGGAACCCAAACTACTTGAGAATAAAACCAAAAGCAGGGCCTGTGTTGCAGCACAGGGGGCTCAGTGTATAGTAGGGCATCCTCCTGGAGTAAACCCCAAGAAGCAGGCAAGAAGCGTTGCTCATAAAGCACCGCAGGCCTATTTCTGTGAGGGGCAGGCTGTAAGCTTATTGTGTGAATGTGAGATTTGCATGTAAAGGGTGCATACCTTCTTTCTGATCTGAGCCCTCCCTCCTTCCAAATAGCAATGATATCATCTGCAGTCCTGGGACCAAGAGAGGGGCATCATGCTGACTGGCTGGCTGCACTCACATTGGAATGGAGGATGGTGGCTTGATAGCCAGGAAGGACCCTAAAGCAAACACTGCCAGTTCATTGGGGGGAAATAGGAAACAAAGAGATGCAAGAATAAAGTTTTATCTAGTAGAAGTGTGCTGGCCACAGGCCAAGCCACATCCCCTTCCAGCCAGCACAGGGAAAAAGTGAGAGTCAGTGCGTCTTGTCTCATCTGTCTCGTCACCACACATCACCACCTTGATGAAAATCAAAGCAGGGTGATGAGGTGGGTAGGAAAATGCAACATCAAGTATTGTAAATGTTGGGTTTTTTTACTAGAAAAATAAGATGTCTTTTTTGTTTTCTTTTAAAACATCGCTTTAGCATGCAATCTTTTTCAACAAAGTCACTGTGCGTCTTTTATTCAGATTTTATTTGCTTGACAAGTTGTGATTGACACTTGGCAGAGAGCTGGAGGTTACATTTAAAACTATGACAGCGCTGAGATGTACTGATGATAGGCTCCTAAGATAATGCAGCTTAACTAATGGGTTTATAATGTATATAGACGTATTTTTTGGGGAGAAAAAAATGAAGTCTGTAGCTATTAATACCAGCCAAATGAAAGTTTCTCCAAGATGAAAATCAAATCAAATTTGTGAACTATAAGTAGCTCAGATCATTATTGAAAGACTTAAAGAGTTTATTAAAGATGCAATTTTATGTGTAGTTTGATGAATTATAAGCTTTCCAATAAAAACAAAAATATATCAAATACTTAAAAATACTACTTTCTTTGAAAGTTACTATTAAAGGATATGCTCACTCATGCAATGCCTAAGACACAATACCTTTCCTCAAAAATTTCATTCAATATACAAGGCAAAATATAAGTGTAAAAATAATAATTCTTTAATATAAAGACATACATTTTTATTTGATAAGTTACAAAAAGATATTGTCATATATAGGATATCATCTGAATCCACAAGGCAAATTCAGCATCAATTGCTTCAGACATGATGTACAGATTTAAAATTTCATAGATTTCAACTAAATACAAACATGACCTCAGAGATTTCCAGACAATTTATCACATTTTTGCCATTGTCTCTTAATCTATTCATCTTCCCACTGGATTTTAGCTCCTTGAAGCAGGGATTGTGTCTTTATGACTTTTGGGTTCCAAATTTCTAACTCTGTACTTAGCATATAAAAGTCCTTGAACAGATGGTTTGATAAATGCATGAATGACTGTGTCACACAGGCATAAAAGGGGTCACCAAATTATAGCCATTACTAATTGCCTGTGCCCAAGATCATGCAAAATATGATATCAAAGAATGACATGGGCCTGGTCAATGTGCTTTCTCTGTAATCTCCTCACAAAAAGAAATAACATTCCAGGTGACAGTAATAGATGAAGAATGCATGTATCTGAGAAAGATGGGTAGATAGTGTGTTTGAAGAAATACCAGACAGCACAGTTCTTCTGTCTCTTTTTATGATTGAACACATACTATTGTAAAGTGCTACAATGTCATAAATTCTCACAAGGTGTAGATGATAGACAATCCTGACCTGCTTAGCAGATGTGGGCCTACAACCAATCATGATTCCAAGCTAACAATGAGCAATAAGTAGATTTCACGGCAGGGCTAATCCTTGGCTTGGTTAAGGTAAGTCAGAGTTGAAGCACACATTATTTCTAGAAGAGCCAAAACGTAGCGTAATGTGTTGAAAAAGCAACATTACATCAAGAATGAGATCTGATTTAAAGACTTAATTCTGCCATTAGCAAGTTGTGTGATTCATTTTCTTGCCTGCAGAGTGGAAGGTGGTAGATGACACTATTTCTTTTGGTTATTTTAGAAATTTTTGGACGATTTGGTGAACCAAGGTGTTCCTGTGGTTGTGGGAAAGGACTGAAGAGGCAGATTGTGTTCAGGGCTGACCTGTCTACTTCCTGGAGGCACTGCTATGCCATCAAGCTATAGACTGAATCTGGGAGTAAATGTGATAAATTGATTACTCGCATTGATTTTGTAATAAAAATAGTCTGGGCTCTGGAATTAAAATATGCATCTACTTTTAGAAGCTGTCAACTGTTGTAAGAAAAAAAAAAAAAAAAAGCCTGCCTCTCTGGGTCAAGTGCTAATTGGATGCATAATGCACCCTGCCTAGCAAAGGTAAAAAACCACAGCCATAATGAATACAGCACTGTTTAACTTACTCTTCTTGGAAAACTCACAGTGTTTTCATCCTATATCACTCTAATATCCTGACCAGTTCTAAGATGAAAAACTCTCTAGCTTTTACTTAGCTCAAAATGTTGAAAAAAAATGTACAAATCATGTAATGGGGTCTAAAGAGCTGCTTCGTCCCTAATTATCAGGGACTCAGAGAATGTTACTTGTTACTTGTACTGGAAGTTTTGCTGTTTCTTCAGATGCTATTACCTATAAACGAACCATCTAAAGGAAAAGTTGGGAAATGTGACCTTTTATGATACTAGAAAAATAAAGAAATCAACAAATGAGCAAAATTCTTGAAGCCTAGGTATAAATTCCAAAGGTGATAGCCAGCCATCCCTTCCTGTGGTTGTTTCACAGAGAATGGTGAAGGCACATTTTCTGGCTTCTTTCTCCTACTTGTATTCAAATTTGTTTTGATGACCTTTTTTACCTAATCAACCACACCATTTTCCCAGGACAGATTAGAACAAAATTTAAGCTCTTCTCCATAATAAAGAGGGATTTGCCTACTGTACCTCTGGTATATCTTATAACTCACATTTTCCCTGCTGTCCCCATTGGCCCTAAGGTCAAACACACTAAGTCAGACCTTGTATCAGGTGTCTGGATGGCTGCTTGCAGCTGGAAGATATCCCTCAGAACTCCAAAGCTCCAGAGAGGAATTTTCTACATTTAGTGACTGCCATATGTAGTTCACAGTATTTTCATTGTCTAAAGAGTATTCAGTGTTTCAATTCATTTGTTAACTGGTTTACATCTATTTTTTTCCCATCAGATAGCAAACTATATGAAAAATGAAACCTTGCCTAATATGTTCACTGTCATTCTGAGGTGACTAGAACAGGCATGACACATAGTAGGTATGTAATTGATGTTTACTGAAAAAAGATACACAAAAGGGTAAATGCATGTGTTAGGACTGTCCCATCTTATTTCAGTGTTGGAAAATCTGTTCTCCATTATCCTAGCCATAGGGACATATCTTTGGTCATATTTGAGGAACATAGAAAGAATTACGTTTTTTGCTTATAGGTGATTCTCCACCTGGCTGCACAATAGCATTACCTGTGGAGCTGCTGAAACATAGACTGTGGTGCTCCATTTACCAATTAAATCAGAATCTCAATGAGTGGAACCTGGGCACCAAACAAAACAAACAAAATGAACAAACACAATAAATTCAGTGTTTCCAACATGCAATTAGATGTGACAATTACTGGCCTATCTTACTCCCAAAAGGAGCAATCATCTGCTCTTTAAATTCCATAAAATGATATTGGAAAGGCAGTTTTAAAGTTTTCAGTTTGTATTTCATGGGAATCCACAAGAAATAGCAGACTAAAAGAGATGTGGCTTTAACTACATAGGAGATTTTTTTAAAAATCTGCAATCTAACTTCATTTCAATTGAATTGTCCACTCCAGATACATTGTGCTTCACTTTTCCTACACCATTCATTAAACCACTGAGTCTTTTGAAGCTGGTCATTGTCCAGTATCTGGTGTCCTCTTTGTTCTGCTTTTGGCTTTCTCTCAAGTTTACTGGGGTTTCCTTTACTAAGCATTGATTCACCAGTTAGATAAGCACAGACAACAATAGCGTTGTGTTCTGCTTTGTTTCAGGCAGATAAATATTGATATGATTCAAATGGTGGTTATGAAACATGGTTGAAAGAACCTAGCAATTCAAAACTGCTTTGTGGAGACCAATGAAATACTAAAGTACAATTAAACACAAGAAAGGTGAGAGAGAGCCAGTTATGCATAGACTACAAGACAAGCTTTTGACATTTGAATATTACATTTTCTCTCTAAGTTCCCAATTGTGTGAATCCCATAAAATATAAACATATGTATATTAGCATTGCTTTATATTGACTTTTGAAAGTAGAATTAGCTACATTTACATGCTAATCAATCCAGATGCAATGGGCCACTGTAATTACCTAACATTTGGAATCCAAATTTTGCTGATTAGAATTCTGAAATGACGATTTATTAGAGGAGCATAACGATTCCAAATGATTTCCTCAGGAGAATCTTCTCATTATTAATTATTTGCTAACGTTGTTCCCAAAGTGCTCGCCAAAGGAGAATGGAAAGAAAAAAATTGAAAACTGCATCAAGAAGAGAAAGATATATTGATATAATTGTAGTTAATACGCTATGCATCATGACCAAAGAGAGCTTTTGATATCTCTTACTAGAAAAGGAGAGAGCTAATTTCATTTTGAATTTCCGTGAGAAAAATTATAGAGCAGAAAACTGCAAACAGCTACTGCCAGGCATGACACCTTGTCTCTTCTGTAACATGAACCTGTTTAGAGGCTGACTTTCTCTGTGTCCCTGCCGTGACTTTTCCCCAGTGACTCTTCAGACATGCTACTTAAAATTAGAAAGATAAGATTAATTTGTTTCTGCTCTGCTCTGAAAAGACACACTGCATAGGGACTTTGATCTGATCACACAGGGAAGGGTCCTGGTGGTCCAACTAAACTAGTTTGGAATCAGAGCAAGGGCTCATATGATTATATGTGTCACTGCTAATTGAACACAAATGTCATTGTTCATTAAAAACAAAGCAAAATGTAGCATTGCAGCCAGGGCTTAACATTCTCATCAACTGTGTAACAATAAGTGGTACCTATACTACCAAAGTCACTGTAGACTTTCATAAGGGAGGAACATATTGTACTTTTTTGTGGTTGTTTCCCTTCAAACGTATAAATGCTTGGAAAGATGACTGAAAAAATTACCAGAAAGCCATCTGGCATTATTAAGTGGCCATTTGAACACAATTAGTTTAGGAGAATGCCTTTTGCAGAAAGGACACCTGCAATCAACATAATTCAAATCATGGCTGGTAATTTGTACGTTTTCCTATGATGGGTGATTATGAGCTTTTTTTGGCATTTGAAACATTCATGCATCTGAGCCTCCTCTGCCCTGAGTTCACCCCAAAGCTTTTGTGACAGATTTCTAAACCTGTCTCTTCCAGTGCTATTTGGTACCTATCTCATTCTTCACCCTCATCCCTAATGACAATGACAGAAAGGAGTTACTTTGAAGCATTGCCCTACAAACCTGTGATTTGGGCAAATTTGAAGGAAGCACTCTTTTTGATGACAGCCATGAGTGATACAAGCCCATAAGTATAGAGATGGGAAGGTCTATCAGGTGAAACCCATCTCGCCCAGAACAACTCAGGGCAAGGATTGTGATGAACTCTTTGTAAAATGTTTTTATGTTGAATGCTTCAGTTTGGGTTATAAAAATGAAAACAAATATCACCTCCAGTTCTGATGGCAGCTTGAAGTCACAGCAATGAAATGAATAGGTTCTGGGATGGGCGGGGAGAGGGTGGAGAAATGGGACTTAAAGATCTGTTGCTCTGGAAGGAAAATGATGTCAAGAAAGATTTTATCTGTGAAAGGACATAAAACTAGATCACTTTGAAGACTGTCTTTGAATGCCCAAGTACTAAAGATGGGAGAAGAAAAGCTTTCTTATAACTCAGCCTGTATTGTGATGAGAAGTAGACAGCTTTTCTACAGGGACAGTGCGGACTGCCTGCAAGCTTGTGATGAGGTTTACGGGTGAATGAGGTAAAACATGGGAAGCAGGCAAAGCAGAATGGGATGTGCACGCTGAATATATCAGCCCACATAAGTGGTTTTAGGGCAATTTTCTACTCAAATGGAAGGCAAGGAATTAGATATAGGAAAATCACAAATACTTTATTGCTTAGTAATGTCTGATTCTCTGACTCTATTTAATAGACTAGGTATCAAGTGGAGTGGAGTCAATGGAATTAGAAAAGAGACAGAAAAAAAAAGAGAGGATGGGGAGGAGATAATGAAGAGAAGATGAGAGAGCAAGAAAGTAGCCAAGGAAGTAGAGAAGAGGGATTTTTAAAAAGAATATCTAGTTAACCTAAAGTTCACTCCGTGTATACATCCTCTCAATATGTCTGTTTGAATATCTCCAGTCTCACACATTTAGTTTGATGACACTGTGTGGGGACCATAAACATTGTAAGACGTGTTCAAAACACCACATTGAAGGTACTGGTAGTCAATTCCGAGTCTCTGAGGTCAGATCTCAGTGACGAGGTCTGGGTTGCAGTCACCAGTGGGGAGATGAATGCTACGGGATGGCATCAGTTTGAACAAGAGTTTATAGAGTGCAGTTAAAAGGCAAATCCACACTAATCCTGTGGCAGGTTGGTACTTAAATGATGTGTTAGAAGATGAGCAGTAAAGGAGCCAGAGAGGGAGAAGGAAAGGTTATAGAAAAGGCAGAAACATGCCATTTACAAATGGCAGAGCAGTACTCAGTTGAATCAGAGACTATAGTGAAGTGAACCATATTGAAGACTGACAAATGCCAACTGTATTTTACAACGTAGTACCATTATGGATTGGTAGCTTTGGGGACTTTAGTTGATCTATATAAAAAGAAAGACTGACTTTTTTTCAAGATGGAGAAATCCTTAATGAAATGTAGAACATTAGTATAGTTTATGAATTTTACTATAAAAATTTAATTACCATTCAAATTTTTTAAAAAATATATATAACATTGAACCAGGATATTTAAATATGTGCCTTTTGGCGCTATTTCAGTAATAACAGCTATATGATGAAGATTACTATTTTCCCCATTTTATCTGGCAAAAAATAATGATATCAAGAGAATTTCAACCAGGGAGAATGAACCAGCTGCTGGGCAATGAGTAGACACAGATGCTAAAGTTTAGTACTGAGAATTCCAGAGATGCTTTGAATTGCTGTGGTTTGAATACTGGCTCTAGAAACAGTAGCTATTGCTATCTTGGGTTGCTTCTTACAGACTGACAAGAACAGGAAGATATAGTAAGCTAAATAAAAAAGAAGCAAGAGATAAGACTTTCTTATAGATTTTTATGAGGATTAAAGGAGATGACATGGAATAAACTATTGAGAGTTGCTTAACATGTAAAGCAAGCACTCAGTGCATGCTGTACTTTGTTATTATTTTCAAGTATTGTAATAACTTTGTAAACCTTCCTCACCATCTATGTTATACAAAGGAGACAACTTCAAAAAATAAAAGCTGTCATGTAAAGGAAACACAGTTTATATGTGGCCCTAGAATGATTGCAATCTTCAACTTGCTCGATCCAAAACTCATAGCTCTCCAAATACACTGATGTTGGTACACGATACATTGGACAATAAATGCCAAGCACCTGCTGTGAGTAGGACTGAGGAGGAGTCAGAGGGAGAATTCAATGGAGGTTGAGAAGGGGGTTCAACTCTCACTTACTAGAAATTTTCATTTTCTTTATGACTTAAATTAGGTTCATTTAAAAAATTTTTTTCTATGTTAAAAGAGGATAAAACCAAGGAAAATGAAACAGAATAAAACTAATCAAAATAAACCAGTATAAGTGACACAGGACTTCAAAACCTTAATAAGTCAACAATAGCTACCATAATACCTTTTGTTGTCTTCAAAATAGCTGCAGATACCTTCAGACATGGTAAAACTCAAACAGAATAGAGTAGAATATTAACAGTAAAAACAAAACAATGAATGCAATAAAGGACTTCAAAGCAATAGTAAATCCAAAATGGCTACCGTAATTTGTCTTTCTATCTTTTAAATAGCTGTTCATGCCATCAGATTTAGCATAATCAAACAAAACAAAAGAGAATACAACCCAACAAAACAATGAAAATGATACAGTTTCCAGGTGGGGATTGCTTGCTGGTGAGGCCTTGTTCTGTTCTCCTGAAGTCCATGAATAGTGCGGACTCACAGAGAGAGGTTTGGGTCTGGCTGTCCCCACTCTGGCAGCAGCCCACACATGGCACTGATTTCCAGGTGGGGATCACCTCCTTCTCAAGTTAGGCTCTTGTGTTGAGTTTCTTAAGAGATGAATTCCATTGCTAAGAACAACAACAGCCATGTGATTTGAGGAATCACTAACAATAAGCCATACATCCTAAAAACATTCCCACTTCCTGTCATAATAACTCAATTTGACAATATTGAAATCTTATTATTGGACTGCTAAACAATGTTAAGGTTCAGGAAGAAAAAAAGGAAGGACAAGCATACAGATAGGAGAGAGCTAATATAAGACAATCTTCAGTTTTACAGTCTTTATGCTACTTTATGACTTAAGAATGCAGGATCTACTCAGCTTCTAAGAGCTTTGTATTTAAACAAGCACCTTCCCTCACTATTTTTGTTTTTTTAAAGAATAGCATTGGCCACAAACCAAACCCTTCTCAAAGTTTAATCTTGAAATGATATTGTTTTTTGCAATGCTTTTAATGGGAGAGAGCCTAATAGAATTAAACTAGATATATTATTTTAATTATAATTCTTCTTTATGAGAAATGAGAAGTTGTTGTTAAGCATCAAAATTCTACTCCTTTGTATTTGCAAAGATAATACCATTCCCTTGATAAGAAATCTATTTATTATGAGGCCATCTATATAAAAGGCCCTGTACTATCCAACGATGTATTTATTTTAATTCAAGCTCTCAAATTCAAAAAGTTTTAAGTAATTTACCCCCAAATTGAAAATGTTAGCATACAGTTAATGTGATATTTAAAAGCAGACTTTTCATGTTTTAAAATTATTGCTAACTTGTAATATGGATTCTCACTATACTTTTCAGATAGTCCTTTCCAGTATTCTCTTTGCTTTTCCCCAGACAGCACTGAACTCAGTATAAGCACCACAAATGTCCAGTATATTTGTTCACTTACTTTGAAGAATGCATTGTTTGTGTATTTTCACTCAATCTTTCCTGTAAATTAAGGTTCTCCCTAAGCAAGTGTTTTTGGTGATGTAAGGGAGAAGAAAAACTATGAGATACGCTACATATGCTTAGCTGTGAGCATCTACTTTGCTTACATTTAATATTCCTTATCTTTGTAGGAAGCCAACACAGAAGAAAACAGACAAGCAGCGATGTAAACTTGATGCATATCTGATGTCACTTTCTAAAATTCTATAATCCACAAAAAACCCTTTAGGAAGACAAATAAGAAAAAAGAGCAACATGAAATATTACGATCAAGGAGATAATAGAAATATTAACAAAGCTTTTGTGCAATAGGAGAAAAAGTTACCCCAGAGGGTTCTTCAGAGGTGGTAACATTTGAAACAGGGTGTGAATTCTCAGCAATAATTTCCAGGACAGAAGAAAAAGAACAAAGGAAAGAAAAAGAAGGAAGTTACCCCAGATGCAGAGACAGCATATGCCAAACCAAGAAATCACGTGGTAGCATATTTTGCTGGAAAGCACATGAGCAATTCCAGAAGGAAAGCATAGTGTCCCTGGGGAGAAAAATGGGAGGAGATAAAGCTGGAAATATAGTGTGGAATCAAATTTCAAAGAGACTTAAATGCTGGGCTAAGATGTTTATCCTTCATTCAGCAGGAAGTAGACAGCAACCCTGGAGTCTCAAGCATGATGCAGCCATTATTAGTCTGATTTATAAAGATGCATCTGGCAGCTTTTGGAGGATGGACAGTTGTAGAAAGAGAAGAGAAGGAAGAGAAAAATGAATCCAGTTCTCCTCCAGAGAGGAAAGTACCATATTTATTGAATGAAATATTGATTTATTTCCTTGCGCCTTATCTTGTAGCTCTCAATACTCTTCATGTTAGTTTAAATGTGAGCACTGCTTGGAAAATGAAAGGCTTTTAGCTGTCTTCTTATCTGTTTTAATGAAATGAAAGCTAGTTTATAAGAATAAACAATCTTTAGGACACTTGATAATGCAAGCACTTAGGTGAATTTGATGGATAAATTCATAAGCAATGCACAGGAAAATAAAATTGTTCATATTCGTAGAGAAGTTTCATAATCAGGCTGGTCCTCACTTAAAGGATCAATCTGTGAGGCAGGGGTAATATTATTGAGTAGCAAGGTAATCTACTTCATTCCATGATTAAAACTTCTGCTAAATTAGTGGCCAAAATAAGCAAGAGTATTGAAAACAGAATTCCTATGCATCAATTGGAAATGCATGCAACCTCAACTGTTAAATAGAATCTTTACGGTATTAAAATCATCAAATTCTCTAGAGGGGAGGGCATAAGCATATTTTTATGCTAGGCCAGTGAGGAGATTTATGGACATAATCACCTGTCCAAGGCTGCCTATCTGTCTCAATCCAATGCTTCCTTTCTTGAAGATTTGTTGAGTACGGAGCTCACAGCTTAGTTTTCTTCTGGTTCTTAATATTGCTTACCAGTAGAAATTTGACCTGTTTAGTAGTTTCACTAAACAGTAGAAATTTGACCTGTTTCAGTGAAGCATCACTGCTCAAAACTGTTAATAATATATTAGAAATTTATTGTCATATGCATCATTTGGAAACCCAACACTCTAACTGTCAACATTTTTGCTATCTAGTCCTTCTTCTTTACCCATTGTAAGCTCTTAGCATTTCTGGTTTGGACAAGATCTTACCTATTCTAACTTTCTCCAGTAGTTTTATCTTGCAACAAGAAAGGAAGGGAAGAAGAAATAAAGGGAAGGAGGGAAAAGGAAGGAAAGGAGAAGGAGAAGGAGGAAAGGATGAAGTAGGGAGGGAAAAACATTTTAATGACCTCATCATGAAAATGTGTCTATCATTATTTGATATTTTTTCATCACACCTAAAGTGAAGATAAAATCTTTACTTTGGGCTTCCCTACTTTGCATGCATCTCTCTATAGTTCCTTGTTTTCCATGTTCTATTTACTTCTTTTCTGTTGTGATGCTTTTTTATCCTAGAGACTTTTTTTTTTTTGGTACCAGGGATTGAACTTGTGACCTCATGCTTGCCAGGCAGGTGCTTCAGCCACTGAGCTTAATCGCCGGCCCAATCCTAGACTCTTTTGGACATCCCATTTTCTTTCTTAAATATTCTTTTCTACTTATTTGCCCCAGACAAACTTTACTAAAGATGAAATATTATTTTCCCACTAAATGTCCTCTATAATCTCCTGCAGTTCTTCAAAGCTTCCCTTTACATTGCTTCTTGACTATGTGTATACCACTTCTTAGATGCAAGATGTGGTAATTTCTTCATACTTAATTCATTGGCAAAATGCTGTTTCTTTGCTAGATCATAAATATCATAAGGACAATAAGGAGCATCTGCTTTAGCTTCTAGGATCTTTTTTATGTTCACCTATTCTGGTGAACACTCATAAAGTCATCTCTTTTTTTGGAAAAATGAATAAATAAGTGAATTTTGGGCTTTTAGATTTGAAGTCTTAACTGTATTCTGACTTTACAATTTACTGATTGTGTGAATTCGACTAACCAAGTAATTTTCTCTGATTTTCATTATCCTGAGTGAAGGACTCTTACAGAATCAGAGAAGATAAACAAAAGTATGTGACCTGTTTACCAGAGCTGGTGCCAGAGCTGGGAGCTGGGGGAACTTAGCACCTGCAGCGTAGTTGTAAATCAGGCTCACAGCTTTACCTTCTCAGAAATGGATGCTGTGATGGAGTATGTGTGTGTGAAGTATAAGAAATTTATTAGGATCATTGCATGTGAAACAAAGCGGGAGAAAACAGAATTGGACAGAAGGAGAAGTCAAACTGTAATACAAGCCTGGCAAAACCTCAACCAACCCAACATGGTCCTGCAACAAATTGAAGTTGCTCACCCTTTACATCCTGCCTCACTCAATCACTGAATACAGACAATGATGAAGAGGTGAGCTCGGTGGATCAGCTCCCTGAATTGAGGGTGATATTCAGGAATGCTGGGCAGCCAGCTCTTCCTTTGAGTGAGGTCTGTTCCATGCATCTCCATGTAAACACTTTCATGCATGTGGTCCTTCTGTCAGTCCATCACTCACGCTGATGAAATGACCAAGTAGACTCCACACACCTTGCACTTTACAAGTTTCAAAATGAGCAATCAAAAGTGCTGGTATTAAATCTTTCCTGATCAATGGCAAAAGTACCCAAGGGACACAGAAGAAAATGAGATGATGAGATAGGAGAATTGGAGAGAAAAGTGCCAATTCATCTCAGATGGGAGTTCATGCTGCTTGGCGTGAAGTGAGTGGGTGTGTTTTTCAAGAGACTGGACTAAGCTTCACCACTACAATTAGTTATGGGCATTTACCAGGCACTTTTTATATATGTGTTTCTCAAATTGAAATAGTGTATAAATGAACTAATTTAGAAGGAAGGAAAAAACCCCAGAACCCATACTGAATTAAACTAATTGAAGTATAAATTTATTCAATAAACAAACTAGTCAGAAATTTCTAATAAGCAACTCAGAATCATATTTATAATTAAATACACAAAACCACACATGGAGAAAACTCACATTAAAAAGCATGAATGTTGTTTGACAAGTGATATTGTTGTGCTGAAACAAAGTCCCTGCTTCCCATGTGATTGTTAAGGTGCACAGTCTTTTGCAGTTATAATGTAATTTCTGCCATGCACTCTGGGTATTAGATGTGGTCACTTTTTCCCCATTTGAATTACAATAAAGCTGCCATTGTTCTGGCATGGTGTAAATAATTTGACCTTCATTTGATGTATGCACATTACTCATACAGTGCAGAATAGCCACTGCTCTCTTCGTTACTGCCTGACAATTAAAGCCATGCTATTCATTACTGGCAGTTTTATAACTGGTGATGCAAGTGAGGGTTAGGAGTTTAAGGAAATAGTTTGTTTATAAAGTGGCCATTCAAATTACCCAATAATATACTCACATTAAAATTTATTTTTGCTTTGAAGTGAAAATGATTTTCAATGATTTTTAGGAACAGAATTATGGTGCCTGTGTTTTAAAGTATCCAATCTCCATGGTCCCTTTCAACCTGTTACAGAATCACATTTTATTAACTGAGTATATATTTAGCATTTATAATAGGGCATCTCAATGTGTCTTATATTTAGGTGACATCATGAACTCCCCCCTGCAAAGATAGCACTTGTCATTTTGTGAGATGCAGCCATGAAGTACTGTATACTAAAAAATTTAAAAATGGGTACTTCTTTTTGTCTGTATGCCGCTACCTGGATTACAGATTAATGGCTGACGTGCTGAAACACACCTCAGATTATGAAGACAAAACCATTCAATAGAGATATTCATGCACAAAAACTGTGATACAACTATAAAATTAAAACTACAACTCTCATGACATGTCTTAGCTTTCATTTATGGGAGATAGGCACTGCAATGTTATCTCACTAGCCAATATTTTCGTGTCTCTTTAGGACCAACATTCCTGATAAAAAATTATTTCAACTTATTCACCATTCATCACATTACCCATCATGTTCCTCACAGCATGCATTCTCTTTATTTTGATATAGTAGACAAATAAAAGCCTGCATTATAGTCAGGATCAAAAGACGAGATCGACCATCTTTTAACTGTATGACTATGAGAGACTTGGTTATGTATATAATATTCTGTTCTTTAAAATGGGGATAAAAATGTCACACTGATTGAGAGCTAAATAAATTATGTGCAATGATGCACATAAATTGTTTATCAAACTAAATTAAATGGATCATGACTAGAGATATTTGATAATATTGATAATGCTTATGATAACTTCTCCATAAACAGGGAAAATTATCTTCCATTGCAGTTTCCATTCTTCCTGAAGATAGATAAATTGTATAAAAAACTAGATTGACAATTTTTCTAAAAATCTCCAAATTGATGCTCAAGAAACTGCATGTTTCAAGAATAAGCAATTTGAGATTTTACTGAATTTTAATGCAAAACTATAATCTTCCCAATTGTACAACAGAGGATGCAAATTCTTCTTTCAGATTATGGTGTTCTCATACAATGTACCCCTGAGAGCACATGTATTGTGAAGCCGTCTAATACATATGTTGCTGCTGGCCTGGCGTGTCCTTAACAAAGCACACAAGCCACTCTCACTGCACCTCTAGGAATTTAGCATATGGTCCTCAACATCTCTGGATTGTCCAGAGTGTAATTTAACACGAATCTCTGTTAAATTGCAGCTGATCAACCATTATGTGGTATGACATGGCATATCAAGGAATTAGAATGTTATTTCATTTTATAGATTTGTATCTATCCTTCACTACTAATTGCAATTTTTTTTTCTCTGAAGAAGATCTTGTCAGTCATTCCTGGTGATAGAGTAGGTTTGGAAGCAAGACAAATAGACTTTATGAGGCTTTCAATGCACATCTGTGAAGGAAAACATATTGTGAAAATCTATTGAATTTCATAATTTTGCAGAACTGTTATCAATTAAATATTATAGTATAGGGACACTCAAAATGTTCACCAAGTAATCTGTAGATACCAGATGACTCTAGCTTTTATCTCCAACATGCATTTGACAAATGAATAATTTCTAGAGTTGCAAAAAATGTAAAATTAAAAGGGAAAAAAAGAGCCTTTTGCATGTTTTAACATATTAGATGTTGTCCTAAGTGATTTTCAAATACATAATTGCTGCTTTGACTATTTAAAATATTTCATAGAAACTTTATTTTGCCAACTTTGTAAAAACATTTTTTCCAGATTCATAGCTGGTACATAAATACGACTCACAACTAATATTACAGGCAGAAATTAAAGATGCCATTGTTTGAGGGTTTTTTTATAATTTATTATTAAATGTTAGTCTGTGAATTCTGTGCAATAATGTCAACTGAGGGATAACATGAAAAAGTTTCATACATATTAGTTTTAATGAAAACTTGTCACTGAACTAATAGGTATATGAATCTAAAAGACCAGTCATGTTGTACATAACGGTTTGTTAAACATTGTTTGAGATGTAATCACAGGCAATTATGCAAAACGATCTCCCCACAATGATGTTATTTTCATCTTCTGCTTATACTGGAAGAAAATTAGATGACATCCTGGTGACTCCCAGAATATCTACTGGTAAATGTGTCAAACTTCAAAATGTTTCAAGACTATTGCTCATGGGCAGAGGATTATCTCACTGGATATTCATGACAAGCATTTACCATCTTTTGTCTTTGTATGCTTCTGCCATCACATAAGAAGCATGTATCCATCGCAGTCCCTGGTTCCAGGAACATGAAGCAGAACTTTAGGCAGACTTTACTGTGCAGACTAACTCAGCCTAATCTGGCCTTGCTTCAACTAGACTGTAGAAAAGTGAAAAGAAATAAAGGCTTGTAGCTTAAACAACCACAATGTTTTCAGGTACGTATGCAAGCACGTAGTCCATGAGCAGATATTTGGCAATGTTTATGATTTCTCTTCATCCAAGGCATTGAAGTATTTATGAGTAGAGGATACAACACCCAATGTTTCCTCTTTTCAAAGCGTTTTTCAAACAGTAATGGAGTTAGCCTGGTGAAAGAGAAAATCACATCTTGTGTCTAGACACTGATTTGTCAAAAAGAAACTGGAAAAACTGCTCACTATTCTATTTACTAAGCGGAAAGTCATAGGCTACAGAGTGATCAGTTGCTTTAAGATAATGTAATAATGTTTTCCCATAAAATACACTTAGTCCTGTCGTGAGGCAAATAAAATTAAGGTTCCTTATTGTTAAATTATCTAATTATGTGCCTTCCTTTGCTTCTTGAAACAAATAGTACATTCTTCCACATACAGTCCCTGAAATTATCAATAATAAAAATAACCCTTAGTCTTATCTTTTGTAGTCATGAAAAGACTTGACGAAACAGCAGTATTTTAAAAATTTTTGTTGTTAAAAAGTTTCAGAAAAGTGGACATTTTTATTTTGTCCCCCCTTGACATGAGAGTTTGATTCATGTTGCCTTTTTTAATTTTGGTCAGTTTTTGTGCAGGGAAAGTTTACAGACATGTAGTGGTCCTCTCCCTTTCTGTTACATTGTTTTGTTTTGTTTTGTTTTGTTTTGTTTATCGGGGATTGAACTCAGGACCGCATGCTTGCAAGGCAGGCGCCTATGCCGCTGAGCTAAATCCCCAAACCCCCTCCATTCCTAGTTTTATATGTGAAGTTTTTCAACAATAGCTGAGTGTTAGATTTAACTGCTTTGAGGGATCCAAGTGCCTGCTTACTTCATTTCCCTTTTCCACATCTTTCTCTTTTATCTCCATCTTTCTTGACATATTTTGTTATGATTTGCTTTGTGTCTATGATACTAGGGACTGAATAATGGGACTTTGAACTTGCTTACATCTCTAGCTATTAATTATTTATTAATTTTTATTTTGAGATAGAGTCTTGTTAAATCATCAAGTTACCAAGGGAATTTGTGATCCTCCTGCCTCATTTCTCCAGAGTGGAGGGATTCTGGGCCAGCTGAGATCTTTTGTTTTTAACAATATTTTTTTTTGTTTTGAGTAATTCCATGTTCAAGGCTAAATCCCAGGTGTAGATTAGAGAATAAACACAAACCCCTAGTCTCCTTCATGTCTGGACTGCCTTGGGAGATATTTGATATACGCACAGTACTAATCTGCCTACCACCAAAAAAGATTAATGCCATGAAATAGGTCATAGAGTGACAAATTCATTTTGACTTTGGAAAAGGTTTTAGGTATCTTAGCGATTTTAGAAGAGTTTGTAGCATGGTGAAAAAATGCTATTTTTACTAACACTCAAGGTTTTTTTTTTTTTTCCAGTGTATATTTTTTGTTCACTACCCCTTGTAATTTGTAGCAAACTTTAATGAAATATGGCTGGGAGTGTCTTTTGCCACTTTCCATGGAGACTCATCCTAACCCTTCCATCTTTTTTTATTTCCATGCCGTCCACAATCAGACTCACTGGGCTGAGATGTGCAGAGTACTCCACAAGACCTTTAGATTTTAGGAACGCTTTCTCTTGCTCTTTCTTTTTGTAGCCATCAAATTACTATGAACAATGCACTGTCCTTGTAAATGTTTAACTCTCAGAGAAGAATCACGTAGAATAATTCAGGGAAAACAAACCACTGCTTAAGTAACAGTGTGAAGCTCATCACAATTCCCATGTTTGAAGGCGTCTTTTGCTGAGTGTTGCTGCAAGTGTTGTAAATGTTCCTGACAAGTATTGAGAGCTAAACCTAGGTGGTAGGGAGTCACCACAACTTGGAGAACCTTAAATGCTAAGAAACAGAAGGCCGGAAGACTTACCCTATGCTTAATCAGGTCGGTGAAAAAAATTCAAGCTCAGTTTTGAGGCTTTTTCCTAAAATAACAAAATGCAGAATCATCTTATGAAAGAGATTAAAAGGAATAAAAGCTATAAAGAAGAAAGCCATGAGAGTAATCAGCAATTTAATCAGCTGATGAGCAGCAAAAGTGATGATCACAGTAAAAGTCACTGGTTTACATTAAATATTGTAATCACTTAAAAGTATCATTTTATCTTCATAACATACCAGTGATGTCAATCATAGAGTTTCTTATGCCAAATTGTATCTTAAACAAAATATTTGATAAGTTTCTTTGAGAAAAAACAATTCAAACACTAGTCATGAACTTTGATGGATTTCACAAAATTTGAGAAAAGCAACAAAAAGTCATTGCTATTCATTGTTGTGATTAGATAGACAGATAAATAAGTAGTAAGTAGTTAAGCGAGAGTACATTAATAGTATATTATGTATACATACAATATATGTTATACAAACAATACAATGCTTTGTGACATGTAAGTATTGGCTTTATTTCATACTCGAGCTGTTTTTCTATCTCCAATTTAGTATAAGAAAAATGAGAAGATTAGATAAGAAACTTGCATAAAAGTGCATGGTAAGAGAGTCAGAGTTACAGTTCTTTGAAAACAATTTTTTACTTCACACACAGTTCCCTTTTTGATACAAGAAAGGTATTTAAAAAATAAGAATGATGGTACAATAGGTAAGGTGAATTATTATATAATTAGTAATTTGTGTATTAACAATGACTACTTCAATTATTTTTGCTTTCTTAAAAAAGAACCATATCGAGCCAAGAAGCCAAGAAGCCAGACCCAAGCCTTTCTCCGTGAGTCAGCGCCATTCACAGACTGGGGGGGGAGAGAGCAAAGTCTCACTAGGAAGCGATTCCCACCTGGAAACCATATCATTTTCATTGTTATGTTGGGTCAGGGTTATTCTCTTTTGTTTTGTTCAATTATATTAAATCTGATGGCATGAGCAGCTATTTAAAAAATAGAAAGACAAATTACGGTAGCCATTTTGGATTTACTATTGTTTTGAAGTCCTTTATTGCATTCATTGTTTTGTTTTTACTGTTAGTATTCTACTCTATTCTGTTTGAGTTTTACTATGTCTGAAGGTATCTGCAGCTATTTTGAAGACAACAAAAGGTATTATGGTAGCTATTGTTGACTTATTAAGGTTTTGAAGTCCTGTATCACTTATACTGGTTTATTTTGATTAGTTTTATTCTGTTTTATCTTCCTTGGTTTTATCCTCTTTAAAATAGAAAAAAAAAAACAAAAAGAAAAAGAACCATATCAACATTTTTATTGACTTTATTCTTGAGCTACTTAAGGTAAATAGTCTAATTATATTTTACAGCAAATAGCCTGATTATATTAAAAAATGGTAGGTCTGTCAACCAACATAAATAAACTGCAGTTCCTTTTGCAATATCCTTTAGTGTTTCTTCTACATTTGTATTTTGTTTCTTATCTGGGGAAAGGTGAAATTTTACAGAAACTTTCAGTCATTAAAATCATAACCTAAATAATATATAATCACAATTAATCCATTTTAGAGCAATGGTTATTAAAGTGTACACAATTGAGCAGATTGAAGTTATCCAAGTAATATCAGTCACCTGCAAAATTACATTATGACATGCTTTCTTGAATGGAAGACAACAGGAGAGATATTAAATATAAGATGTGGGAAAATGTGTAAAACATACAGATTGGGCAAGTTCTCAACATCTGGGCAGCCACACTAACATATAGCTAAAAGCTACTGAAATTTCTTCTTGAAGAAATTCTGTTATGTCTTTGGAAAAATATTCTTGGTTTTGTTCATCTCTAGTTATTACTAGTGAAGACTGTCATGTCTGAAAAGGCACAAAGAATTCTTAATAACTTTTGGGAAAAGTAAGTTCAATTTCTTTTCCATCTCAAAACTACATTTTTGTGGAATGAATTAATCAAATCACAAACCTGTTACATTTCATTGATGTAATTAATCTTAAAATTTTACATAAAAGTACATAGAATGAATAAAATATTTATAGCAAGTATCTTGTTTTTCAACCATGAAACTCCTGTTCTAAAGATTTTTTTCTTAAGTACTAAGATGATGTTAGAAACTAGGCATGCAGTTTTTAGAGTCTGGTTCTGTTCAAGACCAATATTCTGTTTGTAAAATAGGGGTTTATATATCCTTATTCTTAATTCTTGAATGTGACTGTGAAGATATGCATGGCAAACTATCTTCTTTTTTACATTTACACTATTTTTTACCTTGTTTTCTTTGATTTTTGTCTTCTGATTTTCATTATGAATTGGAAGAATCTTTTCATTTAACAATCCTGATGACCAAAGATGACAAGTTATTCTGTTTCTGTCAGTCTACTGCAGTACCATTCATGCATGCAGCTCCTCTTATTACTGCACTCTTTTCCTTTTCACGTGTTCATGAAGTCCTCAAACTAAACCTTACTTTGCATACTCAACACACACACTGTGTCACTGATCAAACAGTTTTGTTCCTTGATTGTATTAACACTGCCGTACAGCTCAAATTATATCTGTCTCAGACTTATGCATTGTTTTCTTGTTCACTTATGGCTTTTCACTAGTCTTGCATTAGGTTTGTCCTTTGTACCTTATGCTTTAGTGGCGTTTTGTTCCTTGCTTGATTGTTAATAGAATTCAGTCTAATCTTTCCCCCATGTCTAGCTCACTGGCCATTTTCACGGAGAGTGTTGCAGCTTGGTATGCTTTCACATCATCTATAGCTCTCAGTTACCCCTTGTTCAAAAAAGTATATATATTCATTAAACTAACAGATATAGTCAGCCCTCTGTACCCATGGGTTCTTTATCTACTGATTCAACCAAAGACAAATAAAAAAATACCAGAAAATGTTTGTGTCTGCACAGGACATGTACATTTTCTTGTCATTATTCCTAACATAACATAGTAGAGAAATTATTTACATGGTATTGTACTAAGTGTTTAAGTAACCTACAGATGAATGAAAATATATGTAATGATGAACATGCAAATACTATGCCACATAATATGAGGAGTATCTTCAGACACTGGTATCCATGAAATGAAAAATTGAGGATATCCTGCAATTAATCCCTGGGATACCGAGAGATGACTACATTAGCATCTACTTTCTATCCTATATTCTATGGGCACAGTTTTAGATTTCAACTGTAATTTCTCTAGGCTACTCTTAAAACCTCATATTATCAAGTCTCAAGTCATGACTTTTCATTGATATACTTTAGACGATGCTATAATAAATGCTTCAATATGAATACATATACCTGTGAATCATTTATGTATTTCCCACTAGCCTAAACTCAACACTATAACTTAGCAATGTCTTGTTTATGATCTCACCAGATTTTGACACAAGGTTTATTATATGTTCAGTACAGATATGGATGTACGAATTATGGGGGCTCATGAAAAATCAATTTATACAAATGGACTCTACACAGTGGAAAATCTTCCTTTTCCCTGGATAAGCTATTCTGCAATGCATATGCATGTGCAAAGACATTTAAAGTTTTTTTTTTCCCAACCCCACTTTTCAAGGCACTCAACCATTACACTCAGAGACAGCTGAGCTCCTGGCTTCTTGTGTCTATACAAGTATCATATTTGTAGCCATTAATATGCAGACAGGAGATGATTAAATGCAAGCATGATAAAATGTGACACCCCATAATAAATGAGAATGAAAAAATGAATTTGTAACCATAAATCATGTATTAAAATTTATGTCATAGGTTTACATTGGTGAGGACAATGTAGAAATAAAAAAAAATATGAGATAGACCTATTTTTAAAAAATGGTAATAAAAGACATTTAAATTTTATGCTTTTGTTCAACTATTTAAGTCGAAAATTTGACTTCTTGCCCCTGAACTTTGTATTTTAGAATAAGACATGGGACAGTTACCAGTCTCATTATAATGCAAATTTTTAACTTTAACATTTTTAAAATATGAATGCTCATATGCATCCAAGACAATGAGATACTGCCATTTTTACAGAAGCAATAAATTGTGTATGTTAAAAGACACAGATTATTGAAGTTTAGTCTTGCTACATACTTTCCCTGAAAAGAGTTTGACTAAACTATTATATGTCCCTTTGTGTAAAGTTTTGTACCTAGCAAATTTGAAGTTTTGCTTCAAAAAAACCACAATTTCTTAAATTAAATGATATGAAAACTTTGATTATAAAAAAAATAGTTAAAGCAAAACTGAAGATTTCCAAGAAAATAAAACAAAGCTATGAATTCCATCTAAAAAGCTACAATCTTGCCAGACATGGTGGCTCATGCGTGTAATCCCAGCACTCTGGTGGCCCAGGCAGGAAAGCTGCCTCAAGTTGGAAGTTTGCGGCCATCTTGAACAGGAGAGATCCTGTGGTGGGGGGAGGGGGGAATTACAACGTTTAGGGCATCACTGTCAAATAATAGACTTAATATTTCAATTAAGTTGCTCTAAGTTGAATTTCAAATGGATATTTGTATTAGTCACCCTTTCATTTCTAGAAAAGAAAAAAGCTGATGTGCATAATTTAAAGGGTAAAGGCTTCATTTGACTCATGGTATCAGAGGTTGTAGTGTATGATTGGCTGTTTCCATAATAGAGGAAAACTGCTCAACTTACTTGAGCAGAGAGAGATAAAGAGCCCAAGAAAAGCTAAAGTCATGACTCCAATGACATAGTAAATCCAACTAGTCCCCACTTCCTAATGACCTATTTACAATGAACCTATTGATAGATTAATTCATCTATTAATATCCTCAAAATCTAGTTACCTTTTAGACATCTATTGTAGTCAGGGGTTGTGCGCTTAGAATCAGGACTTGGAATTTATAATATTATTTTATGATGGTCACCCAGAGTTGGCACAAGAAACTGCAGGAAATCTATTCATAACACCAAAGACAGAATATTCACCCAAGGGCCTGACTCCTACAGCAATGTCCTGTTTGAGTCCAGATGAAAATCTACAACCTATGACAATGCCTCTCACAAATCCAATTAGAGGTCTAGAGCTCACAAGAAGGACTCACACCAGTCTCTTTTAAGGATCTGTTCTGGGAAGGCCCCAAGGTCAGCAGTGGAAGCTAGAAAGTCTATACCAGAGGGTGAAGGAGCTGTGCTGGTAGGTTGAGTGTTCTATGCTGGAGCCGAGAAGTCACACTCATAACGAAGATCAGGGCTGTCCTGAAAAGCACCACAACCATCCTCAGTGACACGGAGGCCCCGAGCTCCTCCAATGATAAGCACAGTCGAGTACATTCCAGAAAGCCAGCAGAGTTCATCCTGGAGACCAAGAGGCACACATCTTCCCCTCCGGAGCCAAGAAGCAATCCTCAATGTAAGGACCAGAGCTTCTCCAGGAGAACCAACGGCTCAAAGAGCAACTCATAGGAGAACCCACAATGCCTCAACATTTCAACACCTCAAAGTCTCAGTGCCTCAACGCCTCAACGTCTCAACGCCTCAGTGCCTCAATGCCTCTCTTCTCCTTCTTCATGTCTCCATTTATGCTGGCAACTTTCCTCAGGTGAAACATCTACACTCAAGCACCATGCTGATTTAATTCAGATGGTGTTAAGTTGACCACTGGTTTTTAATCCTTAACAATCTCCCTCTCTCTCTCTCTAGGTACCAGGGATCAAACTCATGACCTTGTGCTTACCAGGCAAGCGCTTACACCTGTGAGCTAAATTCCCAGCCCCTTTCTAGACATCTTTTAAATCAAGTTGACAAGATTAACCATCACAGATTCACTTTTCAACCTGACACGCAATCACATCTCTTTTTACTATGCTTAGTCTTCAAATAAGCACCAAAACAATGTCATAATTCTGTTTCAAATGATATAAATGTTCCATGTATAACTAAAAATTCAGTAGTTTGTTTCCTAAAATCTCAACAGAACCAGCATTACTCAAAAGCCTAATTGCAAAGTTTCTGTTGAGACTAAAGGCAAATCGCTACAAAAATAAAGAAAAATAAAAATAAAATGAGTTAACATATAGCCAAAATAAAATGGCCCAGCTTAGACATTTCCATTTTAAAGGGGAAAGGGAAGGTAGCAGAAAAAAATCAGTCCAAAGCAAGACCAAAACCTAGCAGGGTACATTAAATTCCACAATTCCATGCCCACGTCCTAGTCACATTTTGGAGAGAGGTCATGAGGGTTGGACTTTAGGGTGTTATTAGTGCTCTTACAAGAAGATACTTTAGTGTTGTTCATTTCTTTCTATACACATCCACTGAGGAAAGTCCACGTGCAGAAAGGATGAGTCAGTGGCTATCTGCCTCAGAAAGCAGGCCCTTTCCAGAGCCCAAACATGCTAGCTAGTACCCTGATTTTACATGTCTTGTTCTAGAATGGTGAGAAAATAAATTTCTCCAGATTATAAGTCAGCCAATTGTATGATGTTTTGTTATAGCTGACTAAGATAGCATTTATTGGGAATTTGACCCTTTTTAATCTTATCTGCCTATGTAAATTCAGAGGATTGATAAGAAACACTGATAAACAATGATCCTCTGTTTTTGGTGTTATTTCTTAGCTCTACAGTAAGAAAAAAAGATAGCAATCACATCTAATTTCCTATATTCACCTCTAACTCTCTGTAAGGGAAGTAACTTGAGTATAGCATTAAATGTCATACAGCTTTTTAACAACATAAACTATGCCACACTTCTTAGAGTTGGGAGTGACTGCAGTTAAACTGAATTTTAAACAAAAAAATGAGATAGGTTGGCATATACCTGTAATCCCAAAATTCAGGGGAGCTGATGCAGTATCATTGCAAATGTGACCACAGCCTGGACAGCTTAGTGATTTAGTAAGATGATGCTGTCTCAAAAGAAAAAAAAAAAAAAAATGAACTGGTGATGTAAGTCAGTGGGAAGGTTGCAAGTTCTTCTTTAGCACCACAAACAAACAAAACAAAACAAAACAAAACAAAGCAAAACAAAATGTAATCCTCCTTTTATTTCACTCATATGCAATATGTTACTTGAATAAATTCACAGATAAGTAATGATATTAAAAATGAATATGAATAGCATAGGCTTGAATTAAAATTCATTTATGATTATTTACCATCTGTGTGGCCTTCGAAGTCACTTTATCTAACAATTTTCTTATTTGTAAAACTAAGTTAAAATGTCTCTCCCCCAGGACTGTTGTGAATTAAATAAGATATTCCATGCAACCCTGTTGTCTGGCTAGGGGCTTCAGAAGAAACACAAGGAAATGGAAGGGCCTGTTACCCTCACACGGCAAGTCTTAGTCTTAGCGTTCTCATCTAGGCTTCCTTTTAATGCTGATAATTTGAAATAGTGCACAGTTGCATACCTGAATACACACACACATGTGCGCGTGCGCACATGCACAAACACACACACACACACAATTTTCTGTCACTCTTTTATTGTCATGAAAATAACAATTAGTAAGAGGGATGAAATTTTTAAAAATAATTCAGAGCCATGAGTTTATGCTCCAGACTTGCATGAGGCTGTAAATGAACGCGTGTACATGAGGAATCTTGTGAAATTAAGAAGAGGAAAAAGAAAGTGTTCCACTGTTTATGTTTTTAAAAGCATGCTGCAAGAGGTGATATGAATTGAACAAAATGATGTTATTTCAGCTACCTGGAAAGTCATTTGACAATAAGGAGTCCCTTGAGGCAAGATTCTTCCCAAAAGCATTGCTCACTACAATATTTGTTCAAAACTGAGGGGTGATTTGTAAGATCTGTCCCTTTAGGAAAAAGGTGAAACTGATGCCATGCAGCTAATGTACAACCAAAACAAACAACAAACAAAACAAAAACTCCTCAAATCAGTGAAATGGTGAACATATCACCATTTGCCAGTTTTTCTTGAGTGAAAGATTCATTTTGTAACATGTGAGGTAATACCCAGTGCCATCTAACTGAAATATAGTAGGAGAAAAAAATAGAAGAGTTCATCCTCAAAGGAAAATCTCTGGGTCTTAGTGAACATGCAGCACCTCTTCTTTAGCATTCTGAATTCTCTTGAGTTCAAAGAGGGTACTTTATTAGAGAGTTGTGCCATGTCCTGTGTTACACAAGGTAGGAACTATATCCAACCATGTTTTCTGTGCACCTACTGTATACCAAGCCAATGACATGTTAATGTTTTTCCTAAGTAACTGGAGAGATGCCCAGGGTCAGCTAATTTAAGTGATTTTCCCTTACTAACACCTCTGATCAGCTGCAGGACTTGGTCAAACGTCTTATCAATGTGCCCTTCTCTTTCAGGTTGCAAAGGCCAGAGGAATGCAAGTAGTAGCTATTGGAAGGATAAATGCGGGGCACAGAGAAATATTGACTATGAGGACCTCATATGAACATTTCTAAATTTATCTACAAGAGTCCATGCTGTGGAATGAGAGAGAGGAGAGACTTTGGAGACAGACTGCTTTTGACCCAAGGTAGGTCTTCTATCCATTCGTTCTTTATTTTCAGTTGTTGTTCTCGGCTTATATTTTATATTTTGAAGTAAGTCTCACTTTGTAGCTCAGGGTGGCCTTGAGCTCACTATATAGCCCAACTTAGCCTCAAATTCACAGTGATCTTCCTGCCTCAGCCTCCTGAGTACTGGGATTCCAGATCCACCATGCCTAGATTGTTATTTTAATAGCACTGGAAATTGAACCCAGGGTCTTCTCACTTTGCTGCCTATTTCTTTAAAAGATATGGTGTAATTCTCTAAGTTGTGTGAGCTGAACTCCAACTTGTGATCCTCCTGCCTCGGCTTCTCAGAGTGCTGGAATTAGCGGTGTATGCCACCATGTCCAGTTTGCCTACTTTTCTGTTTGTATTTTTATTGCACTGTATGTAAACTTGGAATGATGGAATGAGATTGCAAGCTACATAGCTTCTCTGATACAGATTTACTAAATCAGTATGCATGTGAATACGTCTGGCCTATCTATTGTAAGGTTTTCACAGTTATTCCTGTCAGTATCGTTATTATTAACTAAGATGATTAACATACTGTGACTATTATTGTGCTTTTCAACTTCTGTGGATCAGGAAATGCCTTGTGAATTAGCAACGCGCACTTAACACTGCGTCCCTGGGCGCACGTATGATTGACATGAAGACCAGCAAATCGAGGGACGAACACCCTCCTCCACGTGGGTGGCTCCAACCAATAGACATGCAGTACAGATGGACTGAAAGGGGGCGAAAGAGGAAGTTTGTGGGTATTTAAAAAGTCCCACTCTGCTTCAGCAGGGACACTTTTTGCTGCTTCCTTGACCTGTGGATATTAGACTCCCTCTTTTTAAGCTGTCTTCAGCGATCATAGAGACTAATTGACTGTTTGGGAAACTTACAGCCTCAGAGTGGAGCTGTCTCGCTCTACTCCCTGGCTGTAGAGAGCTCAGTAGACGCCTCACCAAGCGCTTCTGCTATGCTTCTGCCTTGGGACTCATCAACGTAGGCTCCTCAAACTTCTCAAACTGTAAGCTAAATTAACTTACTCCTCTTTTAAACGGTAGGTGTTGGGTAATTTGTCCCAGCTATTGGAAAGCAGAGTAATATATGTAGTTTGCTATTTGGTCTTCCCAGTCATGACCACCTTATGGTTCTGGCATATTTGTGGGTTCTGCTGTCATCTGGTTTTTGCATGCATCATTCAACCATTATGTCTCCCAGGGTCTGTGAACATTCTGTATGGTTCTGATTTCATTTCTTCAAAAGGAAGGTATGATAGGATTGATTGATACTGTGCTAAATTGTCGATTTCTTTAGAGCAAATTAAACACTTCCATAAAACATTAAGACGCTCAGTTCCTAATGGCAGGATGCCCAACTTTCACTAGGATTGTTCTACTTTGTGACATATAACAGGGCAAAACCTGTTTGAGTAAAGCCAGCAAGAGGTTCTTTTTTTTTTTTTTATAGGTAGTGTGAGGCAGACTGTGGTGCCACACATGAGTAATCCCAACACTCTGGGACTCCGGGAGGTTGAGGAAGGATGATTGAGCGTATGCTCGAGAGTTCCAGTCCAGTATGGGCAATTTAACAAGTTGGAAACTCCTTGTGTAAGAAAGAAAGAAAAAAAGAAAGAAAGAAAGAAAGAAAGAAAGAAAGAAAGAAAGAAAGAAAGAGAAAGGAAGGAAGGAAGGAAGGAAGGAAGGAAGGAAGGAAAGCATTAGAAGAGTTGAGAATGTAACTCAGTGTGAAGGTGCTAAGTTCAGTTCTCAGTAAAAACAACAGAAAAAAAATAACAAAAAGAACTCGAGTTATAAAGCATCTGCTATACATTCTGCCTCTAGTTTTGGACCTGTGATGTATTTTGCAGTAATAGTCCTCCCTAATGGACATCAAAGAGGAATCAAATAGTCTTCTCATATTTCAAACTCGAGATCAAATGGGAAACAAACAATGGAAGAACGAAAACATGTTAAGTCAAAACAGTACATTTCCAAAGCAAGTAATAAATATATATGTGGAGGTTAGTGATTGGATTTATCTCCTGTGGTGGAATTTTATCTGGAGCACAGAATGCAGCGATGGTGATTCTGAGTATTAAATTCCTTGATGAAGTTGGCTTGTCCATAGCCCTCTAATTGACTATAAGTATAACACAGAAAGGACTTACACTCTTTTGACAAACTGACAAGGCATTTTCAAGTTCCTCTATTAGAGTCTCAGTTGCATAGTCTCAATATAACAGATAAGATAAATGTATCTGTAGTCCCAGTGTAAAGCTCCCTACTTCCTCGCAAATACTCTGAGCATGCAGATCTCTTGCCACCTGCTTAATTATCTGCAGCATTCAGAGTCACTTTTAAGGTCTCATGGTAAATAATTCTGCATTTTTCTAAGTACTATTTATGTACCTTCACTTTCTAGTGGGTTTGATGCTCAATTTTTTCTTTGTTTTTTCTTTACGCTTAAAGGAATTGACTGACCAATTGTATAAGTTGCAAACAAAATTCTTATGACTGTTAACACTAACCAGGGATAAATTAAAATGATTCGTTTAGGAGCATATTCGGTGTCATAATAAATTTTCCTTAAAATGGCTTAAACACAAAGTGATATATTTTTCTGACTTAGTGAGGAGTCTGTTAGTAGATGATTGTTGATAACAGTTGAGTGGTTTATTGATGTATGGGCTGGAATTCTGATATTCTTGGTGTTTTCTCATGTTTCTCATAGTCATAATGTGACTATTAGAGTTCATGTTTAAAGCTAAAAAGACTTAAGGGATACTGTATATTAGATACATGTTTACCTATTGTAAGAAAAGAGGATGGTTTTCCAGAAATTCAAACTGATTTCTACTTTCTTATCATTTATAAGGACTATGTCCTGCAGGTTCTTTCTTATTACAAAGAATAACTGGAGAGATTAAAATCTCCACTGGGGCTAAATAGACCACTGTCCTGAACCAAATAGATTCACTTTTCAATGAAGAAGATAATAATTGTTTGTGAATACATATTGCAATGTCTAGTATATTTGATGGTAGAATTCCATGTAAGAAGAAATTAGGTTTAGCAACAGCTTGTTACATAATAATTGGTCCTATCTACATTAACAGCTGAAAAGATGCTAGAAATTTAGAAGAACTTATTTGCAATATCTGAATTCAGTTGCTTTTGTTGTAGTGAAAGCTATATTTAAAAACATAGATTTGCACTCATCTGCACAAGGGATAAAAGTTACATAGAACATGTTTGTATGTGTTCCAGTGTTAATTGATTGGTAGAAGTTGTCTGGATTGAATTATTAATGAATGTTCTGAGTCTCTGGTTAGGTGCTATGATTTATCATCAGTGGTATTCACTGGTGAGAATGTGAAAAGTAGATATGTATACCATGTTTATATAATCAAGAGATTTTTAATCCTGATATAACCATGATTCCATTGACCATGCTTGACTCAACAAGGCAATTTGGGCATCCAACTATAACTCCAGAGAATATAATATAGTACAATAGAATTGTCTTAGCCTAGATTAATCCCCCTGAGTTTGAAAATGCTGAATATTTTTTCCTCAGATAAAATTTCAAGGAATAGTACTCTTTTTCTTGTTGTGAAACTGATAGCAAATGGCAGCTAGTAAATGTAGCAGACAAAATATGCATTGCATAACCCTATAAATGTTTTGGGAGTCCTGTGAATACCTTGGCACTCTAAAGAGAGGAGAGAAAGAAGAAATTGCTGTAGAAAATTGAGTAATTAGAACTCTAAAATGCTGTTGTTCAGAATTCTACCTTAGTGGAAAGATGCTAACCATGTAATTCTTTGTCCTGATGAGGTTACATCTCCAAGGCCCTAGTCTGATGTTATTTTCAACGGATCTGTTCACTTCATATTTGTCACTGGGTCTCTCAATATCACTGCAACAAGGGCTTTCTTCTAAGAACTCACAGCCTTTTGTAGAGACATTTAAAAAGCATACTTGAAACCTGGATTGTTTACTTGTGGTAATGCTATTTTTATTTAATTTGAAGAAATTGTTTAGTACTTGAGGTATAACAAACTCTCTGTTATACACTTTATAAAACTCAGATTTTCTCAATCTGAGTCCAAAACACTGAATGCAGAACTACATTGTATGTATACACACATTCACACATTATTTTAGCTATTTATAGCTAGGATTTATTGTTATCTTAATTCCAAACTTCTTGATGAGAGAGAACAATTCTATTCATGCTTTCTCCCCAAATGCCTAACATCATGTTAAATAAATGAAAAATCTCAATAAGTAATTCAGTTCTAATTCATTCCAGTGTGTAATGCAAAAGATCTACCTTCTATCTAGTTACATGAACATGTTCAGTTAGCAGAATTTTAGGTTAATGTGTCCTTTGAAGGCTCGTACCTGAAAAATTCTACATAAAATTAATGAACAATTTTTTTGGTACCATGAATCAAACTCTGGACCTTGCTCTTACCAGGCAGGTGCTATGCCATGGAGCTATATCCCTGGCCCAATGAATAATTTTAAAGGTAACATTATTGAAGTTATTTGTTTATGAACAATAGAAGCATAATATACCACATAAAACTGATTCTGGTTAAGAAACAAACTTCATATCTACAATGATAAATGTAGAGAAATGACACTGAATTCTTAAAATAACAAGCTATGAAGCATAACCAGATCTGTACAGTTAGGGACAGTTTACAGTCTATAAAATCTGTAAAGTTTTGAAGTGTTGAAGTTGTTTCATCATAAATATCTGTAACTATCTTCAGTAAGACTAATGTAAATGCATTGTTTATGTTGTGTTTTCATGCCAACTTCTGCCTTGGGGAATTTAAGACACTGGGGAATGTTAACAGTACATCTCCGACACTGACCTGTAAAGGCACAGTGACTACAAAGGTTCTTTTCCTAGGTTGAGGCTCATCCACTGTGCTGACTGAGGGTTGCTCCAATGTGAGCCCCCCCACCTCTCTGTCTCTTATCTCATCTTCTTTCTCTTTTCCTTTTAGTCTCTCCAAAAAATTAAAGCTTGAAGATACATTTCGGAGAGCTTTGAAGCGTGTGTTTATATTTTTAAAGGCTTTTCTGTTATGAGGATCACAAATTCAAGTGCAGCCTGGGCAGGACAGCATGACTCTGTCTTAAACACTAAAGGTTAAAAATAACTGAAGGTATACTTGGCTTGAGCGATCTGAAAACACCAACAAATTTTCAAACAAAAATCCATCTGAGAATCACTTTATATGAGCAGATTTCAATTATTTTGGTGACTTACTTAAAAAACATTTAACTTACAACTCAACATAGATACACATTCACACATGTATCAAAAATGAATGAGTTCTAATATGTACTAGTATACATTCTATTTTTTGTTGTACATTCTGTTTCACTTGTCTTTTCTTTCTATCATGTTTAGGAATGCTGGTCCAGACCTTTAAACTGATTTTATGGCTCAGAAAATTGAGAGATGGTAAACAACTTTTTTAGAAGGAGATGATCAGATAGTAAAATTCATAGACTTTGTCAAAGAATTGTTGGGAGCCATTGAAACTAGAAATTGAACACATGTGCAGGGCTGCAGCATGGCTGAAGCATAGCTGACCTAAGAACAAAGAGATGCCTCAAAGGGCAAGATAAGGCCACAGTGAGAATATCTGGCTCCAACCCCAATTAACCAGGTAGAGATTGCAACTACAGGCATGTCATTCCTTTAGTGAAAGTCAACCCAGAGGCTTTCTGCTAAGATACTTCTCCTAAATTAACATAAAATAGTTCTCCTAAATTGACATAATCTGTTACTTAGAAAAGTCCTTGAACCACTCTCAAGGTCCTGCTCAGTTTCCTGCATTTTACACTCTAATTCCTTCCTTGTTTGAAAAACTAAGTAAATATGGGCTTCCCAGAGACATTCCTTATCTTAGCCCCCAGAGTCTCAAACACTGCCAGAGGGTTTTGATCCTCCTGGAGCCCTAAAATCATATCACTTGTCTCATTTATTTAAGCCTTCTCCATACAGTTGTTTAGGAGATTGGGGATTTTGGCCAAGACCTGATAAAGAAATAAAGGGCGTGTGTGTGTGTGTGTGTGTGTGTGTGCACAATGTGTCCTTACTGCTGAAGTTTGCTACAACTATCTAACTCTGCCATTGTGCCTGAAAGAAGGCATAAAGAATATGTAAGCAATTGAGCATGTTTGTATAACATAAACCTTTATTTACTAACCAGTTTGTTGCCCAGAGACAGAGCATAGTGACTAGGTTTTAAGATTCAGTTTGAAAGATTTTGCTCTAAATGACTATTTTTGACTTCAACTTTTTAACTTCAGGACATCGTTCCGTTAAAACTATTGAGACCAATAATGAGTTTTTAAAATATGTTTTGGATTTGTTATGATTTGTGTCTAGATGTCCCCCCAAAACCTCATGCAGTCATGGGGATGGGCTTCCAGTCTGTAATTGATTCATGGTCCACTGCTGGAATTATGGAAGTGAGTGCTACATTCACCCTGGAGCTCAGTGTCCTGAATACAATACAAGGGAGGGAAAGAGTCTTGCTCTTCTGCTCTTCTCCTTTTGTTCTTATTGCTGATGTCTTCCATTGTCATGAGGGATTGTCCCTCTGCCACACCACCATGTCTTAGAGCCAGCTGGTTATGGATTGAAATGTCCATAAACTCTGAGTTAAATAAACATTTCCTTCCTTAATTTTGGGCATCAGGTATTTTGTCTCAGCAACCAGAGAAAACTAATCAAGACATCTTTTGGTATTTATCATAAGAGAAATTAAGACTGGTAAATTTAAAAATGTTTTCATAATAACTTATTCAATAATTTATTCTTTATTTATTCAAGAAGTGATATTTTAAGTGCATGTTAATGTCAGTGAGATATTTAATAAAAATAATTATTTCATACAAAAATAATTACTGATGAGAGCAGAATGTTTATAAATTTAGCAATTAATATCTTCAGAGTTCAACTTAATAAAATAGAGCAAGAATCTCAATTTTATTTACCACTCAGTCTGATGAAGGGTATTATTTTGGTTAAAGTGTTTAAACAAAATCCAGCCTCATGTGGATGAGTATTGAAAAAAGGAGAAACATTTTAATAGTCTTAGCAGATAATTATGGTTACTCTTTAATTATATATTTCAAAACTTCATAAGTGATAGTTTCTTAAATGTTTTTTGTAAGTTAGGATTTGAAAAACTTTTAACCTTCTGTTTACTTATAATCTGTTATTCTATCTTATACTTTAAATAGGTCCTTTACTATTCCATGGTTTTATAACATCATGTATTAGTCATCTGGAAAGTATTGGTTCTTTGGATTAAACATGTCATCTGTAGGGTATCACTTTTCATTTGAGAATATTTTCAAAGATCATGTGTGTTAGTATTATCTGTGATCCATCCACAAAAATGTTAAACAATGTGAAGCTTTCAGACTGTTAGTAGTAGTAGTTAGTAGTTAGTAGTAGTCATTTTCTAAAATCTGATGTTTACTTAAGAATTCTTTCATTGGTGTTTCATACATTCCATTATTTATCTTGAAGTCACAAGGCCATCTTTTTCCTTTTGGAGAACAGATCTAACAAACTTCCAAATCTGATTAACTATAATTTGCTTATGTACCATAAAAAATTTAACCTAGTTCTAAAAGAAGTCTGACCTATGTTTTCAGTTTCTTTGACTTACTGTCTAAATCTTTGGAGTGCTAGACCATAGGAGTTCATTAACTTTGGAGCTTGATGTGGTTCTGAAAAAGCATGTATATTATTGTGTTTTCCTTTGAAGAGAAAGGATGTTAATGTATGAGTCATTCTTTTTGTAAATTAAAACCTCAGTAATTCAGGTTTAATTGCAGTTTTGGCACTTTGAGATAAATAAATGCGCTTTAGGTTGCAGTTTGGCACTCAGATTCTAAAAGGTTCACCATTTGACAGGAACTGTACTAGGTAGGAACATGATTTAGGAGGACATTTGCCTCACCACCAATGTAATTCAGAGCACTTTGATGTCATGCCATATAGTTTTGACCTTTAGAGAGGTTGCAGGTTGATGTTAGTCATCCATGTCTTCATGATCATTCCCCAATAAAATTGAAAACTCAGGCTAAGGTGTATTTCCTGACTGAAAATATCTCAGTTACCATGTTACCTATTGGTTCTCCTATGTAATGTCATTTCTGATAATAGAGGAAGCTCTCAAAAACTGTAAATGAGTCCAACAGCTTTCATCAAGTTTACTTAGTAATTACAGACAATGTTGGAATAGAAGAATGATTCAGGGGATCTCTCAAATTGAAATTTATGAAAAAGACAGGAAGAGGGTGTTGCTGGGAGCACAGTTTCTCTAGCTTGCAATTTGCTCAGCGTTCTTTCAAGTTAAAACAGTGTTCCACAACAAAGGCAGCTAGTTCAGCTCACAGATTATTGCGTAAGAGTTTTCCTTGGGGAAGCATCATACTCTCGATGCAGTAGAAGTGTTTTATACATCCCACAGTGTACTAAATCAGAACTATGTCAAGTGCTATTCTTAAATGACTTTGGCTTGTTAAATGGTAAATGCGTAGCAATGAAGAATGCAATACCACTAACATAGTTTGATGTCACTGCCTTGTGGCAAAGTCCCAGCAGTGTTACTGTTATTTTTACACTATTAGTGCAAGTGCTAATATAACAAAATAAAACTTACTGTCTTAAAGTCATTATAAATATAATTCTGAACTCATTTTCATATAAACTATTTCCACAAAAATTCTCCATAGAACACCTCATACACATAAATTAAGAATTTTCTTCTAAGTAGCCAGACTTCTGTTAGTTATGAAAAAATCTTAATTGCAAATTCTTTGAATAATTTCATATTTCTAAGCTTCATGATGGGCCTATGTGTGTCATTTCAATGTCTTTAGAATTTTCTCACCTGTCTAAAGACTTTGTACTTCTAGTTCCAAGGTATTCGCTTACCTCCTACAACACTACAAAGTGTTCCATTCATATATAATCTCAAATTTCACACACTGATGTCATTACTTATATTCTTCTGATACTTCTATCTCCTAACCTTTACATGATTTATTTAAATGCCTCCTTCACAAAGATGTTTCTGGTGATTAATCTGTTTTTTTTTCTTTCATTCATTGCTGTATTCTGCATTACCTACTATAATACCTGGCAGATAGAATATATAAAATCAGATGAATTAAAAACTGATTGAATGCAAGGACCATGATATATTCAGTTGTAGATTATCAATTTGACGACAAGTTAAGAGATTTAAGAATTAACAATATTTTATTAAGACTGTGTCTTCATTTGTGCATAAATAAAAACATAGACACATGCATACATATGTCCACTGGCTACCTCACAGTAGGTATTTAGTACAAACTTGTTGGATGTATGCAAAATTATTTGTGTGCTTTAAAGTATATATGGTTTTATGTTCCTGCAGAATCATCAGTTATGCTTATAGAATGTGGTAATTGCTTCTGGATGTTCTGCCACATAGAAGTTCATTGTTCACGGTCATAAAATATTTTCCCCTTTAAAATAATTAAGCCATAATTGTTCTACAATGTTTCATAGACTATAGACTGCTTTCATATAAGAATTAACTTCTGGTAGTTATCAAGGTTTTGCCTTGGGTCATTGAGTCAGTTGGGAAGTATGGGGAAACAGGAAATGGAATATTTCAGATAAGATGATCAAAAATGTCAAAGGGTTGGACACACATCAGAGGAAGTAAAATCTAAGAAAATAGAAAGTAAAATCCAGAGATAATTATTCTTGTCCAAAAGCTGTAGGTAAAGCTGCAGGTACCTGTACAGGTTAATCTAAATTCCTAAATGTGCAGATGGCAACAAAGTTGCTCAAAAGAAATCAAGTCTACTCAAAACAAGCTGAAATCACTAGTGCTGACACCTTAGTGGAGGGCTTCCATATGCTTATTATTCCAGGTGAGAACCACATCAGGAAAAACAGGTTGATATGAGACAAAGGAGAAAAGGCATTGAGTACTCAAAGTCCAGTTCCTTCTAACAGTCTCTCTTATGAAAATGAAATGGAGATTCTTTTTTTTTTTTTTTGTTACAAATTAGTAGGAAGGAAGCAATGGTAAGAGAAATATTCAAGAATCCGAGGTAAAGTAGAAGCTCTTCTGATCACTCTAGTCTTTATTTTGTAACTAAGTTATCTAGTGCCTCAGAGTTATGCTGTGGACCTACAACCTAGGTAAGCTTTTTCCCAGAAGAGTTCTCTCCTCAAAAACTCTATTACAGCTCCACATATGTGGAAGGATTGAGAATTCCCTCAGCCCAGAGTGTTTTGTTTCCAAGTGTCTCAGTCTCAATCTCCCCTCACTTCTCCCTCTCTCTCTGTCTCTCTCTTTCTTTTTTCTGTCTCTCTCAGAAAGAAAACAGAGCCCCATATTTTACAACAGAATATTGTAAATTTAAATACAATTATTGTCTCCATTTGTACCTCTAAAAAGTACAGCAAAATGTTTAAATTATACAACACTATGCTCTGTGCATTTCTACCCTTGATGTGTATGTGATGGGATTTTCCATAGAAAAATAATATAAGTAAAATTAATCAGTCCTGTTTGTAATATTTTATTTTAGTTTCCCATGCTGCTCTTTTTCTCAGTTTCTTTTTACTTCACTTAATTTCATGTTTCTATTTCCTACTAATGTTACTCAATTGTGATACTCCCCGTCTTCAGCATGCTTTTCCAAAACCATCTGGGTACCCTGAACTTCATTCATTTCCTTGCAAAAAATAATAAAAACCTATCTCAGCTTTCAAAACCTACTTTTTAATTCTAACATAAACTTGTGATAAATCCCATTGTTCATTTATCTCCTCAGAGAAGTAAAAATGAAATAAATTTCAGGTTTAAGAAAACTAATATTAGACATGAACACTCCATAATTTAACAAGAAAATCTACCTGTTAATTTTTTCCATTCTTTCAAGAATAGACTCTCAGTATTCTGTGGAATTTAGCTGTGGCTGTTGAGCACTCATTGATAATTTGTGAGAAACAAGTTTTTCATCTGTAAAAAGTAACCTTATTGAGATTAATAATAATAACCTTAATAGATTAATGTGCCCTATCTACTTTGGGGAATGGAGATTAATAGTGTGTTACTTGTATTTAGCCAGAAGAAGGGATCTGTTTTTCTGTTCCTCTCAAACATGTATGTGAACATATATGTATTACATATATGTGTGTGTATAAATATTAAATGTATATATGTGCATATATACACATACATATGTTTATACAGTACCTGTTCCCCCTCACATACACTACAAAAGCCTGATGCACCAGCAGGAAAGTGAAGGTGGGGAAACTGAGGCAAGTGTGGTAATGTATTTTTCTCAGAAAACAAAGGATACTAATGTATGAACTGTTTTTTCTAAACTAAGTATTCAGGTTTTTATTGTATTGGGAACACTTTGCAACATGGAAGTGGATTTGGGATTGTAGTTTGGGCACTTGGTCTCTAAAAGATTCCCAGTACTGGCCTGAGTTATATTTGCAAAGGCACCATAGCATTGAAAAAAGACTTCTGGACACTGTATTTGCAAGTTAGGATGACATGTACCAGCCTCTCCAAGCTTAGGTTTTGTGAAGAAGCAGGAGAGGGTGAGATGGCAGAAATCATTCAGAATAATAGCTCAAATCTAAATCTGTTAATGACAATAGAGGGACAGTATTTTACTAAGTTGTTAAATTGCCAAGGCAGGGCTACTTAAACTTGAGATCTTTCTGCCTCAGTCTCCTAAAGTACTGACATTACTATGTGTACCACAATCAATGTTCTTTTTTTTTAATGCATTACTTAAAGAGCTCAGAGATACAGGATTGCTCTCTGTCTGAACTTACTCATTTGGTAATGGAGTATTTGTGACAAATTGTCAAGGAAATGTTTGTTATTGCAACAGAAAAGAATCCAATTATTTGGCATCTCTCTTGTTTCCTAAGTGCATTCTTCTCCTATCCCCAATTCTGAGAGCTATTTCACATGGGCTTCATTAATTTAAGATTATCTTCTTCATTATTGGCCTGTGGATGGATCAAGTCACCAAATAGCTTCCAGACTAGTCATCTCTAAATGTTGTTTCACTCTGGTGAGTTATTAATTGTCACCATAGCTGTTCAGATTACCTTGGGACCTCTCCAACACTGTCTACAGATTGGGATTGCTAGAACAGGGTAGATCCTTCAGCAAGCAGACAATTATGTAATATATTGAAATGCAACTTTGGGGCAGAGAAATTTTGATAACACTTGAAGTGATTAGAGAGGGAACAATAAACTGAGCCCTGTTAGTCTGGGTGGTGTGCTGTACTGGATAAAGTATTCCCTGTTCTTCCATCAAGCCTGCCCCATTAGCCATGGCCATGAATGTGTAGGGAGTCCTCAGTAGTGTTATGGCTTTCACTTATTGCAGCTGGTCTTTATGAATTGTACTTGTAAAAATGAAAACAAACAAGATACATTTACATGTAAACAAGGTATACTATGGTTGCCTCTGAGTGTTGATATTGCAAATATTTTTACAGTTATATATTAACTGCTTTCTAAAATTTCCAAAAAGAAAAGTAAATTTAAAAAAAAAGATTACATAAGACAATTTCAAGCCTACTCCATAGTCTTTTTGGTGTTTGAGTAAAGTTGTCATTACTATCTCATGATACACTTTGAAAACCAGTAAATCCACAGAGAACTCTACTGTGGTTAACTGGTTTTCAGTTTATACAGAAACATTACCTCAAAGCACTGTAGAGATTTTTGGTTATATAATGTCCTAGTATGTGTCACTTAGCTGAATATCTGTTATACTACTATTTACTTACTCCTTTCAAGAGGGATGACTTGACTGCTTTCCAGGGGCATCAGAAAAAATAATGTATGGAGGCTTCCGTTGTATTAAGAACAGGCTGACCAAGATCAGTCAGTGATTTCAGAAGGACTATGCATTTGGGTTCTGTCCTTCCTGTGTCACCTCCTTACTCTACCTGACTTGTCAGTTTTGTGACTTCTAGAAAGTTCTTAACCTTCTTCCACTTCAAATTTATCAAAACCCACAAAAAGTATTTGCAACACAAATAGCATAAAACTGACATGTATACATATACCTATATACAAAATATTTATACCTCTTTATCAAAAGAGATTAAAAAAATTATGAATAGGCAATTTAAGAAAAAGGAAAAAAAATGAAGCTCAATAAAATGAAAGGTTAACTTCCTGAGTATAGATCAATCACCAAAGAATTTCTTTGCTTTGCACATATGTTGGGTAAATCACAAATCTGTTGTAGCAATTACACTAAGACCTAGAACAATAGTTAATAGATAAAAGGGATTTTATAAATGATTACTGCATTTCAGACCCTTTTGCGAAGAGGATATACATGTTTCAAATAGTTTTTATGGGCCTAGGAATTGAGATTCGACTCCTGAGAAGGAGACAGATTTTCTCAAGGGGCAAGGGGAAGAGCAATGTACCCTGTTCTGGTTTCAGGGCAAGAGTCTTGTGGCTAATCACACTCTAAGACCAGGACATCAGATTTATGCAGTGATTAATCAAAGTGGAAGTTCATCTTTACAGAACACTCCTCTTTTTTCTCTACCTCCTTTCTTTTTTCTCTCTTTTCCTCCTTCTGTGTCCCTTATTACTACCAGTATATTCTCATCATAATTGCTATTAATTGAATACCTTATTCCTTGACTTGCACTGCATTTGACACTTCACACATCTATTAGCTAGTCTTCATGGCAATATTGTAAGAAATCTACTAATATTCTAATTTGTGGTAGATAATGAAATCCCAGTCCAGAATGGTTTTTCAGCCTTCTTGTGTTCACTCAATTGTAAAAAAAATGTGAGAAAGCTATGATTAAAAACTTAATTTTCTGACACTAAAGCAAATTATTTAAGGTTGGAAAGAAACATGTGGCTCACACCAGGAACTCTAAATTCCTATAATACAGCTATGGGACTTACTGCAAAACTCACAGGTGAGAACAAATGTTTCATTACACTTTAGGCTCATTTTAGGAATGAAGTGAGTCCAGGGTACCCAAGGGACAAGAGTACAGGTGAGGTGACGGCTCCTGGCACTTGGGATCTCAGCCCTTCATAAACTACTCACTTTCTCAACTTCTAGGGGAGAGTAAGATTTTATTACGTTTCACTTAGAACTTTCTAGTTTTTTGTATCCGATTTGGAGCATATGTAAACTGATTCTTCAAACCTGCAAGTGAACTCAGTAAAGAAAAAAAGAAAGAAAGAAGGAAAGAAAAGAAAAGAAAAGAAAAGAAAGAAAATGTTAATCCCTTACATGTGAAAAATAAATTTAAAAAATCTTTTAAGACATTCTTAAATGTTTCCATATTAGTAGCTCTCAAACTGTGGACTAATGTTAACCTACATGTGCAAGATATACAGAGTATCTCCTGTGGTGTCTCCCTGCTGTTCCAAGCAGGTGGAAAGGAGAGAAAGCATCTCATTTATAGATTTTCAGTGGGAGTTATTTTTAACTTAAAAATAAGTGTGTCACTGATAAAAGTCTTGAGTTTTGTTTTGGTTTCACAAATGCCCTCCATGAACCCTCTGTTGTAACCATACACTATTTTTTACCCTTGTGCAAATGTGTTACTTTTGTATGCCATTGTTTTTCATATGTTGCTTTGCTAACAAGGATACCCTTGAAGTAAGTTCTGCCTACTTCAAAATTAAGATGCAGATATAAAAGGTGTTTTTCTCCATGAGGCCATCCCAAATGTCTTCAGGACATTGGTTATCCCTGTTCCCTTCTGTTTCTATGTCTATCACAGTAGGTATCTGCTCATTTTTATACCTGACAGATTTCACATTTCAAAAAGACCGTATTCATTAATTTGAGCTCCCTGAGCCATAGAATTGTATCTATTATATTAGCTATCTTATGAGGATATGATAAAAAGTTAAATGACTGAATTTCAACTATTCCACTGAACCCTTTTTTAACTTTTGGTTCAGAAAACTCCTATTTTATGAAGTTTACACTGTTTAGTAAGCTCCTGAACAAAAAGTTGGAAGAATACAAATTAATGACCAGAAATAAGTGATTTTAGTGTTTTTTCCTGTCTCAGAGAAAGTAGACCATTGATATTAATAAAGTGTAATAATTCCACACTTCATTTTTATTCTCAGCTGTGAGTTCTAATTCCACCTCTGTTCCTACTATCTATAATAGACTAGCTGATATCTGATATCTAATATCTCCATATAAAAATCAAAAAAGTCCGTTTGTATCATAGAGGTTTAGTGAAGGTTGATAGTGCTTTGGCAGGAACTAGATACATTGTACTAACAGTTTTGCTAGAATATTCCATTTAAAAAAATAAGTATTAGAATCAGATATCAGCTAGGAATCCATTGATTAGTGTACCTAGTGAATAGCTCCATCCCGCTCTGCCGATATACTGGAATTGTAGTATAGTCTGAAGAATTTTGGATTTGGAATCAGAAGGTAATTTCTTCATTTGGTATGGGCTGTAATCAGATAACCTATGAGAAAGGGTCTTGCAAAGAGTTGTACACATCTGGGCTTTTGGGTTCTGGTTCAGTATTCCCCAAAACTGTACTTCTGTTCTTGGGCAAATGATTTCTTTTTATTGGGTCTTCACTCATTTCTAAAATGAAAAAACAATAACACCTAACTCTGCAATAGTTTGTATCTTGAATGTCCCTCAAAATCCTGTGAATTGAAGGCATGGTCTTCAATCTGTATTTGTAGTGGGAGGTGGTGAAACCTTTCAAATGTGTGTCCTAATGGAAGGTAGTTAGGTCATTGGTGCAGGTGGGTTGCCCTCAAAGGGGATTCTGAAATGCTGGCCCCTTTTGGTCTCTCTGCTTCCCTACTATAATGTGGTCTATAACTCTGCTACACATTCCTATCATGATGTAAAATGCAACAGAGGCAAGTGATTATGGACTGAAACCTTTGAAAATGTGAGCCTAAATAAGCCTTTCATCTTTTTAGGTTTATTGTTTCAGGAATTTTGTCACAGGGTTGGAATACTGACTAACAACCTCCTGTAACTTTGTGGCCCTCAATTTAGATTCCTGTAGTGTTGTTTACTGAATATTTTCTCAGGTAAACATTAAGCATGAATTATCTTGTTCAATATCACAAAAATTCTATGAGGTAGAAACTACCTCATATTAACAAATATATAAAATAAAGCTAATGGGTTGTTAATAAAATATCTAAAGAAATACATTCCATCTATTTTGATCGAGAGCCCACACTTGTAGCTGTTAAACTAAATTGCTTCCTGTTAAATTTTGTCTGTTGGGGGAAAAAAATCTATGACTTTTAAAATTTCTAAGTGCAAAATTTGAAGGTGACCAAGACACTTTTATGAGAGTTGTAGATTAATAAGAAAATGAAGATAGTATAGTTTCAGTTAGTGATAATAAATTTAGAAAAGAAAAAGACAAATTCATGATAATATCATGACCTGACAAGGAAGGGTTTGCTTAGATATCATGGTCATGGAAGGCATATCTGCAGAGATAACATTTGTTTTGAAACCTTAACAAAGAGAGGACTTTACATGTTAGAAAGACTCAATTACATCTAAAGTTTAGTTCTACAGTTTTGCATCTGAAGGCTAACTCAACAATTGTAGGCCAGATATAAGCAGAAATCAGTGATGAATCCACCAGCTGATCTACCTAACAGTCAACCTGCTATTAAACTCACCCTTTCACTAATTATCTGTATGATCTAAGCAGTAGTTTTTAACCTTCACTACTGCATAAGAGAAATTATATAGTCACTACTGCCCCAGGGATTCTAATTTTATTAGTCTGGGGTGAGGCCAGGATACCTATGATTTAAATATTCCTCATTTGATTGTAATTATGAGCTTCAGTTAACAACTACTAATTTAAGGAAACTCCTTTTGTATCTTTTCAAGTGCTAGTTTCTTCATGGAACCAGAGGGAAAGGTGCACAGTCTACAGAACAAGCTGGACCTTTGATACTGAAAATAAAATCCTAGGAACAAGAACATCAGCATCACATATCAGAAATTCATACTAGACCTTGAGGTAGCACCCGGAATTTTACAGGACTCCTGAGTGATTTGTCTCGGAACCTGAGACCAGGTAGACTGGCTCATGCAATGAATTCAAGCTGCTGGATAACCATTGAGAGAGAAACCAAGCACCTCCTTAAATCAAGCATGAGCATGCAATATACCCTTATTGTCAACACAAAATTCTCTTATGTTAAAGCAGAATATCTGGAATATCTCCAAGAACAACTTGGTATACACTTTTGTTTTTGTGTTTCAATGTATTGCTTTGAACTTTAACCAAAACTTTCCCATTTAAAGAGTAAATTATGAGTAAGGTCACAAACCTCATTAAAATCTAATATTTAGCAAGGCTGCCTGGCATATACTATGGAAAACTGGATTTTACTCTATATGGAGGTCTGCATATAATTCTGTGAGTTAATTACATAGGCTGTTTTTTCAACATGTAATGATGGTTTAAATAGGTTCAGTCTCTCTACTATCATCAGAATGTAAGTACTCTTAAGAGAACAAATTTAATAATCATTCAATGATTCAGGTTTACAAGACTAAACTTTTCCTGACTAAATAGTGACTTGCATCTTTTTGATACAGATAAAATCAACAAATGAATAACAGCTTTATACACACATATGAGCACACCCCACAGAGGAATCACTTCTTACCAAACACATTAAATTCTCAGTTTTAAAATTCTCTTACATCTGGCTTAGCTATTGATTTAAAGGACTGGGAAAATTGCAGTTATTTGGGCACTCAGGTGGTCCCTTAGGGTGTTTGTACACGTTTGTCTGGCAAATGGTTAGTCAATTTGTACTATTTGATTTGATGACATAATCACAATAATTTTATTTTTTATGTAGAGTAAATCAAAATGCAAAGAGCCAGGTAGAAAGCATTAACTGGTCAAGCTTCTTTGGCCCATTATTGAAGGAAAGTAAAAATAGTGCTTTTTTTCCTGTATTACCTGTAATACTAGAAACTCAGGAGAAATGTGCACGAACACACACTCAAAATACAACACATGCACTGATAGACACATATACTCTCTTCAAAAGGAAAGGAGTCACCAGAATGACAGAATGCTGTACCTGTGTTTTGTCTCCTTGGCTAAATAAGCTTTTGGTTCCTGTTAAAATCAATATACTAAAGGATAATTTAGTGAAAAGAAGACACAAATTGCATTTTCTTGTTTCTCTGAAATAAATTAATTCACAGGGTGCTTTATCTTGTTTAGAAGTTGTCTTAACCCAAGGGATATCACTGAATGATCTTTAATGTGGAAAAATAAACTCGGCACAGTGCAGATATACATTTAAATAGCATTGATAAATCAAATTTAAACATCAATACTTGTTAGCATTTCTTTAAATATGCTCTCCTTCCAGCTAATGAAAACCTTGGAGAGATTCAAAATGTCCTGCTGCTATTGATCACCTAGGGTTCTAATTTCCCTCCTGAGGTTGTACTTTGGCCAGAACTTTCACATTTATATTTTGTAACTAAACAAAGTAATAATTATAAATTAATGATACAATTGCACTGAAATGTAATTATTACAATCTCACAGAGACTGGAAAAAAATCTCAGTTTTAGCAAAGTTTCAGTCAGCATCTGATTTCATAAGATTATTTGTATTCCTGCTGGAAATGGGCTTTGAAGCTATTGGAACTGTGCACCTGGCTTTTTCTGTTGATCTCCAGCATTGTTCCCTGGTGGTAGAAATATTAATGGATTATTTCTGAATTCACCATGAGAGTTTAGACAGTTGTTGGTTTATGTAATAAATTAAGAAGCCAATTTCTTATGTAAGAACCTTAGAAAATTTTTCCAAGACAAACCAATAATGTGTGTGTTTGTGTGTGTGTGTGTGCTTGTGTAAGACAGAAGACTGCTGCTTGCTTTGATATGAGTGTACACGCAGTTGCATTTGCTTTGATTTGACTGTACAAGCTGCAATTGGATGTTTTCCTGTTAGAATCCCTACTTTATGTTCACTGGCTATAGCCATTCCTGGCTTCTGTTTCACAGGAAATGATATGCAGTTCACCAGTGTTTCTAAGTCTTTTCACATATGAATTCTAAATAGATGTAATGAAAAGTCAAGACTATTATTTTAAATCCAAAAATTCATCTGCTATGCTCTTCAGGTACAATCAAAGTTCCTTCAAGCATTTTCAATCTACAAAGAAACTCAAATCGAATTTTTAAGGATCCTGTAAAGTTGATATGAATATGTTAATTTAGTTTTATCATCATAAACATATAAGTGCTTATAAATATCTGCAGGATCCACGTGTAAGCATACATATTTTAACATTACCAAAAGCCTTATGAAATTGAGTTCTTTGACTTAATTATAGTTTACAAAAAACTTAGTATTATTCATAGGAAAAATTACTAACAATATATTAAAATTCAACATTCTCTAAAATACATTTATCATGTTATTAGTAGCATTTTATGCATGCAGTATGCAAAATTAATAATTCTATAAAATGATGCCAATATTATTATGATATATAATGATTTAAAGGTAGTTTTTGTCTCAGCATCAACAATTATTCACACACATTTTTTTTAAAAAATTACCTTTATAGCTAAATTCATTATTCAGTAATACTGAATACAATTCTCATTAAAATAATCAATGACTTTGACAATTAAGATATGATAAAACAGAAGAACTGTTTTGTATTTAGCAAATCTTAGGAAAACACCTAAGAAAACTCAACTCATGTATTCCATTTACCCTTTAAAGCATTGACTTTCATAATATATGTTTATACCTTACCATACTCTAGCATATCTATTAGCAAATATGGTTATAAAATTGTCCGTTTAAAGAACATTCTTGCAATGTACGTGGGCTTGTAAATCCCAAGATGCTGACAGCATGATATGCCAGCTGCAGACAGAGAAACTGATGAAAATGCAGGAATTTTGAATTTTAATATAATACAAACCATGTCAGCAACATTTTTGAAGAGCAGCTGCCAAGATTTCAATTCAACTGAATGGATAATGTTATTTTTATATTCTGTTCTCTTCCAGAAAATTAGACTTTTCCCCTTTTTCCTTATGATAAGCTTTGCCTTATCAACAACAACAAAACTTCTGACTGAATGTTCTACAATGAATTATTACTGTGTTTAAGATGAAAGACTAATTATAGGGATGAAAAATATATAGCCCACAACATTGCCAAGGAGAGAAACTGTAACAAAATATTATTTGTTATTTGAAATTAGATATATTCCATGGCAGGGATAAGTAACATTTAAAAAAAAAATCTGTTTTCTCTTCAAATTCAAATTGTAATACATGGCATGTTGCTTACTAACTCAATTTCTTGTAAACCCAAGTGAAAAATAAATTTGACAGTGCATTTTGTGTTGAGTCAGATTTCCCACGTGTTCAGCTGGTCTCCTGAGGATGTCTAAAATGCAAAATAAATGGAATGTGGCACCACAGATTGGGCCAAAATCATTTGCTACAGCTCTCAGGGTATGGGAACATACTGTAACTTAGAGACTCCATAAGCTGAGCTGAGCTTAAAGACATGCAGTGTTTCCCCTGCCTCCCCCTACAAGCAGAGCTCACAAACCCTGCTGAGCAGTGATTATTTGTAATGACTACTTTCATCCTCATCCCTCTAAGTTTACCTTCCAAACTACTTTTAGAATGATCTTGCTAAAATACTGGGAGCTACAACATGCAGGTCCGAAGCTGTTCAACAACTTTCATGTTTTTAGGAGTCAAATTGATGCTCCTTAGCCTGGCCCCTGCCTACCTTTCATCTGATTCCTTGTTCTTGCTTGAATCTCCCACAAACTCCATTGTTGTCCTAAGGAGCACTTCTCAATGTCAGATTTCACTCTGGCGAAATCTCTTCATCCTTGCACAAACTATGCTGCTAAAAAACTTTTTTCTAAAAAAATTACCTCATGAGCATTGTTTTCTCCAGCAAGCCTGCCTGCATTTCCCAGTTGGGTTCATTCTCTGTCCCAAGTACAACCCGTAATTCTGATGCCTCCATTTTCTCTCACTCATTGATTGTTACATGGAAGTTCTATGGCTAAGAACACAAGCTAGAGCTTCAAAATATCTCTTTAACATGTCAGCCTACAACCTTAAAGTCATCACTTACTCTGCAAAGCAATGGCTTTCTAATAAAACGAAAAAAAATATTGAAAGTAACTTCTCGCTGGATAGAAATTTTGGGAGCACAATCTAAAATACTTTGTAAAGTAACGTGCTTGATGGCATAGTGAATATTCCCATCATTTTGGGTCAGAATATACCTGTTTCAATAAAATCTCCTAGTACAATGAAGATTTGGTACTTTTAGAGTATCAGGTTTTGTCAAGAAATTGCTTTCCAGAAATTTGAATGAGTTGGTAATATGAAGCATATGTATTGGACATGTATACAAAAGCATACAAACATATACAAACTGCAAAGCCACACACACACACACACACACACACACAGAGAGAGAGAGAGAGAGAGAGAGAGAGAGAGAGAGAGAGAGAGAGAAACACAAAATAATGTGGAGTTTCAGTAACCAGGCATATGACCTCAGAAAAAGTATTTAACTTTATGAACATCAATTTTTTAATGTGTAATTAATGGTAAATTGAATAATAACACAGCTATGTTTCAATTCAGGCATGAAACTAAGATCATGAATTCAATAATATACTAGTATAGGCTTTTTAATATACTCCTCTGAAAACATTAGCTTCATTCTTAATTTTTCAGAATTTATGTGCGAGTTACTTTTCTTTGGCTTTTTCCATGGGAAAATTATTCTTTAACAAAAAGTACACATTCCGTTCATCCATAAGATGAAGATTTCTACTTTGCATTTGAGAAGAGTAGTAAAATCTGTTAAAGGTGAATCATGTTGAGAACAGCAATATCGGGTCTGTAAGAATGCATGGAATTCTGTATCTCTACATTTCTACTTGGCTTGTTAAACTTCAGAAAACCAATTTTCAGTGTAATTTAAGACAACTTCAAATAATAAACTGGGTATTTTGAAGGACATTTATTGTGCCTTCAATACTAAACTATGTCTTGCACGATGTTTCAGTTCTAAATATTCTTAAGAGGCTTGACCTCCTTTCTGTGTCCCTAACATTAAACATTAAGGAAAAATCATTCCAAATAGCATTTTGAAATGCAGGAAGCACTTCTGGAGATAGATGCTTTTTCTACGTAGCCCATATTCTCAAATTTCACTTTGTAATGTTCACTCATGCACTGATCACTTAGACTAAATAACTTTGATAGGGCTGGCTTCGAATCTCCTACGATATGTGAGGTTTTTTCTTTATCTACTCCAAGTTGAAATCCTGCCTTTTAAGTAGAAAATCAGGTATTTAAAGATCTTAATTGAGTAATACTTAATAAATTAACAGAATGGTAGATTAGAATTTACTATACTTCCCTCTCTTTATAGAATTAAGACATAGATTAACCACAAACAAAACAAAACTGAAATTCAATTGGGCCACAGTATACTATTTTTCTATAAAATTTAAGAAATAAGGTTATATGAAAACACAGAGATCAGACACTGACATAAACGGAAAATCTCACGCTTCAGATGGGAACTCAGAGCAAGCAGTCCTGCTTCTTTAGTAAACAGGCCTGGCTCTGTGTCCTGCCTCCCTCCTCATCCTCATCTCCTGCTCTGCCTTGCAGTCTAAGCTGCTGTTGCAGTGAACTTTTTTTCTTTTCTTTTTGGGACAGGGTCTCACTGTGAAGTTCAGGCTGGCCTTGAACTCACTTTGTAGCATAGGTTAGCCTGGAACACACAGTGATCTTCCTGCCTCAGCCTCTCAAGTGCTGGGATTACAGGTGTGAGCCACCATGCCCGGCTAGAGTTTCTGAAGTTGCCATATTGTTAGTACCATCAAGTCTGTATCTGTGCTCTCTCTGCTGGAGTAAACATTTGCAGTCATCTATTACATACACTCTGCTCATACTTCAGAGTCCATTTTAGGTATCTTCTTAGTTGATATAGAATTCTACCTCCCATTAAATTTAAGAATCATAACAACAGGCATTGTGATAGCTATTGATGGTTTCCTATTTTCTTGTTTTGAAGTTTTGTATCATGTTCACTGTTTTGTTTTGATTGGCTGTATTTGATTTTATCTTGTTTGGTTTTATTCTCTTTAAAATAAAATTTTAAAAGGCAAAAAATAAATTTAAGAATCATACTTCATTCATTTTAATGATTCTAATATGAATCTATTGCCTGGGAGAAAATATGCATGCAGCAGTATTTTAAAATGACTGTCTAGATGAATGAATGAATGACACTGAGAAGATAGAAGGCCTGGACGTGCAATGGGAGTAAGAAGACGGGGAAAAATGTCATGGGAATAAGCTGATCTCAGCTACAGAAATATGTGGGATCATTATTGAAAAAATTAATGAGTAAGATATGAAGTTTATATGGCTATTGAATAGTTGAAATCAGAAACAGTGCATTAGGTTTTAGATAGCCTAAGAATATTTCTAAGCATATTTAAGATAAACAAAATTATTATTATTTGGGGGGGGTGTACCAGGGATTGAACTCATGAACTCAGGTTTGCCAAGCAGGCACTTATGCCACATAAGCAGACACTTACACCACTGAGCTAAACCTGTGACCCCTGAAATTACTATTTTTTGAAAAATTCATTTTTCTTCTTTAATAAAGTCCTTGACCTCATAAAGAAAATCAGACTCATTTAATCAAATCTGAAATGGGACAATAAGAAAAATGATAGGGTTGGTGTCACATGACACTCACCTTGTCCTGTTGCATATAGATGGTGGCTCCTGCTTTGATGCGGTAATTTATAAAATGTTACCCTTGAGACCTGGATAAGTGAGTGCCGTTTGCAGGGCATGAGGGCTGCACTCTGAAACCCCGTCTCATTATGGCAAATAACAGAGCAAGGATGGAAACATAGACATCCCACTAGCAGAGGTCAGAGTTCTTAAGCGAAGTGCCGGCATGTGTTTGTCACTGTATACTTGCATTTTCTATATCATTTTATTTTTCCACTGTGCTTTAATAATCATTTTAGCTATTTACCTTTACACATGCTAAATTCACAATTTGCATCTGCAAATGTCTCCTTCTAGATACATCGGCCCACCTGCAGCATAATTAGCTAACTGAAATTCTCTGACATTCTAAGATGTAAACACTTTCCTAGGACTGATGCTGGTAAGTCTGCAAATATTAACAGTTGACACATGATTCCTTTTTTTTTTTTTTAAGATCAGCTTTACCTCTCCTACTTGTATATTCAAGAATAATTTTCTGGTGGTACAAGTCTGAAAATATTTGGAAGTGCAGATCCTGCCTTCTTCATCAGGTCACTAAATCTGTCGAGTGAAAACAGTGTAGCTGACCGATTGGCTTGAGGCTTCATCTTCTCTGGGGTCTGCTTTAAGTCCAAGATCATGATATCCTTCCCAATCAGGCTTCCTTTCTCAGATTGTAACATCTGAACCTGTTGCCTGTTTGCCTCATCAGGTTATCCCACCTGTAGCAATGAGTAGACAAAATGAGTCAAAGCTTTGCTACCTTTTCTGCAATTTAGGATCATTCTACAGATTGCACCACATTGAGGGCTTCCTGTAGGATTGATTAGGACTTTTCTAATTTGCCATTGTAATCCAACTTCTTTTGCAGAATCATAGGTAAATTTATCAGGAAGTGAAGAAACACTCCCTAAAATGCTCTGTACACTAATTATTATTGTCTCAGAATCTGTCTCCAGGATAATTTGATCTACAAGAATAGGTAACAATACTTTGTCAACCTAAGAGACAATAAATTTAGAAAAACTGTGAAAGCTAAATTAATCCATCAAAAATCTCCTGGGAAGGCTGGCCATCCTATTACAGAAATAATCAAAGAATCCTGAGCAGCCATCAGCATCGTCATGAAAGAACTCTGTTGCGTACCTTAAAGCACAGTTTGAGTGGTTATGTTGTTTTTTTCCCCTGATACCTACCTTTAATCATTTATTTCATCAGGTAATGAAGAATATGACAAATTTTCTTCATGCCAGCTTTTACAGATTGTGATATAATCCCATGCCTTACCATTTACACAGCTATCTATACAGAAAACTTGATAGACATTTTGACAGACTAGAAAACTGTATTATATTTTCTCACATGAGCCTCATGTTTTACCTCCCACCTATGATCCTTCCCTACACCCATGACTGTGACTTAGTTATGGGTGAAACTAGTTCTACTGTCCATTTACAGGTGAATGTAAATGTTTATCAAGGACAAACTATTTGCTTGGGTAAATAATTGCAGATGAATAAAGGCTAACCTGTGTAAATTTAAACCTTTAGGTATAGGAGTAGATAAGTACACGATCAAAGGAATGAAATGAATCTTAAGTAAAGGACAATTGGTTTGCTCTCTGTGATCATATTTGTTTGTTTTCCCATGTGTTTGTAACTCACTGGTTTTTGGGTAGTGCTGTGCTGTAAAACGCCTAGCAAAAGAAACAGGACTTTCTAAGTTCATAGCCAGGAAGGAACCAGAGAGCACAGCAGAAGCCAAAATTCTTTTCTTTATAATTACTGGTATCTTATTGAAATGTTCCAAAAAAGCTGACTATCATATTTTCAATAAATAGCTGGATCACTCTAGTGTGTAACTGGTTTTGCCCAAAAGGTCTCTAAAACTATTGAGCTGACTTTATTGAGGGAAGGATAAATTGTTTCTGGATCATATCTCTGGGTATTTTGAATGGTCAGAGTCTGATACTGCATAGAAAAGCTCACTGAAGCAGAGAGAAATATGTTCTTTCCAGATTCAGAAAGTCAGAGTTACACTAATTGCTTCTTGTAGTGAACATCAACATACCTGAAGATTTCCAGTACAGTTTTTTTGTTTGTTTGTTTGAAGAGATATATGTATTCATACAATAGGGAGAAAAAGAAAAAAGAAAATGGAAAAGAAGCTGTGCAAGAGTGAAGCAGAGAAGTTTATCTTGTATTGATTTTTTTTTTTCTCAATGATCAGGAAAGCATTGCAAAATTGTTTGGATCCAGAATATGGCCTATAGGTTCATGTGCTACATGTTTAATCTTTCTGTGGCCCCTGTTTGGAATTCACTGGTACTTTAAGACCTAGTTAAAAGTTATAGATCATTGAGGTTGTGCCCTTAAACAGGACTGTGGGACCCTGATCCCCTTTCTCGTGCACTCTGGGCGTGAGGTCATCCGTCATGTACTGCCAGGCAGCTCTGCCATAATGGTCTACCATAAGCCCTAAACAAAGAAGTTAGTTGATCATTCATTGAAACTTCCAAAACTATGAGCCAAAATCAACCTTTTCACTTTATCTGTTGACTATCTCAGTTATTTGTTACAATAACTGAAAGCTAGCTAGCCTATCCCTCATTTTGAAAGCTACTGATCTTTAAATAAGGAAGCATAATGGACAAATTCTGCCTTTTCTTGTATAACTTTGCTTTTTCTAGTGTGTTTCAGTTAAATTATGTGACCTATCTAATCACTGTATTTTTTGTGTAACATATAAGCAGTATTAATACACACCAGTTCAGTCCAGACAAGGACTTTTAAACATTTCAAATAGAAAATTTGACGGAGAGATGGTAACAAGACCACCCAGGGCTAGGAAAAATCCAGAATATGATACATATTTGGATTCTTCTCTTTTTTTTCCTATCTGTTACTGTGGATGTATATTCATAAAAGTTTTGACTTTTTACTCCAAAGAAATATACAGGATTCAAAAAAATTATAAGGTACAGTATCAGATTTTCCTGCATAGTAAAAAAGTATTAAATCTCAGTGACACACAGTGGTAAACATTTATTTTTCAGTCATGGGCTGATCAGTCCAGGTTCCAGCTCAGGCTGTGGGTCAGCTCCAGGTTCTATGTCCTGCACCTGTTTTACTCTGGTGTACACTGGAGAGTTATAGCCACCTAGGGCACATTTTTCTCTGCATAAGTGAGTGATGTTCAGCACTGCAAGCAGAAACACACAACACTTTCCCATGTACATACTTCGAGCCAGCACACTTACCCCATGGAAAAATCATCTCCTTGGCTTCACCCAAACATCAATAGTTTGGACAAGTAAACTTCTTTTATGGAGAAATAGAGAAGAAATGAGGCAGAATGGTTGTCAAGTCTACTACAAATGAGACAGAGCAAAGTTAGACATTTAAAAATGACTGGATATGAAGAAAAATTTTAAAAACATATAGCAGTAATACAAAGAAGTAGAATATATTTTAGAGATTGTAATTTTGTTCAAAGTGTACTGTGTCTATAAAACAGGTGTTTTCATGGACTGCTCAGCAGCTGGCATTCAGGTATCTGGGCTCTAATACTCTGCCTTCACAGTGTAAGAGCTAATTGCTGTCTCATTTTAAAGATCTCTTGTTCCTACACAGTAATTTCAACCCACTCTTCAGATCTCTCTCGGCATTTTTGTGCACTGATGGCTTTTGCTCATTTACAACTTGTTCTGCCTTTTGGATTTTGATCCCTTTTATTCCTTCATCTTTGTGATCATTTTTCTTTCTCTTAGTACTATTTTCTTAGTTTCTTTGTGTGTGTTTTATATTCAAACTCATCATAAATGAGAATCATATGTATTTATCACTGCTATCCCTACTGGGCAAAAGTCAGAGGATATTAGTCCACTGAGGGAAAAACTGCCTTTAGTTATATACCTGTTTCTGTTCCAGTGGTTTCTATGAAGGGAATATGATATGGATTAAGTTCCAGTGCACCATCAGTCCCCTTGAGCAACTTACTTTTTTGTAGAGGCTTAGCGTATCTGTTTCTTTGAGAAAGGGCTGTATACCTGATAAGAAATTTTGATAGTTCTCCATAAAGGAGGAATTTGACACCAAGTTCTTTGGTTGGTTTTTTAAGTGCAGATAACCAGGATATGGAAGGGAGGAAATATTAAGAAATGGGAGGGCTGACAATGTCTCCCAAAATTGGTCTTTGATGCCTACTTCTGTAATATAACTTCAGTCTCACTCTCCTAAACATGCATTCAATAAAGTATTTTGAGGGTTTTTCCCTTTTTCTGAACACTTCCAAGGACAGAAAGGTCTGAACTTCAAAAGATCCATTGTGTGTAGACAAAATATATCAGTAGAACATTTAGAATCTTCTGCTCATGACTTTCTTTATGCAACAGTCATCTTTTGCCTGATTGCTTTACTAAGAATTTCTTTTGGTTTTTAATTGAGAACACCCTCAATGGATGTCTTAGCAACTATTTGGTCTTGTAATTCTAATTCTTGATCTAGCATCCATCTCCCTTTCCTCTGTATTTTGATAATTATAGTTCCTTTTCAGGATTTTCCACCTACTTGTGAAACAACTGTTATGCTGCAGATTCTACCTAAATGACTTAAAGTGAATACCATAAATAAAAATGAACACAAACAAGATTACCATTATCAAATGATAACTAAAATGTGCATACTATATTTTAATTAGTTAAAAATTCTAGGAGTCACCCTATTTGCAATATGGGAATTGCAAAATAAGTGCTAAATTTAGATAAATATTGTCTTAGATATATTATTCTCAGTTACAACAACAGATCAATAGAAACTACAAATTATTGTACGATTTATATGTGCCAGGAGCAATGCTTCTGTCTTAAGGTGGATGATCATATTTAATTCTCACAGTTACCTTCTCCTGGGTGGTCGCAATGCTCATTTTAAATGTACCATAAATTAATTTTAAGGTAAGATAAATAGCACTTGCAGTCTACTGTGCAGCAGAGTCAGGAACACATAGGTGTTTAATAATTGTTTTGATTTAGCAGGTGCTTAAATAAATCATTATACGAATGCTTTAATTTGAGTGAAATTAAAGATTTGGGTAGGCAGGTACTAGCATAAATAAAAGAAAATGCTGGGGTCATGAATGACAGGTTATGCTTCAATTTTTTTATAATTGTTGGAGAGTACAGAAGATCTTGAGCAATGAAGTGACATTTGCAATATTTATATTAAATAAAATTATTTTATTTTACATTCTGAAAAAAGAAATACGCTTGAGATAGTGAAAACAACCTGGACAGTTCTGCAAAAATCTACATCTGGTAAAGAGTTTGAATTGCGGTGACAGCAATGAGACTGGAAAAAGTAAAATTAAGTTGAAAAAATAGTCACAATGTCATTTGGTTCCAGAACTGAGAAACTGATAGACTCAGTAACCAAGGGAAATGAAAGCAGTAACAATACTAAAGCTGCCTTTTTTGTAAAGCACATTTCAACATACTCAATAGTTTTAGGGCCCCATTTTGAATGTTAATTATATTTGTTATACCATAAGGTATATGCATTTCTGGCATGGAAATATCTAAGAGCCGGAAACCTCTTGATTTGTCCAAGGCTAAATTTTTTTTTTAAAGTATACTATGTTCTGGGGAAAAATGTCTTGATAGCTACAGTATTATATACCAAGTTATTTTCACCACTGCTATATCTACAACCCAGCGAACTTTTCAATGCTGTATACTCAACAAATAATTCTTAAATGAATGTATGAGGAAATCCTGTAAGATGGCACAAAAATATTCTTTGAGGCAGGTAAAAATTTGAATTTCTTCTTAATGGTAAGGAAATAGCTTGAACAAATTTATTCTGTTACCTTACCCAAAATATAACTTAATGAGACTGGAATTGAGATACTTTTTACTGTGTCAAAAATCTCATCTAAGTATAAAAAAGGATGATCTTGTCATGCCACCGGTAAAGATTAACTATATTAATAAAATTCAGTAAGGTAAAGTCAGAGAAAATAGTAAAATAAAAAAATGTAACATGCTGGTAACTCAAGCTACAAGTTTTCATCTCCTGTAAGTGCAAATTATGCTGCTTCATCTCATGCTCTTTGGCTGAGATGGGAACAGTGGGAGATTTGCCCCCCTCAGCTATGACACACCACTGCAGATGTTCACCTGAGTGCTCTCCAGGTGAGAACCTTAACCACTGCAGCCAGAGTAAGAGAGAGAGCCCCCAGCTGAGACTTACAACTGCTTCTGCTGTCTGAGGGGACTGCTGCATACACATCAGATCAGAAGCAAATAAGCAAAACAGAAGCCAGTGTTTCATAGGTAACTGTCCAAATCAAAGAACCTTGTATGGCTAATGCAATTCTTAGAATAAAATAGTATGCCATAATCCACAGCTTGGAAAAAAAAAAAAACAAGTGTTGTTTCTAAAACTGTGGAGATATAGTAGGAAGGCAATGATATACAAGTTCAAAGACACAACTTTAGGGCTGATTTATTTCTTCCCTCAAGGACCTGGTGGTTTTGGTTATATCTCAATATTTCTGAGCCACAGCATTCATATCTCTAATTGAAGGAAGCAGAATAAGATTATTTATACTCTGAAATTCTATTATACTCTACGATTAACAAAAATATTAACCAGTTATTTACTGTAGCTTATCAAAAGATTGGCACTGAATGCAAGAAAAGAAAAGCAGCTGGACACACACAGTGCTAACTGTGGATTTGAAATAAACTGAAAGGCACTGTAACAGCGGTTTCAAGGAGTAGAGACGATCCTTCTTTAACTGTCCCAGGTTCTCCCTTGCCCTTAGCTGTAGACACACAAACACATGCACACACACATTCACCAAGACAAACTAGAAGTGGAGTTCAGAAGGAGAGCAAATGCTAAGAGGAAATATCACTAGAAAGTCACTAAATTCCTTCTTACAATAAAATGCAACAATTAAATATTTATTGCACAACACAGAGAAATATTAATAGGATCAAGATACTGTAACTATGCTAACTTATCTTTCAGACCTGAAAGATATAAAAAGATGTAAGCAATGCTGACAGAAAAGATACAGCACACAAATTTAGAAATCATGTCATTTCTGGAATCAAGTTCATTATGACATGAGATTAAAGGAGTTCCAGTGCCTTGCCAGTTATAATTGTCCCTTTGTACTTAGGCAGCACTCAGTAGGTTCTAATTTACTTGCAAATTAGTCAGTTTGGTCATAGTTGGCAGATGAAGGAATAGAGGAAATCAGAGAATTGTAGTTACTTTTGCAGCTTGTTACTCACTGAGCCAAACTCCAAACCTGATGCCTGCAACTACTAGACATGCTGTCATTGACCCAGCTGTATGAAAAATTAACATATTTCACAGGGCTTATTTGCTGTTACTACTTTAAAATTGCTTCTCAGATGCTTAAACATGAAAAAGGAAAGAAACAATCATGTCATCTGCTGAAAACTTCACATACAATATTTTACTACCTGGAGTGTTGTTGCTTTTGAAACTGCTCTGCAATCAAGGCAATTAAGCAGACAGCTCAACCCGCATGGCCAACCACCCTGGAGTGACTCTCCCATTGAGCTCATAATAAAATCAGAATCACTTAACTAAACTCCAGTGTTCTTGGATGTTTTTAAATACAGAAAAGTAATTGGGCCAGCCTCCCTAACAGCCTGTTAGATGAAAGATTTGAAAGTAGAGACTTGTATTGTCTGTAGTGCATATCAAATTTATTTTTTCTAATTTACAAACTGGTAAATTTGAAAGAATAGGAAAAATGAAACTTTTAATGAACCCAGCAAACACTAGACCTCTGTAAATGCTGCTTAGATGGAATATGTCAGTTGACACTAAGCTGGAGCACCTTCCTAAATATAATCCTTTAAATATGTATGAGCTTTGCACAGGAAGATAAGGGCTTTGTTAGAAACAATATACCTTAGAAATTTACCTAATTTTCATTTCAATAAATGAAAAAACCTTAAACAATGCATTCAGATATAATGGTGAAACTTCTGTAACAAAATAAAATGGGAGTTTAAAAATCTTACCCAACATCACCTTTTTCTCAATATTGTATATTGAGTCACACATCTTTAAAGGAAGAAGTGATTTCCAGAATGAAACAGTCTTGGTCTGAAATTATAATAAAGAGCATTTGGAATAAATATGGACTAGTCAAGGACAAAAGTGTAGTCCCACAGAATATTACAGGATAAATGTATGTGTTGAGTGATAACTTTATGCCTCAATATTTTTAAATAATAAAAATCATAGCTTTCTTTTCATGAACTCCAATAGACTATTTCTGAAGAGTACTGTACAATTATAAATTATTACTTGTAATAATATTTCTTTTATTTATTGAACATATATTAATTATGTCAAGCAATGGGCTCAGATTTGTATGCACATTTAGTCTTATCAGTAACAGTGTTGAACAGATGCTCTGATTCTTTTGCTTTGTAGTCTGAAAGGTTAAGTTGTTGGAGACCACTACAAAGCAGCTCTGAGAAGGATTTAAATTTCACTAATTGGCTTTCTATGTTTATCTGTGAGTCTGTCCTAGGCCTCAGCTCCTTGCCTGGTGGTGGGAGCTGATTCATAGTAAGTGAAGCTCTATGAATCACTGGTCCTGGCTGAGATTTGTAGTAATCTATGAGGCCAGAGACACCTCAAAGGGCAAGATAAGGCCACAGCTGCAGACACCTGGCTCCAACCCCAATTAACAAGACAGAAACTACAGCTGGAGGAATTTCACTCCTGTAGTCTCAATCCTACCATAAATATTATCCTGGAGATAAGACAGTTCTCCTAAATTGGTATAATTTACTACTTGGAGAAGTCTTTGAAGAGACTGCCAAGGTCCTGTTCATTTCCCACACTTTCCTCAGTTTCTCCAACTTTTGTCCTTGGACCTATAAAAGTGAACTGATCCAGAGAAGTTTTTGTCTTAGAGCTCAGAGTTACAAGCTTAATTAAAGGGTTTTGACTCTCCTAGAGCCCTAAAATCATTACAATTGTCTTTTTATTTAACCTCCACTGTACACTCGTTTGGGAGATTGGGGTTCTAGGTATTAAGTTTCTGAAGCCTTATCACTAATCAAAGGCAAAGTCAGCCATTGAAATTAGTTCTGTTGTACTCAAAATACTATGCCATTATTCATAGTACTGCCTGTCCTGACCTTATTATTACATTATGTTTTGGGCTTCCCTGTTAGAAGTAATAGATTTGATGTTGATCTCTATCATCTGAGAAAACTCAACTTATTTTTCTGGCCTAGTATCCTAAGTTGCATGCGGACAATGAAGGAGATAAAGAATATCAAAGTTCTTCAACATGTCTTCAGATTGTGGCAAAATCGTCTGGGCTCCAAGGTGCCTGTCTCCTCCTCTACTCTGCTGATGTTCTTACCTTCTTGAAATTTAGATTTTCATATGTTCAGAACTGTAAATATAGGTCATTCTGGTTACAGAAAGCTATGGTTTCAAATTTAGGTCCACTAGTTCTAGTTCAAGACTACTAGAACTGTGATGTTGAAAATGTCAATTTCTTCTCAGACTTCCATTTCCATTCTAGAAGAGGCTGTTACAAGTTCTTTAGAGTTGATTTCTTGTGTTCCTTCTCAACTCTGCATTCAGTGATGCCATGATAGTGGTTTAGGGTCTGTTATGTGGAAAGTACACAAATAACAGAAATTGTCAAATGATACATATTACATCACATTCTTTTCCCACCAAGAGGTTGATAAATACTTACTGGCACATTTCTGATCAATTCCTTTTTAGTAAAATATTTTATACCAGATTAGGACTGGTGATCCGTTTTCAACTCAGAGATAAAATCAATTTGGTAGTGGCATAGAAATAAATAATCTCAATTAATTTACAAAATCTTCCAAAGGAGGAGATCTCTGTTCTCTTCTTTCTGTTTCTGAGATTTGCTCTAAAAGTATTCATTGATCTCATGATCAGCAGTCAGTCACCATAAGAAATTTGTCAGAGCTGGGAATGGTTGCACCTGTACTCCCAGCATTATGAGAAGTTACAGCAGGAGAATCACAGGAGAATTACTACTATTTTGATCTTGGATAAGTCAAACATCAATAAAACTTAATTCTTACATTTGTACAGTGTAACAACAGTACTGTTGAGTGTGCATGCATTCATGTAGCATTAAATAAAGCAGTTCCTTTAGAAACTTACTAATTTGTTTCACTAAAAATATTTTAGAATTAATACTATTATTAGCCAATTTGTTAGGAAGTGTTTCTTTTCAAGTACTCATCAATATTTTATCAGGTATTAATTTCTCTTGCAATCTCCATCATAAAATCAGAATTTTAGCTCTGTTACCTATAACAATCTGTATTAATGTCATTTCAAAACGAAGGAAGAATTTTTGATGGAGGGGAGATAAAATGGATTGCAGCCATAAGGAGGTAAACACTGAGCATGGTAATAGGAAAAGACACTGAGAATGCACTTTCTATACTGGGAGATCATTAGAAATCTTTATGAATAGCCAGACTTTCCACAACAAATGCCATGGATTTGTAAACCATTTTAATTGACTATTAAAGAAATGTTGATTTCAAAAGCTGAAATACTTGGCATTATCCACATATGTGTTTGACCATGGTTGAAAAGTTGTCTACACAAACATATTGGAATCCTACAGTCAATACCAGTGAGACCCTATCTCACTTGAAGGATAAAGACATTGTTTTTCCTTATCATGTGTTTCAATAGTGAGAAAATAAAAGGAGAAATTGAAGCAGATAAATACTGACTTCATAATTTTGATTGGAGCTCATCCTGTTCATTTTCTTAATAATATTTGAACATTTGTTATTTTCTTAGATTCTAAAGCTCAAAATGGGACAATAGTTCTTGATTGTTTTTCTGAAAAATGGCAAAAGGACACAATGACCCAGTTGGCCAGAATGGGGCTGGAAAGAACTTGGCTGCTTTCTGATAAAACAAAGATAATTACAGAAGCTTAATGATTTGTTCAGGTTGTGAGTGTGGAGGATGTACTTTTTCTGACATTGCTACTTTATTTTGGGTTTGTGAATAATGAGTAATTTGTTTTAGGGCATGCCACGGGTTTTAATGTTGCATTCAAGTCTATGACCTTGTCATTTTAAGTGCCTGGTTAGATAGAATAATCATTATGAAGGCCAATGGGTGCTTTCTTTAAATTAAAAGGTTTTTAGAATATGTTAGAACTTGATAATATTTCCATAATTGTTTTGTCAAAATTTTTTTAAAGAATTATTACTTTAATAAAAGTTATTGATGAAATTAAAATGTGTAGCATTATGCAAAATGAACACGGCAGCAAACTTTGTCTTACAAATGTCACTTTTAATGGAGTCTGCTGTTGAAAAGAGTATAGTTTACGATTACATAAATGAGCTTGTTGCATAGGTATAGCATTTATCCATATTTGTTTCATGCCATTGGATTAAATACATTTATTTTAAATTGCTTACTATTTATGCATTCTACTCATGTAAAAGATAAATGAATTACAACAAAACAAACATAAAAGCAGTCATTTGAAAGAGTAGTTAAAGAACCAAAGTCATGTAGTTGGAGAACTGGAAAACTGAAAAATAATGTAACTGGAAACCTTTTCTAAAGATAAAGACAGCAGTGGCATTGGTAGAAATTTGTGATAATCCAGGCCAAGAAAGAAAGAAGGTGGGGGAGGAAGGAAGGAAGAAAGGAAGGAAGGAGAAAAATGTGATGGATGAGGTCTCTTAAATTTTAATAATAAAACGATCAGATCATCAGGTACAACGTTTTCATGTTCTGAGTGCTAAGAGATTTTATTACTCAGATTCTTACTCAAGTCATATGTCAGCTAGTATTGACAACCCACCCAAATCCCATTTAACTCGTCTGGTGCCTCCATCTTTGAGCTACTTACATCTGCGTCTTTCTCTGAAGCATTTCCTTTGGCTTTTAGGAAGCAGCTAGCTGAGAGATGGATGGGAACTTACATTAACTTCTTCCTGGGATGGTACAAGATAAAAACGCTGGCCAATATAATGCGTAACAATCTAGCTGCTACTTCATAACGGGCAACCTTGTAGAATAAGTCACGACCAGAGCGCCTCATGAGACCAAGCTGAGTGAAGTGAGCCTGCCGCTGAAACCACCATTTTACTCCCCTTTTCCTTTGCCAAACTAGTAGCACTCACTGTCTCCAGAGCTTTCTCATGAGAATATTTCCTTAATAAATCATTTGCTCAAGAATCCACCTAAGACAAGGCAAAATATATGTTTTGTAAAAGGAAGAAAAACAGATTCAACAAGTTTATTTTATAAAATTTATTGAGCCATTTCCCACAGGTAACTAGTTGTTGAGCCTTTAATCAAACCTGAGGAAAATGTTTTAATTCATAATAATTTAGAAGTTTGACCCTCAGTATTTGTTATTTTGTTTCTAATTTTGCCTTAGATTTCTTTTGTCTTTTTAAAACCTTTGTTTTTATTAGTGCATATTTGTTGTACATACTGATTACATTCACATGAGAAGTTGGTACACATGTATAATACATTTTAATTCTTTTTATGTTTCTATCCCCACCTTTACTCTTCTTTCCATTTGCAAAAGGTGTATCTCTTTGTGTCTTATTATTATTTTTTTGATCCGTTATATATATTTTGGGTTTCTCATATACTTTAATTTTTTAACTGTATGAATTTTAGATGATTTTTAGTTTCTGGCTTTCCACAGTTGGAAGATTGTTTTTTGTGTTTTTCTAAGAGAAAGAAAGAATCTGTATATAAGGTTCAAAATGAAAAACAACAAGGTAAAACCATTAGATGGAGAGGTTGAAGCAAGATAAGTTTTCTGAAAAAGAAATAAAATGGACAAAGAGATCTTTAGATATATTTTTAAAATTTAAATTGTATTCAAAGGGATTTGTAGATCTGTGTTTCATTGTAAGAATCACCTTCACATGGCCTCAGATTTTCAGCAAGCAAACTGTGCATCTCTTTTTCTCCATCATAAAATGAGGTGGTAATAATATCTAACTGCCTGGATTGCAGTAATGATTAAAAACATATTTCAAGTCTCTCATGGAGTGAATAATTAAATGGCTGGTTAATAATTCCAATCATTTCCTCAAACCCCTCTTCTTCAAGTGAGTGTTCATAATGTTAAAGTACACGGGACTATTTCACAAAGTGTTTCTGAAAGAAAAGCTATAGATAAGAAAGGGGTCTTTGGAGAAGAGGAAAAAAGGAAATGTGGGTAGGTTATGGGGGCTTATGTGTGTGAGACACAGAGACAGACATTGAGGGGAATTACAAAATAATCCATATTTTCAATATTTGGTCTTCATCTTCCTTTGTAAACATGCATCTCCTATAATCATTGGGATCTTCAGAGTAATGAGTGGCTGTGTTTGGAATAGTGAGAGTAGCTGGGGTCTCCAGATAGCTTTAGGATGGGGTCTGGTTACAAATGCCAGACATGACTAGAGGATTTGGACTCCTAACCCTACCTCCTGACCTTAGGCAATGGAAAGAACTGAAGGTTAACTCGATGACTAATGGTCAGTGATTTAATAAATTATATCTACTTAATGAAATGTCCATGGATAAAAAAGAGAGAAGAAAACAGTTTGGGGGATTGCAGTTTGGGGTAGAACACATCCATGTGTTGGGAGGGTGGTGCTTCCAGCTCCTGAAGGATAAAAGTTCCTGTTCTTGGGATCCTTCTGTGTATCTTCATCTGTTGGGACATATCACTTTCCTCATTTAAAATAGATAAATATAAATAAAATATTTCCCAGGGTAATGTGAATTGCTGTAGCAAGTGGATCAGACTCACAGAGGTTTTGAGTAGCCCTATTTAAGGAGCCCCATTTTAAGACTGATGTATGAAGTGGGTGGTGTGCAACTGTGCTCTCAACACGTGTGATCCATGCTGTGTGTAGGTAGCACAGAATTAAATCAATTCAGCAAACATTCTGCTAGTGCCTGCTGCTGTAGAACAGAATTAATTACTTGCTTGGTGTGCAGGGAAGAACCCCCAAATGTTTGGTGACAGAAATATTCTGTGATTCTGTAATTATGAGAGGGGAGGGGAGGGGAGGAGAGGGGAGGGGAGGAGAGAAAACGTGTGTGTGTGTGTGTGTGTGTGTGTGAGAGAGAGAGAGAGAGAGAGAGAGAGACAGACAGACAGACAGACAGAGAGACTGAAGAAGAGGAGGATGAGGAGCAAGAGGATGAAAGGAAGAAGAAGAGGAGCAGGGAGAGAAGAAAATTAAATCTATAAAGAGTTCATAATGTTTTCTTATTATACTTGCCTAAAGATTCATAAACAAAGCATCAACCCACTCAATAAGGTGCGTATTATTTGGTGAAAGTGCTCCAGGCTAGTACTACTGTATACTAATACTATAGGAAAAGAAAAGGTCATGTTTCCTCCCAGAGAGATATTCCAAGGGACACAGACGTTGAGCTCGCTGGCTCTCTGAAATCGATGTTTAGATTTTTAAAGCTCTCCTCTCAGTTAATAATTCAAACAATTATGAGTTGAAATTTTTTTAAAAAAATTAAATATGTTAATAAACTGTTGTATAAGTGAAACTACTTACATCTATTTCTATTTTAAGGAAGACTATGGAAAAATGAATCTGAGTAGATGGCTATCCACAGGAAACTCATCCACAGGAAATGAATGAATGACTTTGATTTAAAACATAGCAGCAGCCTAGCAAATTGCTGTGAGGAAAATGCACCTCATAGCCTCACCTATGGCTAATGGAGAACTCTAAAAGAAAATAAATCCATTCCTTCTAAAGCATGTGTCCTGACATGGCTTTTATAAGGGGGACTCCATGATGGTATACTAGAAACTAAAGCATGCTGTAGGGTTGAGTATTGTCAATGGTGTGTTAGCATGATAAATATTTTGGAAAATTCCTTTATGAAAATTAAATCAGGATTACTTTACTTGTTGAGTTTACAATTTGGGATAAAAATTGCTTGTTACTAGCAACCTTCAAATGATACCAATAGCTGATTACATACTGCTTCATTATGTGCCAAAGATATTTGTGAGCTTCCAAATTTTCAACAGGGAGAGTTCAGCCTGGTTTGTTTCAAACTCCATTTAGTATGTGAGAAATTTCTTGGAAAGTAAAACATGATAAGGAAGGAAATGAATGACCCTCTGATTCCCCTAGTAAGTATTACATTTCTAGTAGTTTCTTTCATGGACTTTTGAAAACTTGTCCATTCTATAAATACTTATAATTCTCCCTCACTATTTTAAAGTTCTTGGGGGCTGGGGATTTAGCTCAGTGGGATAAGAGCCTGTGTGGTAAATGTGAGGTTGTGAATTCAATGCGCAGTACCAAAAAGAACAAAAACAAAAATAAAAACCAAAAAAACCTATTTACTGATCTTGCAGAATGAGGATGTATAAGGTTTATACCTATTGTCCTAAACATTACAGTGTTAGGAAGATGTTTATTTTATTGAGCCAGTATTGCTGAGCTCTGAAACCTTTACTTTTAGAGAAGGGGACTCAGAAAGCCAGGAGGCACACTCTTGTGTCTGGCAAAGTAGATTGCATTGTTCAGTAAAAGGAGAAGAGTTTTAAACTCTCCTGGACATTATGATCCACCCAAAAATCATGGCACGAGGTGAGCACCCCTTTGGGTATCGTAGGGTAGCCCCTTCAGTGGTACTTAACAGAGGATGTCGACATAACAAAAAACACACTCTTAAACGGTAGGACTCTTTGAATTCTCAAGTAAAACCGTTTCTTTGGATCTCAACTAGCCGTGATGTTACCATGTCAGTATTTAAAGTCGGATATTTCACAGAACCAAAACAACCCCTCTTCACCATCCCACTACCACACATGCACACATACTTACTTCTTGCTCTTTGATGACCAAACTTTTCAAGGTTAGAAAAATCCTTTAATTGTGCTATCATCTAAAAAAAGGAGTAAAGTCTACACACGTTAATCTCAGGTAAGGGAAGCCAACTAAACTTACACATAAATATTTTTAAAAAGTCATTCAACTTTTTATTTGCAAAAACTGGAAAACAAGGAATCTATTTCAAGGTTATTTTCTGTCCTTGACCATCTGAAAAGCTTCATCAACTCCTGTAGCTAAGAAAGATAAAAAGCAATTTAATCTAGCATATCTTTTTCAGGACCCCCTACTTTAGAGCCTAATTGTATTTTAACTAGAGTTTTCCAAAGTTATTTTGGCCCTTTTAATATCCACTCAACAAGGGTTCTGCACAGCATAATCTGTTAAGTGCTTGACTGCAAGGTGTATTATTTGGTATTTGCATCTTATAAAAATATGTAAAGCAGAAAAATGAGAGCAGGTAACTAAAATTTTACATGCCTCATTTCCTCCATCTCCTAAATTGAATTAATAAAATGTGTCATATTTCTTTCTGTCGTGTGACCTTGTAGAGTTTTAAGTAGAAATGATCTGAAACAAATTTTTATAAATTGTATATTTTGTTATTACTTTAAGCAGGCAAATTAAATTTTACATATATATATATATATATATATATATATATATGTAATTGCACTTGTAAATCTTTCTTTAATCGTTATTAAATCCTGAATGAATTTTTTCAGGTGGCTTCCTATCAGCATGATTTTTCCAAGGAAGCTGAGGCAGCACCTACCTGTCTGCTTAATTCATACTCCTATCAGTACTCCTACCAATAAAAGATATCAGATTATTTTCTAAGGATATTAGTGAATTCCAAGATTCAGCAGAATTTAAAGTAAGACATGTGATTGTTGTAGCTTGGCATAACTGATGCCATCTTGAGCCCTGCATTTAACTAGTGCCCTGTATTTGACCCAGGGGAAAAAAAAAATTACTCAGGGTATAAGTCCCATGAGAGAAGCAGAATGAGCTGTATCCACAGAAGAAAAATTAACCTGCAGCACAAAAGAAGCACGATTCAGGTGTCAACCAAAAATTAATGTAAGATTCTAGCTAAATTCTTTCCAACAGGATGTCTTTTGTGATTCTCTCTTTTAAAAACTCTGTAACTTTCCAGTTTGGTGCCACTTGTTTGGACCCTGAAGCAGGGGGGTCTGTATATGAGTGGTCCTGAGCTCAGTTAATTAAATCCAAATTTATCACTTTGGCTGCTTGGATTCCTATATTGTTATTCATGAACCCACCTCAGTGATCAAAATACACAGTGAATGTTTAAATTTTTTTTAAAATTACAATAAAAGGCACAGTATCATTAATGACACTTAAAATACCTCCCCTTGCTTCCATCATACTTACCCTGTTATTCTTGGTAAACTCTGAAACAGTTTGGGAATTTTTTTAAAATATGTGAATGGTGAATGCTGCTGCAGAGCTTATCCAACAGAAAAGCAGCTTTGCAAAAACATTAAAGTTGTTCTCATCCAACTTATTCACCAAATCTGCCACCATGAAATTTCTGACCTTCCCTCAAAGTCAAAATGATCGTGAAAGGTAAGTAAATGTTTTGAATCAGTTTAGCACATAAAGGTAGCCGCAACAGCATGACTGAAGATATTCATGAAAGTGGACTTCCAGACTGCTTTAGGATGGGCTGAGAATGGTGAGTGTTATGACTTAGACCAAGAGTGGTCCCCCAGATTCTCATATCCTCATTGACAGGGATTGTGGAAGGTGATTGGATAATGGGAGCTACATGTATCAGTGGATTGTCCCATGGATGGGTTCAGAGCTAAGTATCTTGTTGGAGAGGGAGCCTGGTTGGAAGAGGGACTGTAACTGGGTGCATCATTTGGAAGACTATATCCCCACCCTAACTCCACCCTTCTCTGTCTGCTTCCTGTCCACTCGGATGGGTGCAGCCTTCCTCCACTTAGACCCTCCCACCAGGTGCTTTTTACACTGGAGCCTGCATGACTGTGGACTGTAACCATGAACCAAACCAAGGCTCTGCTTTAAGTTGTGGGTGTCAGCTATTATCTCAGTAATGAGAGATAACTAAGATAGGATAAATGGTTTCAAGTGAAGAGGATTCCAGTGTTTCTTTTACTATAATTTTAATTTAAAAATTCGTTGCATTTGTCAGTCACAGTTTGTATATAGAAAATAACAACAACAACAAAATAAGTTTGTCAAAACAGTCTTTTAAAAATATTATTGCCTACCTTGCTTTACTCCTCATCAAGTAACTAAACTTTGAGAGCAACAAGTAACTTTATTCAGACATCTACATCTAGAATCTGAATCTTGGAATTTTGGGGGAGTGTTAAATGCCCTAAATCATTGTTCTAGAATCAAAGTCCTTAATTCCCTCATATTGTGTGGAAAGAGGTTATAATTTGGAAAAGATGTATAATTTGTTTTTTTTAAATTTTTTTTTATTTAGAGAAAAAACATGAAACAGAAAGAGGATAGAAATAATACAAAATTTCAAAAAAAAATAAAAACAAAAACCAGTAAGAAATCACTAGTTGACAATTACATATTTTTCTCCTAGAAGCAGTTGTTCAAGTTACAAAAGTAAAGCTTACAAACCAGACATTTAAACAGTGAGACTGCAATCAGCTCTGTTCATCTATCCAACAAAAAACTTGGTATTACGGTCATCAATCCTACACACTCAAACATACTTGCATTATATCCTTTAGAATACTTTCCTTTCCTCTCTCTTTTTTTACAATAACTATAATCAATTTTGTAAACTGTTTACAAGCTCTACACATGTATAAGTCCCTACATGCATACCTAGCCTTTCTCTATTAGAGGGAAAAACAAACCAAAACAAGTCAACAGTACAAATTCCTAGAGAAACACGAAATGAGGACATATTAAACCACAATACTAGGTGATCTACAGTTGTCACCATGATGTTTCCTGTTATTTTTCAATAAAATTGTCTATATCATCAGTCATAATATAATTGAACTTAGTGGTACATAGCACTATTAATAAAAATCGAACATTGGAGACATTATAGGACTTCAAAGACAGTTAATAATCAAACAAGAATGGGTATCCTGTTGAATCCTGCCATCCCAAGAGTAGTTGCCCCTACTCCCAGTCTTGACACACTCAAGCATACCAGATTCAAATAAAATCAGTCAAAACAAAACAGCAATATAGCCAATCTTCTCTGCCTCATCTCTGCTATGCTATTTTTCTGTCATTTTTGTTTATTTTTCTCCTTCATTTCACTGTCTGCCCCTTTCATTGAGGCCTTTCTGCCATTGTTCCTGGAACCCTAATGATTGTTTTCTCTCTTTCTAGAATGTCCTTTAGTATTCTTTGCAGGGTTGGATTGGTGGTCACAAACTTACCCGGTTCCTCTTTGTCGTGGAAATATCTTGTCTCTCTGTTAATTTTGAGAGACAGTTTTGCAGGGTACATCAATCTGTTGGAGGTTATTTTCTTTCAGGACTTGGAATATTTCGCTCCAAGCTCTTCTTGATTTGATAGTTTGCATTGAGAAATCCACTGTGATTTTGATGGGTATTTCTTTATAGGTAATCTGTTTCTTTTCTCTGACTGCTTTTAATATTCTGTTCTTCTTTGTGATGGATTTCTGGGATCCTATTATATGTCTGGATGTAGATCTGTTTTGGTTGTAGCTAGTTGGAGTTCTGTGTGCCTCATATATCTGAATATCACTTCCTTTGATTGGGAAGTTTTTTTAAATTATTTCCGTGAATAGCCTTTTTATTTCGTTTGTATTTTTCCCTGCTTCTTCATTCACATTTTTATTCTTAAGTTATAAATCCTCTTATTGTCCTCTAGCCTTTGTATTGTTACTTCCTGGTTCCTTGTTATTTTTAAGAGATCTTTCCTTTCCCAATCATACATTGCAAACCTATCTTCAAGTTTTAAGCATCTGTCTTTAAAGCAGTTTTGCCAGCTTTCAATAGAGTTTTTAATTTCCTGATATTCTCATTGGATCTGTTTCATGTATTCTAGATTTTGTTTATATTCTTCATCAAAGGCTTCTCTCCTTTCTCTGAATTCCTCCATTCTTCCATTTGTGTCTTCTTGAGAAATACCTAGTGTACACCTGCCTGGCAAGTGCAAGGTCTTGAGTTTGATCCCCAGTACAAAGAGAGAGAGAGAGAGAGAGAGAGAGAGAGAGAGAGAGAGAGAGAGAGAGAGAGATACCTAGCATTCCTTTTATTAATCTTCCTATATCTTGCTTCACCTGAGTTAGAATTTCAGATTTAAATTCGTCGATGAGGTCACAGATGTATTTTTCTATTTCTGATGAGGCCGTGTCTGATACTGCATGTCCATTTCCCTCAATCTCCTCTATACTCACCCCTCCTGGGCTTACTTTCCCTGGGTTGGCAGTTGAAGGCCTTTTGCCGTTTCTCAGTCTTGTCATGCTTCTGGTTTCCCTCAGACAGGTGAACGGTAGAGGACTGCCTTAAGTCCCTCTGCAGCTTACTGGCTAGGGCAGTGCTGCCCTCCCTGTCTGCTGTTGATCTGTGAGGTGCACGTAGGGGCAGCGGTGTGGGCCAGCCCCTCCCCTCTCAACCAGTGAGTGACTTCACGTTAATCTGTGCCCTGCAAATGTCATGGGTTCGGGAGAGCCTCCTCCCTAGTTATTGGGTCCCGATCAGATATGGCCCAGCCCAAGCAGATCCCACCAATCCACTTTGGGCCAGGAGCCACTGACTGAAGCCGCCTCAGCCGTTGATTCAAGCCTGACTTGCCCAAATCCAGTATGTCGTCCTGCCCGTGATCTTGCTCTGGGGAATCCAGTTCCCAGCACTCACCCAAGTCCATGCAGCTCTGCTTACATTCTCCACTCCCCAGTTGCAGCACCTCCTCCTGCCAAAGGTCTCAAACTCAGCAACCTCCGGCTCTTGGCAGGGCCCTCCATCCATGTTTCCCATAGGGAACCAAAAATTTTTAAAAAGAATAACCAAAAAATCTGGAGAGAATGAGCTCTGAAGACATTTTTATGATTTAAAACAAAGGTGTTGCAATTTTGTTGTTGGGTTAGATCCTGGAAGAATTCCACTATGATGATCTAATGTATGCATTCAGCTTATAATAAATACTATTCTCTACATTAAATTTTCCAGACTGAAAATAACTCTCAGCTCAACAGTTGATAATTACAGAAATCATTTTCAACAATGACATCACATTAATCCCTTGCAAGCACGGCATCTACTAGGACAATTTGGTAATAGAAACTTACGTGTAATCCCATGTCTTTGTTGTACCTTCATCAACTACTATGTAATACTGATGTTTATAATGGTGTCTCTTTGTTTCAAGTCTTCTTGTCTATAAGATGTAAGGAATAATACAGTCTCATAAAATCCTTATATCCAAATAATATATTTCACATAATGAAACTAATGTAGTATATTAATGTGTAGGCTTATCATCCTCATTAACTACCCAACCTCATTAAAACATCTTTCTGTGTAATTACATGTGAGTCATCATTCCACAAAATTTGGATTTTAAGCAAGACACACTAAATATAGTTTCTCCATAATTTACTTTCTCCTGAAAATATTAAATATTAGGGATTGATTTTACTGTATTTTTCCTGGGATATAATATGATCCTTATGAGTCTTCTTAGTTGAAATAGTATGATATCAAGATGGCAAAATATTTTTTGTGACAAAAAAAGGAGTATTTTTCATGTTTATGAGATGCTATGATAAACATTCCATTTTTTTCACTCTTCTTTGATGTTAAGGAATTAGATCATTCAGTTGATAATGTGTTACCATCTATATTTTGTAATTTATAAGCAGTGTTCTCCAGTCTATGAGAAAACCACTTTTATGTTCAGGTAAAGCTTTAAAAGGTAAAAGTGATAGAGCCCAGCAATTTATCTAACTTGATAAACTTCCATTCCTTGAAAACATGATTATAGATAGGACCTTTGCTTCCCATTTTCTTAGAAATCACTTATATTTTACCTCAAATTTGAAGCTTTACACCACAGAATTCTGTCTTGCTTTAAAAAATTATCTTTTTGAGATCCTGTAACTTTTAACTCAAATTCCCCTGATTTTCTTTTCTATATGGACTCATGTAAACTTTTTTTTTTTCCTACCAGGGATCAAACTCACGACTTTGTACTTGCCAGGCAGGTGCTTTCTCCTCTGAGCTAAACCCCCAGCATAAACTTAACTGCACCATATCAGCGTTATAAGCATCAGAGTGAAACAGGGAGCTGGACCTGGAGGACTATTTTTCCTGTAGTGTTGACTTACCAATTTTTAGGAGTTAACTGTGGCATGATGATTACTTCTTTTTTCCTCATCTTTCTGTTCTGTGCTTAAGCAACTAGTGGGAAAACAACCTGCCCAGCATTGGTTATCCCGTTTAGGTATTTGCTAGTTTCATGGTTTTGAAACTTCAGTTTGGTTTGAAAAAAGACCATAATTTTTCTAAAAAGTTATTAAGAAAAAAATCAAGTAGTGACTTGACATATTATCCAGGAGGATTGAGTTCAAATCATGGCCTGAAGGCAGTGGGGATAGATGGTGACATGTGGAGTGAAATGAGTAACCCAAGCAAATAAAACTGCAGTGAGAAAGAAAGATCATGGAGGATGGATAGTGGGTTATTGTGCAAATGCTTCTTTCAGACAGAACATTTTTACCCCATAATTAAAGAAATGGATCCAAATTCTTAAGAATGATTCAAGTTCTCCTAGAATGGTTAGTGATTAGGCAGTGTGGCATCATTTCTTGTTTCCATGAGTGACTCTTATACCTGCAGTTATTTTAACTTGTATAATTCTTAAAGCGGTGTTTGTGAAGAAAATAATTATTTTCTTATATTAGGTTTTTCTATTCAATTATTTTATACTTTGTCTAAGCTATTTTTGAGAAAGAATTAATGCTTAGATATTAAAATCATTGATTCCTATCCCAGAGTTTGATTTACTTTTAATTTTTCTGTTACCATTTTTTTTGGTTGCAGTCTTTTGTGTTGTATAAAGTGGTTTATATGTCCAAGGAGGAGGTGACACTGCTCATTTTATGTGTATACTAAAACATAATAAATGTCTTAGAGATAAGCCCGGAGTGGTGGCTCTCGCCTGTCATCCCAGCACTCTGGAGGCTGAGGAAGGAGGATTGTTGTGAGTTCAAGACCAGCCTGGGCTACAAAGTGAGCTCAAGGCCAGCCTGAACTGCGTAGGACCCTCTCTCAAAAAGACAAAAAAAAAAAAATGTCTTAGAGATAGCACACAAATCATGTATTCTGGAAAACAAAATTTCTTGAAAAGTAAAGATAAAAATATTGACTATTATATCTTAGGCCCTCTTAATTTTATTTCATTTAATTTTTTTAATTATTATTTTTTTAACTTAGTTTTAGTCTCTATTTTCTTTTACTTTTTGGTATAAACCTGAAGTGCTTACAACTATTCGGCATGTAAGACAGCCACAATTAAGACCTTTTGTTTTCTGCTGGGGACCTGACCAAGATCCCCAACTGCCTGTGTGAGGGGTAGGGTAAAGGATGAAGACAAAGCAGAAGCAAGTTTAGTAATGCGTAGAAGGGGAGCTGGGAGAACAGTGCCTCAGAATGAGCAAAGACAAAGACCTCTTCTGCTGGCCCAAGTTTATTTTTTCCAGTGAGAGGCACATGGGCAGGGAAAGGTACTTCCCTTAGAAGGGCATCCAAGTTGTGGCAGAGGGGCAAGTTTAACAACATAGAAGAAACAGATTAAGGTCCTTTCCCACACTGGGGCGCTAGAGCTGGCCCTGTGCAGTCATTATGTGCTCTGTGGCCACCACAGCCCCACTGATCATCCAGATGTTTGATGTGGCTGGAGACAGTGAATTTCTGCATCGCAAACCATTCACAATGCAGAGGAGCCATGGACCTTGGACAGACTCTATTTTTAATTTAAAACTTGTGTTCCCCAGTAGTTTTCCAGTGTCTCCAAGCTACTGTTTTGTTACTGTCCACAGTTTGATGTTTTCCTAATACAATGCAGGGAGATAACAATATGTATAATTAGACTGGTTCTGGAATAAAAATTTTCATCTTGAGCAGTGTCTTGTAATGGTAGAGCCCTTTGAACACTCACGTGCCTTTCATTCATTAATTTTCTGTTTATTCTCTCACAAGGATATCATTGAATATGTTAGAACACTTGCTGTTTGAACTTATTTATTTTGGGCCGTGCGCATGTTGGGTGGGAGTCCTGTTTTGTGCTTACTCCCACAGGTTCACTATGACATTCTTCTGGAGTAAATTCTATATCCTTTACTGTAGGTTGAAATTTACAAAGGGCTCAGGGCTTACCCTATATAAATACATTTCATTACAAAATATCTGAGCTTGGCAAGTAGAAATAAGATTATTAATATCTTCATTTTTTAAATTTTAAACATTTTTGTTAGCACATGTCTGTAGGATGTCGATACTTACATTCATCATGGGAAGTTGCTGCATGTGTGTAACACATTTGAATTCATTTTACTGCTTTTTCCCCTCATTTCCCACATTTTTCTCTCCATCTCTTGATCATATAATTTGTTGAAGGGACAATTCATAAGAGGTCACATGGTTTGGATGTTGTTGTATTGAATTACTGTTGTGCTGCCTTAAATGGTGTTTTCAGTGGATGTTTATGATCCTTGATATTCAGGATTCCTCTTTCAGTATCTTTTAGAAAGAGTATTTAATCTTGATAAAACTGTCATCTCTTCTGTTTCAGTCTTGAAAATTCACAGCTTATGGATTAATCTTGGACTAATTAGATAGATTTTTTTTTCCAGCGAGGGAATTTTTGTTTCATAGTTGGAATAGAAGTTCACTTAATTATCCTTTTATGACATTTTTATCATTTGCAAGAAAGTGTCCTGTCTTGTTTCCACTGAGTTAGTCAAGGACCCCAATAGGCATGCTTCCAACCTAATATTTCTCCCCAAAATTAAATACACCTCTATTTAATGATTTGATTTATACTGTTACAAAATGTAAACAAATGTATACTCCCTGGGCATATCTCCCTAATGACATGAAAAAAGTGTTGAGGGCAAAGACCATAGGAGGTGCCTCTCTATATTTTTCTGCAACATTACATACATGGCAAGCTTTCTTCATATTATTACCTAAATGAGTGTAAAGAAAAGCTTATTTTTACTTTAGATCTCCAAATTAGATTTGCAGTTGTCAACTAAACTATACTTCCTACTGGAAAACATTTTTTTTTTATTTTTCAGAAAACAATTAGTCATTAACAATATCAAATCCCAAAGGGCAAGAAAAAAGTATTTAAGCCTCACTACATGTGGCTTGAAACAAGATTTTCTAACTAGGGAGACTAATCAAGCACACAGACTGTTCGAAATGCAATTTCTATTAAGCAGGGACTGCTGTAAGGCCAACTGCTTTGCACCTGTGTCTTCAGACTCATTAATTAACCAGTTGCTGTGCAAAATTTATTCTGAAAGATAAGTTAACTCTAGATAACCCAAAAATGGATTATCTTTTTGTACTAGACCCTGTCTTCTTAATACATGTCTTCATGGTGAAATGGTAGTAGAGCTCTGAGGTTAGTGTTTTGTGAAGCAGAGTGGATGATTGTGACAGAGAATGTATGCTGGTGAGATTCTACTTCATCTACAAAGACTGTATCTTCTTGCTTGAACTACATAGTTGGTTCAGTTAAATTTCTCACATTGTTTTGCTTATTTGCTTAATGATGAATTCATTTAAAATGTGGAACTGACTGGGAAATATGAACTGGAATAAATAACTCTAAAGAAAAATACCAACTTTGACTGAGCTTGCCTTTAAAATGTTCCTTTTTCTGTTATATTTTGGTCTTTATCTATTGGTGTACCTTTTTTCATCATAAATCTAGAGTTAGATCTGCTCGTGAACATTCCTTTTAACACAGAGGTGTGCCTAGGACAACAAAGTTTTGCATCAAGCCTGATCAGCACACAATATCCATCAGTCCTCTGTGCCTTACCTTCTGTAATAACAGGAAACTAAGGTCACAGTTCACACATGTGTAGTGACAGAATTGAGGAATTTGCTTGAGTAGTCAATCTGACTGTGTATATGTCTCCAAAATCATGGTGCTTTCTTTTTTCCCCATCTTTCATTTTATTATAAACTACACTGTTTCTTGGTATTGGGACCACACTCTGTTAGGTTTAGATCTAATATAAACCTTCAGAAGTCTCATGTATTTAGAGGTAAGAATTTTGAAAAGTCCCTGGATATTAGGGTGATTTTCTCACTGGTAGATTAATCTAGTTACAAGTTCATAACTCAACATGCTGTTGGGAGGCAGGGGCTAGTAGGAAAATTTGAACCATTGAGGGTATGATTTAGCAAAATGTATTAATATTCCTGGGTCTTTCCCTCTCTGCTTTCTGGCTACTATCAATTGAGAAGCTTCCCTTTATCAGGTGTTCTTATTTCTGGTTTGAAGCTAGTGAATTGTGAACTGAATTTTTTGGAACTGTCAGTGAACTGAATTTTTTTTTTTTGAACTTTGAACCTAATAAATTTCTTCTTCTTTGAGTTGCAAGTGTCAGGATATTCTGTTCCAGTGAAGAGAAAGTAAATGATACAAAAAATTAGTCCTGGAGAAATGAGGTCATTACTGTTTCTGTACCTGACCATGTAGTTTAGAATCCTTTGGAAATGGCTTGTGGGAAGAACTGAGATAGGTTTGGAGATATGGGCAAGAGAAGACCTAGAATGCTGTAAGCATATGCTGATGGGTGATTCTGGTTGGAACTAAAAGTACTAGAATGCTAATAGGAATGCAGACCAAGTTCAAAAGGTTTCCAGTTGACAAAAAGGCATATGTGTGCTACTCTGGTAAATTTTTCTTTTTTCGCATTTTGCCCATGTTTTGAGACTTTGTGTGAGACACAGATTAAAAGTAGTAACCTAATAAATCTGGTACAGATAATTTCAAGACAATGCAACATTTGGACTGTGACATGGGTACTCTGTGCTGCTTTCAAATTATTTATAATGAGGATTGGGGCAAAAATAGCAAAGCAAAAAAAATTTTTTAAACTTAAATTTTGATCTCAAAGAAGCCACATATAAAGTTGGATCACAGAAAGAATGGTTGTTGAAAAGATTGTCACCATTAAAATGAAACCAAGTGGTTTATACAAGACAAGACAAAAGATACATTGAGGACATTTCAGGATTCAGCAACCCCACCAATTTCTGTCTGAAGGGTATATAAATATGAGAATTTCTTTTGAAAGGAGAGCCCCTGGGCATCCTGCTTGAAGACAGCCACTTAAGGAATTTGTTCCCCTGGATTTCTTTCACATGCTTACCCACCTAGGCTCTCAGAGGCCACTGTGGCCATGTTTCAAGGGGGCATGGCTACTGCTCCTATTGACAGAATCTGGGTTTCTCCCACATGATAATGGTTTTACAGGTTTGCAGAATGCAAGCATTGTTGGGTTGTGGAGGCTTCAACCTAAATTTCAGAGGAAGGCCTGAGAGGCCAGGTAGAAAACCCTTCAAAGGGCAAAGCATAATGCTTTGGTATATGTGCTGCCAAAGTGATCACAGCATAAAGCTTTGGAAATGAAGCCCAAAGTGCAGTGGAGACCCACAGAAGATGGGGATGCCATAAATATCTTTTGTAGAAAGGTGCAGGCTTTGAGTGGTGTCAGCTCTGGAAAGAGGTCTTGAGGGCCACATTCAACAAAGCCTTGGGGATAGGGCTGCACACATCCTTTGAAACTTGTATCATATAGCCTGTGCCCTAGACAGCAGATGTGGAGGTACAGGAGTCATTGTTTGCCTGGATGTGTTTACTTTTGCTTTTTCTATCTCCATTTTCCTTCCTTTTAGGAAAAGAATTATTTACCTTGTGGCATTGTAACTTGGATTTATGTAACTTGGTTATAGTTTAAGGAGATGTGTTTGGGTATCAAGTTGACAAAGATCTTGATTGCTTTGGAAGTATGTAAAGTATTAGTGAAGTATGCCCCTGGTGTATTTATGAATAAGTCATGAAGGCATGACTTTGGGATCTATGTCTGGTTCCTGACTTCTTCCTTTTTGTTGCTGTTCACCTACTCTGCTTCGCGGCCACCTTGAATCAAGAAGTTTTGCTCTATCTTGGCCTTTTGCCATACTGTTTCTTACTTGGAGTCAGCTTACTATTGACTGAAAATCCTGAAACTGTGAGCCGAATTTAATTCATTCTCCATTTAAACTGTGATTGCCAGACTCATATAATGTATACTCTAAAGCAAAGGTTTTTGTCTTAGACCATGGTAACTGAGATATTGATAGCATTTATTGTACTCCTATTTTGGCCTCTGCATGTGTGTGTTTGTGTGTGTGTATGTGTAGAAGAAGTTTGGAGATCAGAGACTAAATCTGACTCTTCCTTGTGCAGCCATTCCTGAAGTCTTCCTGTAAAATAACCTAAGACTTACATCTTGCAAGTTATTGCTTGCCTGTGCAGATGGAACTTGTGAAAATGCAGCTTGCTGATGCTGTACAGCAATACCTCAGCTCACAAACTTAATTCATCCTACAATTCTGGGGAAGATGGCTGCATTCATGTTTGTCACCCAAAGTGAAGTTCGTGTGTGGAAGCACAATTTTGCCAAATGCTTCTGTTTGCAATGATACTTGTTCATGAACAGAAATGACTGACAACTGAGGTGCCACTGTAACTTGGAATAGGTAACAAGAAGTTTGCATATTATTTATCCAAGAGAATAATTGTATCAGAAACCTTCAAATTCACCATATTCCCTTTTTGTGGATGAAAAGAGACTTCGGTGAGACGGCAATTTTTATTATTGTGGTCGCTTAAAATCTTACCATTTAAGAGAATCAAAAATAAAGCTATAATGGTACATATACATGCAGTACCATATGGGATCCACTATTTTTTCATTCTTTGTCCTAACACTGGCATTTCTCTTTTCTACACACAAAGGTGTGAATAACCACTACCCTGTGTTATCTGCTTGAGAAAAATATGAGCTGTGTCGCACACATTAACTCACAGGGAATAGAGAGATCGTTATGCTGGGTGTTTTGCACTTATTATCCCATTTATCTGGAAGCGTACAACCCAATTCCATATGTGGAATTTCCCTAGTGATAGAAAATACTGCCCAGATTTACCCGTTTGATTGTAATAAAATTCCTTTTGAAGATTGGGAAATGCTACCTTGGAAGAATCGAGAATAACAAAGGCATTTGAGATGATAAGCAGAAAATATTTAAGATACAGGAAAGAGCTAAAAACCTTAACAAGTGAGTGTTTCAGAAGGAAGTGCTAACTTTTTCTCAACACTTTTCTAAATGGAGTTAGCAAACCTAAGACTAACATGCTTAGATTATGATATTTCATTCATATGAAGAATTCGTGATAATTTTCTCCTAGTTATTACTCATCTAAATCATCTATAAAAATATATTATACATCATTATCATAATCATTAAATCCTAGTCACATATATAGCTAATGCATAAATGGCTTTTTTGCTAAGGCACAGAGATACAAACACACATACACATATAGATATAATTTCATTTTCATTCTTAAGATTTTTAAAAAGTGTTTTCTGGTTCAATTTCAATGACAGGGCTTCTACATTGAAAGAGAGATAATGTTCCTTTTGATTTCAATTCTTCAATTGGACTCTAACAGGAAACATTTAAACTCCATTAAGGCCTACAGAGTTCTTCATATTACCTTTTTTATCCAGTATATTCATGTATTTATATCTGTACATTTTAATGTTGAATCATTTGTAGGTGACGAAGCATACCTGAGACCACTCATTCACCTGTATACTCTTGCTTGAGCCTAAAATTAGTTCCCCCTTGTCCACTAGAGGAATTTCTTCCTATCTTTCAAACCCAATTCAAATATCACTTGTACTTGGAAGCTTTTCTTGATATCTGTAAAAAAAGTAATTGAAGGCCATCAGTGCTGGGGTTGTACAATAGGTACATTTCAACCCCTATTTAGTGTGCAGTGGCTTTAAAATTTGACAAATCTGTTTTGCTGAAACATGGTCACTGCTGTCAAATCCTAGTATCTCTAGTGTTTTGAAATTGTATCAGTTCTACAAGTGTTTTTTGCTTATTTGTTTTTGTCTTTTTGAGACAGTGTCTTGCTGGCCTTGAACTCACTTTGTAGCTCAGGCTGGTTTTGGACTTGCAACTTATCCTCCTGCCTCAGTTTCCCAAGTGCTGGGATTACAGGCCTGTGCACCATGCCCAGCTCATGTGAGTGTTTTATGACTTGACTAAACAAATGCATAATACACAGATGAATAAATGGATGATGAATGGATGAGCAGATGGATGGATATATAGATGGAAGCTTTAAATATGTAAATGATTCTAAGAAGATAGTTTTGTAGGAAGTGAGATCGCTGTATTTGCCACCAAGAATAGATGGACCTATGGTACAGTTAAAAATTCTAAATGTGATCATATTGCAAAAATCACAAATTTCAATATTATGAAGAAAGGAAAAAACAGAGACAGAAATATTTTCACACATGCTTTGACCCAATACTAGAACTTGTCATCCTAGACAAGTAAACCATTGAGCCATTTACATTTTAATTTTAAATTATTATTTTTTCTACAAATGAATTGTGAATACATCTCTGCAACAAAATTATTTCTAGAACATAATCCTAAAATCTATTGAATAACATAGGACTCTTCTTGAAATTAGCAAAGATCCTCACATGCATTGAATAACTAAAAATTGTAGAAAGAGTATTCAAATAATGGTTATCTATACTGCAATCAAGGGTTTTATTTTCTGTCTTTTTCTCCATGAACTTTTTCTCTCTCAAAATACATTGGTTTGTTTGTTTGTTTGTTTGTTTGTTTTTGCCTCTTTGGAAGAATATGAATGCATCTTTTACCTGTGATTCTTAATTAATTTGTTTTGGAAGTATTTTAAACATTGTAGCAATTTGCAATAATTACACACAGAAAACTGATGTGAAGGTCATTCCCTAACATCTGGAAATGGAATCAGAGATCCCGATTAATTAGGATAACTGAGGTGAATCAGAATCTACATTGCAAGCAGGTATTTGTCAGTGTTGTGGGAGAAAGGGAGGGGCAGATGAGAGAAATACAGAGTAGGATGAAAGCGTGAGCGAAAAAGGGAAGAAGAGACACTAAATCTGAGCCACTTAGAAGAAATGAACAAGCTTCAACATCAGTGCTGTGAATAAAGCAGAGACTGGTTTTTAAAATGCTATTCTCCCAAATATCTCTTTCCTCTAAGAGATGACAGTCATGGTGATACAGAAGGAGCTGGGTGGACTGCAGATTGTCATGTTTATGGCTGGAGCATCAATCACTCCTTTAGTAAAATATTCATTGTAACATTAATCTACCAGTTTGCCTTCCTTAGTCTGTGACTTTGTTCAAGGCTTGAAGCAAGCCCAGATTCCCAGTCACTCACAGAGGTGTTTGTCACTCCTGGGGTGCACGCTACCTCTGGCCTCGCAGCTGTTGTTTGGTGATAGATCAGTGAAGCAAAACATTATGCAGTGATGAAAAATAGATCTTCAGCCACCGCTCTCATTGTTACCCCTTTGTTCTGCATTAGAGGCAAACCTCTGGGATTCATTTAACTGTAATCATTTGTTACTGAGGAGCAACTGTCTTTCAGGCAATGATGATGGAGTCTCTGAAACAAGTGCAAATGAGGAGAAATCATTTTCTGATGTAACCTCTTAGGACTGCTTTTAAAAAAATAGTGCTTGCTCAGAGAGGCTAACCAGAATGTTGATCATATGCATCAATAACGAATGAGGAGTTTGAATTCTCTTTCCTTTTCTTTTTTTCTCTCCCCTCAGGAAGTTAATTGGTTTATCTTCTGGAATTTCTAATAAGGTGATATTCAGTAGCAAAAAGGATGTAAAATAGATATCTATGTTTAAAGTTTCTAGATATGTTTTGCATAATAATGACAGCATGCTTTGTCACAAGTTGTTTTGTTTCATTTTACTTTATTTAATTTTGAGGAAAAAAAATCTTAGTTAAATCTCATGCACTGTGCTGAAAATACAAGTTTTGACTGAAAACTTGTAATTCTCTGGGGTGAATTGTTTGCACATTTTATAGAAATAGCTCCTTCCTGTTTGTGCGACTCCCTCCAAAGTCAATGACTTTGGTACAGTCTTTCAGATCTCAGTGTAAGTAATTTCCATCTCTGCTTTGGAATGACGATCAATGGTTTGTGATTTCTTCCACATAATTTAATCCATTAGATTTATTGGCAATACCAATGCCAAACATCAACTCTTTAATGAAAATGAAGATTAATATTTGGCCAAGCAACCTCAAATCAACAAATGTCTGAAGCATTTGTGTTGCCTGCATTGAACATTGATTTCTTTCTCCTGAAAAACAATCTCTCACAGTGGAGAACACTTGCCTGAATCCTATTCCTTTCCATAGGAGTATGAGGAAAGCGCTTTGAAACAGTCACTAGGGAACAGGCTCTCTTTGAATTTCAGCTGTGTCTGCCTAGCAAAGGAATCTCATATCAGAGGCATCCTTTACATTGCACATACATATAGCATTTCTTTCCCAAAATTAGATGAGAAAAGAATTTGTTTTGTTTTAATTTACTTTATTGTGGTGAAATTTATATACATAGTAAAACTCAACATCTTCAATGTGTAATTATAATACCTTTGACAAATGTGTATGTCGTATAACAAATATAACCTGGAGACTATATCCTTCACCCCCAAATAACCAATATTGTTCCTTTGAGATCAACTCCTCCCATTGCCCCTGGAGCTATCACAAATACTGATGTTTATGTCTCTATCATTTCACTTTGTTTAGAATTTCACATAAATGGATTAGTTCAGGATGCACTATTTGTGTCTGGCTTCCTGGACTTAGTATCACACTTTTGCGATTCACCAGTATAATTTCACGTATCAGTAGTTACTTTGTTTTATTTCTGAGAAATATTCCTTTGTATGGATATATCACAAAATTTTTACCTATCCAGTATTCGATGAAAATTGGCACTGTACTCACACTTCAGCTCGTGTAAAGAAAGCTGCTCTAAGTATTTGAGTACAGATCTTCGTAAGTTTTTATTTCTCTTGCGTAATTCCCTAGGTGTAGAATATCTGCTCATATGTTAAGTGGACATTTTGCTTTATAACAACCACCCAGCCTAGAGATCTTCCATTGTTTTTTTTTTTTTTTTTTTTTTGGTTTCCATAAGCAATGTATAGAGCAGATGTTCAGTTGCTCTACAGCTTTGCCAAAACATGACTTTGTCTTTAATTTTAGACCTTCTAATGAATATATGTTACTATCTAATTTCAGTCTTTATTTGCCTTCCAAAAATGACTAATGATACTTCTTTTTGTAGTGGATTCAGGTACCAGTTGATAAATTCTTTGATAAAACATCTATTCAAATCTTTCACCATGACAAAAATCAGAAGTTTTACATTATTATTATTATTATTATTATTATTATTATTTGGCCCTGGGAATCAAACTTAGGACCTTGTGCTTGCCAGGCAGGTGCTGTGCCATTGAGCTATATCCCCAGCCCAGAAGTTTTATTTTTAAGTTTTGAGAGTTCTTAAGATTTCTGGAAATAAGTTCTTCATCAGATACATACCTTACACTTACTTTTTCCCTTTTTGTAGTTTGCATGTGTCCTAGAAACATCTTTTGAAGAAGTAAAAATTTAATTCGTGAATTTTAATATATCATTTTTATACTTCATGTTTTATTTTCCTCATTTTAAAATTTTTCTGAACTCAAAATCCCTTTACTTATTCCTATGTTTTCCTTTAAAATTGTTATCGTTCTCAGAGTGACAGTTAGGTTTATGATCTATTTTTCATTTGGAGAAAGTTTTTCTTAAATTGCCAAAGCTGTGCTCAGCTTTGCAGTCCTCCTGCCTCAGTCTCCTGAGTAGCTGGGACATGTGCCACACACCCGGCTCCATTTGATGCTTTGTGCCTTTCAAGAATCTTTTCATTTCATTCAGATTGCTGAATTTATTGTATGCGTTTGTTCATGGTATTCCCTCATTTTTAATGTTTGTGGGTTTCGTGGCCATGTTTTCCCTTTTGTTTTTTATTCCAGAACTTTATATCATCTCTCTTACTGATCTGTTTCAGGTTCACTTGTTTTATGCTAACCTGTATCTCTGTCACCTCTTCTGTTTTCAGTGTGCTCCTCTTCTGGGGGTAAGAGTGTTGCAAGAAATAGATCAAGTAATCCATAGGCCACATCCTAACCACCACTTGCACTGGGCTTTTACTCTCCGGTGCTATCAATCAGGGCCAGGTACCAGACGATTAGAGAAAGGTTCTGTGCCCTAGGACCATCCTCCCCCTGCAGCTATCCTGCCTAAGCAGCCCACAGTCTGCCCACTCTACTGTCTCTTCCCACTTAAAGTACAGTTGTAGCCCTTGCCCACCACTCTTTCCCCTGACTTCAGCGGTTCCCCTTATGCTTCCTTCAGAGTGACAATGTCTGCTCCTTTGGGAAACTGTAAAAAATGAACTTTTTCACTGCAATTGTCTCTTGATAAGTTCACCTTGCTATTCTTCATATTTTGTATTAGAATCTTGTGTTTCAACAGGTTTTTGGACTAGTTTTTTTCTAGTTTTTAAGGCAGGAAGATAAATAGTTTTCCTTTAGGGCTGGGAGAAGGAAATGACACAATTTTATTATTATTTCAAAGTTAAAGAAAATGATGCCCAGAGAATTTTTCAGTATGAAAGTCAAATAGCCCCTCATTGTTCATTTATGAACTCAATATTCTAGTTCATGCTTTTCATAAAAAGAAACTTAACCATAAGTTAGTTTTTATTATCATGTATGAATTTTCTGATTTTTCTGTAAAATACTACACAGACTTGTGATTCAGGCTAACATGTGTTTATTCACAGAGTTTGAAATGCAGAAGTTGCAATTAGTAGCTTGGACCCAAATCAAGGTGTAGGCAGGACCTACCTTCCACTTTGTCTACCCAAAGTTGCAGGAGAAAATTGGTCCCTTGCCTCATTTAGATTCTGGTAGCTGCTGACACTGCTTGGCTCATGACTCCTACACTAGTCTTGAGGTTTAGCATTTTAAATTTTCTATTTGGTCTTCTCAAGTCTTTTCCACTGGTCACACATTAAGTTTCTCTGTGCTTCTTTATTTTAAGGATACTCATAATTAAAATTAGGGTTCAAGCCTGGCATGATGGCTCATGTCTATAATCCCAGCTCTTGGGAGGTGAGGCTGGAGGATTCATGTGAGTTTGAGACTAGCTGGGGTGACAAAGTGAGCTCAAGGCCAGCATGAATACATAGTGAGACCCTGTCTCAGAAAGAAAAAAATAAATAAATATAAAATTTAAAAATAACAAAATTAGGGTTCACATTGATGATTCAAAGTAATTTTCCAATTTTAAGTTTTTAGTTATGTCTAAAAATATTTATATTATTATTGTATAAGATAACATTCACAGGTTCCGGGTAACATGACATGGATAATTTAGAGGAATCAATGTTTTACTCTATCACATTTGTCTTATTTTAATGTTTCATCCTTTCCTGTTTGTTTTTCTCAGCATTTCACTTCACCTACATTCATCATTATCTCATAATTTAACTAGTTGCTACCTTGAATATGAATAATAACTTGTTGATAGATCTCTGAGAATTTGAGAACATTATAATTCTGAATATATTGATGATTTCTCCATAAATAAGAGTAAAACATAGTTCAAATCTCTTTAGCATCAGCTTTCTAATTTTCAAGTTTCCCATTTTCTGACTTTCTCTTTGTTGGGGGAAGTACAAATGGGAAATTTATCTTAATTACTGTTCATTATAAACATAAGCATACTATATATTTTCTTCTTCAAATGTAGAAGACACTATTTAAAGGAAAAAGGCCTGAGATTATCTACAAAGATATATCCAAACTCCAGAATTTTTTTGTAAAATGTTAAATCCTTTATATATTAAACAGTCCATAACCATATGGTGAAAAAAAGTAAGGTAATGTGTAGTTACAGAGGAAAATATTTCTTCTTATTGAGTAATAATGTCATATGTCATTCATAGATGTAACTTACATGACAAATATCTCCCTGAAGTGGTGATTCTAGAAAGCTATTACAAGAATTTTATGATAAACTCATGATTACTTGGAAGAGTTTTCAGCATATTTACAAGTAGACTTATAATTTACATTTAATAAGTGAACATTCTTGACAAGAGTATATAGCGTTTCTCAACATTCCACTTTAATACTCCAGCCATTTACTATATAGGAAGCAGATCACATTGAGAATAAATCTAATCATCTTCACCAAAGTTCACATTTAGTCATACAACTCATTATGCATTTTGACACTCACAGATTCCAGGAAGTAAAAAGAATAAACCCAGATATGACAGAACTAGTCAATCCATGCTAAAAAATCACTCTGAGACAGAAACATTGTCCTTAAATTATTGCTGTCTGGAGATAATACTTGATTTTTAGATCCTACACAGCCACTTACTGGATACTTGATCTTGAGTCAGTTGCATAATCTTTGGTTAGCCTATATAATGCAAATTTTTACATAATTCAAAATATTGTCTTTAAAATAAATGAGACTAGTGCCTTACCTGATGTACAAGAACTAAAACTTGAGTATTTCTGTATTTTGTATCCAGGGATAATGCACAGCACCTGAAAAAATAATAGAGAAACTATTTAATAGTAGAAAATAAAATAGCAAGAAATCTGTGTTAAATAAAAGTATTCCTAAATAATTACATGCATAGAAATTGTGACTTTCCTCTAAAGCCAATCAATCAAAAAAAAAAAAAAAAACCACTATCATGGTCTCCAACGTTTTTCATCTTTGACAAATAACTGAACAAGTTTTTGTGAAAAACAAAGCAAAACAAAAATCAGTGATAACCAGAAGGAAGAATACACAGAGGAAGCAGAATGAGGTCACTGGGGAAACAGATTCAGTTTTTTGTTTTTTGGTTTTTTTTGTACCAGGGATAGAACTCATGACCACACACTTGCCAAGTAGGCGCTTATTCTGCTGAGCTAAATCCCTGGTCCAACAGATGCAGATATTACATTTAAAAGGAGTCCCCAATGGCACACAGGAATAAAAGCCAGAAATTAGGCAAAAAATAGCTGAAAAAAAAGTAGGAGAAAATAATTATAAGTGGACAAACAGCAATGAGAGTTCGGTAAGGTCTAATGTGTGAAAGCTTTTTTCAGTGTGATGTTCTGATTCTGACGGGCTGCACTGAAAAAATATGGCTGATGCTGTGGATTAGTGCCCTCAAAAACTTGTTCAACTAGGCTGTCTCTGAAAGATTAGAATTGATAGGGTTTTGAAGAGAACTAAAGTACGATTTTCTTTTCAAAGCTCAAGTAGCCACAGGATTAAATGCTTGACAGGGCAACATTACAATAGGAGGTAATACTTCTGTTAAGAGAAGTTTCCTTTTTAAAATTTTTTTTCCTATACAATCTCCTTTACACCTTGAAATAGATAACCCCTTTAGAGACGTTTTGAGTGACAGGTTTTGTGGTGCCACTGTAGATGTGAGGGGAGAAATCTACTGCCGATTCAGGTAATGTTTGGCTAGCACATAATGGCCATGCAGGTGAGCTGAGAGTGGGAGATCAATAAGATACCCTGTCACTGTAAAAAGTAGGATGCAGGGCATATGTATTTTCTTCACCACATGGATTTCAAGTTCAAGTCACTGCAGGATGTGTTTAAAAAATCACAGAGCAATAGTGTGCATTGTATGTGCATTCTAAAAGAACAAAACTTACCCAGAAAATTAACAGTTTCCAAATTTAACAAACGATTGGTTGTGAATGGGCTGCATTTTTAAAAATCAAGGTGTCAAAAATTTTAATACAGAATTATTGAAATAATAGGCCATTTTTCATAATTTAAGAAAGAGACTAATTCCAGAGAAGCAATGAAAAATTACCTAGGCAGTTATGTGTTTGTGGACATGTATGTATTTGTGTGTATGTGTGAATAAGTGCATTTTTAGCTTCTTGTGGTTACATGACTCCAACTAGCCTGAAGTTTCTTTACTTGCTCTTATAAATTAATAACTGAAGCAGTGTGAAAAAACATCACTATGCTAATTAATATATAATGTGAGAAGCTGTTAAAACTTCTAAAATCTTATATTGAGGTTACTTATATTTTAATTGATTCTGTTGTAAACCATCAACATTTTGAAAGTCATTTGAGGGACTGCAACGGTAACTAAGATAAAATCATGAATTTCTCATTCGTGCTGAGCCTGGAGTGCTCAAGTTTATATAGATATTGCCTAAAATAAAATGTATACTCTTAAAGTCCATAGCACTTCTAGAGCATAGATACTTGTAAGATAAGGAGATTCTAATATAGAAGTCAGATAGAATTGAATCTTCAAAAATGAAAGTTGGGCATAGTGGTGCACACATGTAATCTCTGTACTCAAGATGTTGAGGCAGGAAGATTGCATGAGTTCAAGGCCAGTTGGACTACCCAATGAGACACTGTCGTGAAAAGGAAAAATTTTTCCTAAACAATTCAATAAAACGTACACAGTACTATTTTATGCATTTAATCTGAAAATACTCACATGGATAAAATAAATAAATGTAGGTTGTGAGACATTTGGCAAGAAAACTTACCCAAACTATTAAAATTTAAACATCTTGAGGGGAAATTAAAGATGGAAAAATTCTGTTTAGCTTAAAAGACAAGTGAGTAGAATTGTGACCCTTAATGGATTTTGGAACTAGGGTAAATCATGTTTCTAGACAATTAAATAAATTTGAATATAAGCAAAACATTAAATAATACTGTTGAACAATTGCTCATTTTTTAGTGTGATACTTGATCAGGTCCTTCCAAAATGAGGGCCTGAGAGAGAAGGAAGCAGATTTTTCTCATAAATGGAACTGTTGATGGCAGACATCTGGGGTCGTCTTCTCTAGGAATGCTTTGAGATCTGCATAGCATTTGTAGGAAATTAAGGAAAGACAAGGAGCAGGGATACTCACCTAAAGACAGGAGCATTCTGATGGTGTTGCCAGTGCTTCCAAGTTCATTTGCTCAGTTAAGGCTTGAAACAGGAAAAAGGTTCAGATACATGGAAGGGACCTGTGGTCTGGAGCTTTCAGTGTGAATAACTATTTACTAGAGCAGTAGCTGAAATAAAAACTGGGTTAGTAAATGTAATAATAAGATAATATCCTTGTTTTGTGACACAAATGTTGAAACTCTGAAGGATGAAATGTCAAGTTGTCTATCACTGACATCGAATGGATGTTGTGTGTGCGTGCACATGGGAGTGGGTGTGGTGGGAGGGAGAGTTTAAAGTCACTGTGATAAAGTCCTTTGTACCATTCTTTGAACTTATGTTTAAATTTGTTCAAAATCAAAAATTGGAGAAAAAAGGACAGGATTTTAGTAGAGAGGCATTAGCATAAAAAATTATTACTGTTTTAGAAACTTTAAGAATGAAAAGGTGAGAATCTGGATAGTAAAACCAACAAGAAAAAGAACATAAAGCTGGAGGAGTGAAGTGTATGGAATTTATTTTAATATTATAAAAGAACTTCAAATGTATCCCGTAGTTGATTGATGGAGACCACCACGAAGCAGCTCTGAGCAGGATTTAGAATTAACTAACTGGCTTTCTATATTTATCTGTGAGTCTGTCCTAGGCCTAGGCCTCTTGCCTGGTGACAGGAGCTGATTCATAGTAAGTGAACCTCTGTGAATGACTGGTCCTGGCTGAGGCCTGTAGTGGCCGATAAGGCCAGAGATACCTCAAATGGCAAGACAAGGCCAAACCTGTGTACACCTGGCTCAAACATCAATGAAGTAGATAGAGACTGCAGCTGCAGGAATTACTTCTACAGTCTCACTCCTACCATGTCATCATGGAGATAGGACAGTTCTCCTAAATTGACAATTTATTACTTGGAGACATCCTTGAAGTAACTCCCAAGGTCCTGCTCATTGCCTGTGCTTTCCTCAGTTTCCCCACCCTTTGTTTTAGACCTAATAAATAAGGGCAGTCCAGAGAAGTATTTGTCTTAGCCCTCAGAGTCTTGAACGCAGCTAAAGGGTTTTGGCCCTCCTGGAGCCCTAAAATCACACCACTTGTCTCATTTTATTTAAGCCTTTGCTGTATATTCATTTGGGAGACTGGAGGTCTAGGTCAGGACCCAATAACTTTTTTAAGGCTGGTCAAGTGAAGCAGTGAGTTGATGGTAGACCTGAGGCATTTTCATGAGGGACAAAAGCACTGTCTCTCTGTCTCTGTCACTGTCTCTCTTTCTCTCTCTCTGGTACAAGCTTCAGTTTTAGTACTGAAACTAACCAAAGTTTGTTGGAACAGTACATGGAAAAATTAAGCCTGAAATTAGCCCTAGCAACACTAGATATAAATTAAAAATTTTTAAAAAAGAAACATACATGCTGATAAGGAAATATCATGTGTGAGGAATTAATGATTGTCTAATTGGATTTCAGAAGGGTAAAGGAAAGGAATTCTCTAGTAAGTACAGTCACCTGTGTTTTCATCGTTGTGTCCTCTGGTCCCATTGTATAATAGGTGATCAAAATTGAAAAATGAACAGAATATGTTTTGCATAATAAGAAAGAGCTTTGCAGTGTGGACAAGAATTGAATTGATGAGAAAAAGAGTAATTTCTGGGGAGAGGAGAAAGTAAATGAGATTTTGAATTTTAGATTGTTTTTGAGATGATGCTCATCTCTCTCCTGCTTTTTAATTTTTGTGGATCTGGATATTAAATCAAGGGCGTTTACACTGAGCTACATCTCAAGGATTATTTGTTTGTTTGGGGGAGGTTCTTTTTTTAGTGTTTAGCTGGTTTTTTTCTCTTTTTCTTTTTTTCTTAAGAAACGTTCTTATGAAATTGCTAACTCGTCCTGGTGGGACTCCAATATGCAATCCTCCTGCCTCAGCCTTCAAAAGTCCTAAGATTACAGGAAAGTAGACCAGGTCTGGCTGGTGCCCATTCTTCCAAATTTATTTTATGTTTTTTTTTTGTTTGTTTTCATACAGCCCTCTGAAATTCATAACTACTTGCAAAAATAGGAATCTGGTAACTGAACAATATTTTAAATGATCAAAAAAATTCAAGGATGAGCAACCCAATAATTTATTGGTAGATGGGAGTAGCAACAGGCCAAAATCAAGAGATGCAAGATGCGAATATTTGTTAATGCACAGCAGATTCTCTGTATTGAAGAGACTTCTTGAAAAGTGAAGACCAAGAGAAAGCGGATAAAGCTAACAACAGAAGGGAAAGTACTCGTGCAGCAAAGAAGGAAGAGATGGATTTGTGGCTGGATTGTTTTTGATAAATTGTGGTTGTACATAACAGGTGTGTGGTATGCTTCATGTCATAAGCATATTTATCACCACGTATGTGACAGTCTTTTATTTATGGGACACACTTGGGGGATGGAAAGCCAAAATGACCAAGAAAAGCCTGAGGAACAGGAGAGCAGGAGAAATTCTGAATGCTTTAACATACCCATATCAGTGTTAACCTGAAAAATAGCATTTACTTAAAGCTAACAGGAGTCTGTCAAACACCACAAATAGATGAGTTTCTTCTTATTACCAGTAGAAGAGACTTTCTTTAATCATGGCAACATAATGGTAGTAGAACCAGAGTAGTACACATGAAGAAACTGGACACAAAAACATGCAGGTACTCAGAATATCCCTGACTCCAGAAAGTCCACAGACTTCAGCTTTTGTGCCATCAATAGCTTTCTCTGCTTAAGAGGTCACATGCCACAGCCTGCCAGTTTCCCCTTGGAGCAGTGCTTACGTGGATACGGTTTTGAGTCACTATAAGTGTGTGTGACACTTGCATTGAGTAGTATTCAAACTCTTTTATCATTCTTAAATTCTGGTTTACTAGTCCATTAATTGGAGCCAATCAAAGTAGACACCCAACACTATTTCAGCTAAAACAATAATTAAGCCTATGTGGCAATTAAAGCCATTTTATACACATAAACCATTTTTTAAAAAATTGCCTTTTTAAAACATTTTTTTAAAGTTAGTATCATTTCCTTAGAGGAAACTTGAATGGAATACTTGCCATGCTCTTGTTTCTAAGCACTCTCTGATACATCCATGAATGAGTCTTCTTGACTTGTGCTTCAAGTAATTTTAATGACAACAGATCATGCTTAACCATAGTAAGCAGTTGGTTCCCTCTTGAGTGAGATACAACTTCCTTTGGAGTATACTGGAAATTACCTTTTTATAATTTACAGCCATCACCCTAATTTAAAATTATGAGCATCAGAGCAATAGGCTTACTTTTCCCACCAGCTAACAGCTTTGAAGTGCTACTCCCTTGCCTTGGAACAGTTGGAAAATCTTTACCTTTCTTTGTAAGAGACCATTCTTGAAGCCAACCCAACTATGTGCCTTACTAAATCAACTTCAGTTAATGTTTCTGCTAACCTATTCCTTCCATTCCTTTCTTCTTTATTTTCTTTCTTCCTTCCTCTTTCCTTTTTTATCCTTCTCTTTTAATGTCCTTTTATTTCCCATCCCAAAATAGGGATCTATAGTTCCTTAAGACAAATACTAATTTGCTGGATTAATTTCTACTTGGTATAACATATACAGTTTCTAGTCCGAGATCATTTTGCATATGTATTCTTTTGCTTATGATAATAATCACCCCATGTTAGTGGTATCAGCCAGAATTCATTCTTGTTTTAATATCCCTGTGAGGAACGGCTCATGCTAAGGTGCTAATAATGTATTTGCATCCATGACCAAAGGTTGATTAAAGTAGGGGAATTTGTGTAGCTTAATAGTTTTCACCATTATCACCTGAAGAGCTGTTAAAAGCCAGATTGTTACACTGTGTTTCCAGAATTTCTAAGGGAATTCTTTAGAAGTGAGGTGAGGCCTTTTCATTTCCAACAAATCTGAAGCTGTTGATCCACTGATATAGCTAGAAGCTTTCCAGTCCTAAGTAAATAATTGTATTCTAGGAGGTAAGTCAAGGGCCTCAATTTAAGCTTGCAGATCATTTGCCAAATCTGATGAAGAAATGAAAAGGCAGCAACAAGAGGTGAATGTAAGAGGTCAGAGGTCTGGCAAACTCAAGGGAACTCAGATGTGGCAGGAGCAGAAGCTGGGCACAATGGGTCAGAGAAGTAAACGTTTAGGACTCACATTATTAAAGCTGACTCTTACTGATAATTAGAAATAAACTACTTTATCCTGAGATTGCATTTAAATCAGCTAACAAGCATACAATACAGCTAGGCAGAACAAATTAAAATTTCAAAAAATATCAATGATAGAAACAACAGTAAAAGCCCAGAGCAAGGCTGGCACTGGTGGCATTGATGTTGACCCTGCGCGCCTGGGAGGGTCGTGGGCAGATTCAAGCACAGCATGCACAAGGGCATCTCTCCTGTTGTGCTCTTACCTCAGGGTACATGAAGACTCGTGTGCATCATTTCTCTGTGGAGTTTGGCAGCTGCACCAGTTGCTGCAAGTAAGTATTCATGAGCTTCTCTGCATCTCAGCGGCAGAGGCAAGTGGCAGAGCTCACACAGAGTGTGTTGGCCTCGCTTTTATAACTCCTGCAGAAAAGCCATCACAGGCTGCTCTGTTCTGTGACAGAAACCATTATCTCTGTGTCTCTCTCACGCTGGCTGTGTCAGCGAGGGTTCTTTGGGCCATGTCCCTTTCTTTAGTTTCTTGGAGGTGCTGAAAAATGAGAGAAAACAGGTTCGACTGCTGCTTCCAGAGTAGTGGAAGGAGGATTGCCTTCCAATTTATTTCCTGGGGTCTGACTTCCAGAAAGATTGCTAAACCTCTCTGTGCCCATTTTCAGGAGCTTATTCAGTGTGTGAAGTCACAGTGTCCAAAATGCAGAAGAAATTGGCCACAATAGTCAGAAAGATGCCAGAGAACCTTAAGGGGCAGTGATTTTGAAAGCAACACCACATTCACAGTGCCTAAAGTTTACATCAAATATTCTCAAGTAAACACCAAGCAGCTCACTTTTTTCTTCTCTCCTGATAAAAGAAAAGGGAGAAAGGCATTTTGCTGATTATGGAGTTGGATTGTATCAGTAAAACAAAGGCAACAATAGTAACAGTTCACTAACACCAGCACTACATATCAATAGTTAGCATTCTGGATATTCTTGGAGTAGGGAAAGCTGTTACAGGGACACTTTCCTCCTGAACAGCTTTGTGTGACTTCCATTGTTCACAGTCTCATATTCTGAACTTTTTTCTGTTTAGGGATAGAATTTCCCACGGTACTGTCAGTCTCTGTTCTTCACATACCCGGTGACAGCATCTGGGATGAAAGCTGCCTGGGGTAAAAATTAATCAGTAGACAGATATGTTTGATCTGCAATAGTGCCATTTTATAGGAAGGGTGGAGTATAATATCTGAGGCCATGAAGAGCTTTCTTTGTTCTGTGTCTTTGCTTGGAAAGTATTGTCTGCGTTATGATACTTTCTCAAGGTTCCCATAGCTGTTCCACACTGTAACTGCGAATATTAAATTAACTGCTGATTTTTCTCTAGTATTACCTTTGTAAAACTAAGAAAAAAATGTCACCAGGCAAAAAAGCTTTGAAGAATCACTACTATGTCTAAAGCACTGTGATATCTTAGGAAAAATAAACCACAACAGGACAGTGACATGGTTTAAGAAGCTTTAAACTGAGAGTCAATAGTTGTCTTTAATTTTGAATTAATATGATTAATAAAAGACTAATTATTCAGTTCTGAGCTAAAGGGTACCCTTGAAAAGCACCAATAACATTGAAATCAACTGTGAAAAATGCTTACAATTTGGTAATAGTTTTAGCATTCATGTTTAATTACTTCTGCAAGCTGGGTGTGGTAGTGCTCACCTGTAATCCCAGCCCTGCGGAAACTCAAGCAGGAGCCTATCATAAGTTTGAGACCAGCCAGGGCTACATAGTGAGTTCAAGGTCAGTTCAAACTATGTAGTGAGAATCCATCTTAAGCAAAACAGAACAAAACAAAAACAACAACAGCAAAAACAAAAACCTGCTTCTTCTGAAGTTTAATTGCCCAGCATAACTACAAATTTGGGAAATTCTATAATCAAATTTCAGTTTCCACATACAGAATTAAGGACAGTGTTATATTTTACAATTTTATAATAAAAGGAATAACCAAAGGAGAAAAGGCACATGGGACAGTGTATTAGTGAGGGCTACTATAACAGAGAACTCTATATGGGAATACTCAAAGAAAAACATCTGTTTTGCACAATTATAGAGACTGGGAAGTCTAAGGTGGGTATCTGCTAGAAGGCTTACTACCTGATTTCCAAACAGGCAACTTCTCCTGTAATAGAAAAAGCAAGCCAAGTCTCCAACCTCTTCCGATAACAGCGTGATTCCTGGTTATATCCCAAAGGCCCAATTCCAAATATCATCATATTGGACTAGGGCACTAGAAATAAATAAATTTTGGGAACACAAATATTGAGTTTGTTATATTCAACTCATGGTCTGCCCAAATTTCTGTCCTCTTGCACAAAACACACTGATTCCACCATCATAGCCTCCAAAGTCTTATCTCGTTCAGACATCAGCTCCAAAGAGTAAAATCTAAAATTTTATCTAAATATCATTTCAATCAGCTATTGATGAGACTCAACAAGTAAGTTATCCTAAGCCATATTCCTTTGCATATCTATGAACCTGTGTATCCACGTATGTGTTTTCAAATTCAGTGGGAGACTATACACAGGATATAAATTTCTGTTCCAAATGGGAGAAATAGAGAAGAAAGATGGGAGATGAGTGCCAAGTGAGTCCAGTATTCAAATGGACAGACTCCACGAGTTAGGCTTGAAAATCATCCTTTTTGGCTTCAGAACTGGCCCCTCTGGGTGCAGTGGAGCATGGTGCAACCTCAGTACTCCTGTTAGTAGAGGTTCTACCCATAGTGTTTTTCCAGGCAGGAGTGCAGCCCCACAACTGTGAATAGCCTTACGTCACAATTTGGGGAGAGGTCATGGATTCAAATGAAAACAAAATAATTACCTATCCCCTTTCCCAGACTTGGAGGAAACACTGCTGTTTTCAAAATCATCTTCCTGGTCATTCACAAAGTTATTATAGAAGTTTGTGGGTCTGTTCTTTAAAATCCAAGAAGTCCAGCAAACTCCCTGAATTCCTTATCTCCTTTTCCTTCAGTTCAAATCATCAGTTATTGTATTACAACACTATGATTGTTTCCTCTCTCATTCAGAAAGCCCATGTATTAAAATCAAGATTAGGGATTTTTTTTATGTTTCTCTGATATAATAAATGGAAATTTGTAATGATTCATCAGTTGGTTCTCTGTGTCCTTAAAATGTCAAGTCTTTCCATCTTAAGAATCTACAACCTTTAATGGTTAATAATTATAGTAGAACATCAGCCTCAGATATTATTCTATAGAAGAAGAGAGGAGTTGAAGAAATTAGTGACTGATCAAAATTCCCACAAGGGAAGATTATGTTGCAATATAGAATCTGCAATACTAAACCCATTGTATCTTAATTACAGAGAGAAATTGTACTAATCATACTGACTGTCAGAGCAAAGTTAGTCCAATATTTATTTGTAAAAGTCTCAGTTGCTGCTAAACCAAAAGGAGAAATATGAATGTTAGCAGGTACTGAAATGCCTTTTTCACAGTGAACTGAGAGAGATTCAACCTCAAAGGAAACGTAAAAAAAACAGAAAGTATAAAAGGAATGTATCATATTCACATAAATTATTTCTTGTGATAAATAAAGCTCAAGTTGAAACAAACCTGATGGCACATCTCAAATTACATGTTTAGTTTTAAAAAATTCTTTGTAATCATATATTTTTGATGTCTCCTGTGATTACATAAAATATTTCCAAGGCATTAGTTTAAGGGGAGTATATATTGAATCAGAAATTCTTCCTGGAGGAAAACAAAGTGTACTTTTGTACAAATACATCATCTGGAGAAAATTCTTAGTGTAATATATTATTTCCCTGTTGTTTAAATGGAGGCTTTAAAAATCCATATTGGAGTTCCATTAACCTTCCAATTAATATAGTAATTAACTCATTACCTTAATGGCACTATAATTATCTATTAGCTATGATTGCATTTTAATTCTTCCAAAGTCAAAGCATAATGGTTTTATGTATGCTCCCTAGAAGTAATTTTCTTACTATGGCCTTTACCTCCTCCAGGTTATAAGTACAACACAGAGAGTCTTTGTGATTAATTAGCTAATGCCGTAGGATAGTTTCTTAGAGCTAGGCTACCTCTAATAATAAAGCGTAAGAGAATAAGAAGGAAACACCCTCAAAGGGGTTTTCCCTTCAATTGTGTCTGTTTCTTGACCTCTGATGGAACTCCACACTTTCTCCCTCTTGAGGTCTCGGGTTCCTGGATAATATGGCCATGCAATTGCTATTTAATCAGTAATGTCATGAATTAAATATGATGGGTTAATAAGTTTCTGATAGCTTTCTGGAAACACCTCTAACCTGCTTTTCTGATGTCCTAAGCATACTTATTTGCTTATTTTACTGATATCATAATTCGACATTGGGTTTTTGATAAAGCAGACAGACAGACAAACAAAGAATAAAGCCCATCAGTGTTCTGCACATTTTAACATGAGTGACCTCCCTGTAGCTTTTGAGGGACAGGATGAGTCATTATGAGGCCCACTGTACTATCAGTCAAGAAATGGTGGAGGGGTGCTGCTCCATGGGAAAGCACAGGCTTAGTGTGGTTAAAACTCTGGGTTCCAGCCCCAACAAAAAGCAGAAAGGAAATAAAGGGGGAAGGAAGGAATGGAAGAAGGAAGATAGGGAGGGCAGGGAAGAAAGAAGGAAGGAAGGAAAGGAAGAAAAAAGAAAGAAGGAAAGCAAAAATGATGCATTCATTTTGAGAAATTATTTGTTGACTAAGTTTAAATGTGTAATACTGAGCAGTGTATTTGGGTCAGCTCTCTTTTCTCACAATACCTCTACAACTTATATACAATTATGTATTTCATTACTACAGATGAGGCTTAGAAAGGGATACATTTTTTTAGAGCTCCTTGGCTATAAACAACTAAACAAATATTGAGGTTTTAGGTTTCTATGTATCAAAAGCTATGTACTGTCAAGTTCACAGTGAGAATTCAGACAAATGTAAATTCAAAATCTACATTTATTTCTTTTTCAAAACGAACCTTCCTTTCTTGTCTCCAACACACACACATACATACACTTATATGTGCAAATATGTGCACACATATGCACAAACACTCCCAAAATACCATGCAGTATTTTAAAGATCAGTAGCCACAAAAGGACAATTTCTCTCCGTAATCAAGATAGTGATAATAGCTATAGAAAAATAGATTTATTGTTTGACAGTTGAATCTTAAATATACTCGTGGTCCAGGGGGAATTAGCTTTGAAAGGAATTGTTAACGAACTTCTTTGTTTTATGTAATTAAATCTGGAGACAAACTTCTATAAAATTAGATACTTGGTAATACAATTTCAGATTCTTTACCTTTGTCTTGATTATTATCATAGTTATAAAACTAGGAAAAGCTAGGAAAAGTCTTAGGTAATGGAATTAGCTGTGTACCTACCAGTGAATCATCTTTCACTTGGCCGCAGCAATAGGCTACCTTGTTGAAAACTGAAGTAGATACCAGTGAGGTTAAAATGATTGCTGAAAATTATTGTATAGATTTTTATAAAACTAATCGAGCATACCTTGACTCATCCAAATTCCTCTTCTTCTGGACATAGTTTATTTCACATTTATGTCTTTGTGAGGGAAACTGCAGGTAAATATGACTACTGCGCCTTCAGTCTGTATCTTCTTCTAAATTAGCTTTGGTATACCTCACTCTTAATTCCAACGAGCAGGAAACTAAGGCCATATGTTTAACCATTTTGAACAGCAAATGCCAACAGACTTTATCCAGAGGTGCAATGGCATCTTTTTTTGTTTTGTTTTGTTTTAACTGAAATCAGTTCCCATATCCACAAGCATGGGTAGTTCTGACTATATTGCTGTTGTATCTTGAAATTGCGTTGGAGAAATGACTTCTACGTGTAGACCTGACAATGCTAAAAAATAACTGCTGGAAGTAATCAGTACAGAAGTGATAAACAATTTAGCTAAAAAGAATAGCTTGGATACATAAAAAAGGATAGATCTAATATATTTAAGTGTATTAAACGCTAAAATATACGTCATGCTTACTAGAGACTTCAGAAAAGTTATTAAGCACTTCTGTGGCTGAGTTTTCTTAGTTCTACATTATGAAGTACTTAGGGCACTATTGAGTCCACCTGCTGTTTGCTTTATATTCCAGTTCTTTAAAGATAGTAGCTGATATTTGAAATAATAGAATAATGTCTTATAGTTTTTGGATAAACTAGAGAAATGCTAGTCTCTCAGGCTGGAGGGAGCCACACAATACCAATCAGTGAATATAATTGAGTTGGCATTATTTATTCCGATTTAGATAAGCGAAGTCCCACTTTTATACAGATTGGTCTGTTTCTATTAAAATAGAGCTTTAATCCTTTGATCTTTTCCTAAATGGCACATCTTTAGGGTTTTTCTTTTCTGCTTAATCAGCTCTGTGTCGTGGGTTGTTTTATGTGAGTGAACATTTCCAGTGACTCAAGCAAGATATCTCACTGTCAGTTAAACACAATTACAGTCTCATAGTACTTTAGTGTAGATGTTTTAATGAAGTGAAACTGTTTCTCCTGTGCATTAAGTGTCAAAGAAATGGCTGTTGGCTAACCTTAGGTTAATGAAGTGATTCCACGTTGTCACCTATGCTCTGACAAAACTGGGATAGCAGGAAGCAAGGGACAGGTGGTGAAATAGTCTCGAATGCCATTGATGAGTTCCTTTGAATGGGTGTCTTCTTTAGAATCTAATTTCCCTCTAAAGCATCATATCATAATGTTATGGCTCAACAGTTTGTAGAGATAAGTTTTTACTGGGAACAATAGTGGTAGAATGTGTTTTGGAAGCTTATCTTTAGGAAAGTGTAGTTTATTTTTAGGAAAGCTTTATAGGTACATAAGGGTTTTTGATCATCTGTTGTAAGGTCATTTGGGCAAAAAATTTAAGATGTCAAGAAGTAGTTAAGTCAACACAAAATTTTCTGTACCCTTGAATGACAATATAGGCCAATTCTTGTATAAATGGTTAAAGTCAGTATTTGTCATTGACCTCTGAATATTTTGGTGAACTAATAGTGATTTCCATCATAGCACACTTCACACATGCAAAATCTAAATGGTGTTTGAGACACAATACAGGTATATCGTGAAAGCTGTCCTCTGTCATGTAAAATTACCTCTTCAGGAGAGGAAAAAGTACTCAAATGCAGTGATTCCTCTATAAGCGCTCTCTTCTTCCATATGAAGTAAAAAAATAAAATGTTCACTTTTCATCAGTTTAACTTATGTGGGTGTAAGTGTATGTTTGTGTGTATGTGTTTGTATGTTTCTGTGTGTAAAGAAAAGTTGGAGAATTTATCAAGTCTAAACTTAAGATTAAAACCAAACCTTTCTTCCCTGTAACCTTTTGCCAATCTCTCTTCCAACTTAGGGCATTCAAACATCTTTGCTTCTACCGTACATCACCCAGATCTGCTGTCTAAAATTTAAAGTGATTCTCTTCTAGGAATGTTAAATGAAGGTATCTGTCAGCTGTTAGCACTCACAGAGGATTGACTATATTGGAATATACAATCTTTGCTCCAATTCATGGTTCTTTTCAGATGCAGTGAAACTTCTCAACCTGGATATCAAACAAGTCTTTACTCCAACGCTGTAGAACTCCCAGCCCACCTTCAAACTGGGCTTCGTCTAGCTTGGGGTGCATTGACTGTTCTGAGCCTGCTTCTGCTCACTTCCTTCCACTGTGCTGACTCCCCAAACTCTCCTGCGTGACTCTCCTGTGTATTAATGTCTACTTTGTAAGACTTTTCTGGGTGACCCAGCCTACCCTTGTGCTCTCACAGAGCTGTTTTGTACACTTGTGTTTCTGCTTAATCAGGTATGTGTGTCTGCTTAATCAGATAAGGTCCCGCTTACATACGTCAACATTTTCAGTGATTCTAACAAGATATAAAACAATTATGAGACAGCAGGTAAGTGTATGCTCTGCAATAAAGTGAACTTCCTTGTCTTGGGCATTCCACTGCATTTTTATAATGGTTTGGCTTTCCTCTATTCTAGCTTGTATCATTTTCCTGAAGTCTTATGAGGTGTGTTATTTTCCTTATAAGCTAAATGAATCATAAGGAGGTTATATGCTTCTACACTAGCAAAATTAAAACCTAAAGAAATATTATTTTATGCATGAAGGAAGAACTGTCATCCCACAATATTTGGCCTTATGTATATCCATTATTCACATCAGAGAAAAGATTGCCATTTTCTATCTTTGTATACCTAACTGCTCAGCTCAGTAGGTTTTTAATGAGATTAGAGAACTTGGAAAAGTCATTAGCCTTGTTCTATTGAAAAATCCTGCCATTAGAAATAAGGAAACAAAATTTCAGAAAGATTAAATGGCTCACTCAAAGACTCATACTTGGTAACTGATGCTGTAGTTATTCAAACTGAGGTGTGTTAAATACAGAGATTGAAAGAATGGAAAAAAAATAGAAAAAAACAGAAAATAGAAGAGGGAAATAATATACTTACTTGTATAATATATGTGTTTAAAATTACATCAAATCAATGCCTGTATTGGAGAAAAGAGAATCTTAACTCTGGATGATTTCATGCTTGACAGAATCATCATAGATCAAATGTTTATCTCTCTCCACTGATGATGTCCATTTTATGGAGAAGGTCCTTCCCAGAGCTTAAGATATAAATGTCGTGATCACCACTGATTGATTGAAGACACCAGAGTCTAATTTGCTGGAGAGTTCTTACTTCCTCATTAAGCACACATCACCATTAAATGCTCGCTGTTCAGATTTCTCATCAGGCTTTTAGAGCTTTTCTGTCTGTGTGGTGTTCTCAATGTTGGAGAGGGTTACCAATAGAGGCACATTCATTTCTGCGGTATTAGTTGTGGCCAAAAGCAGATATGTACTTTCTTCCACAATTAAAACAATGATCAGTGAGATGAATTCTAGATAATATGAAGGTCATTTCCACTAGATTTTTCTCAGTTAAGCAGAAGCCTCATTGTACTTTCTATTCCAGAGGTAGATGGGAAATGTGATAAAAAATAACATGTCAAATATGAAGTATGTTTTTGGGTTCAGCTTTGCCAGTCATGATAGAAGTTGGTTATTCATTAAAAAGGCTTAGTTTATAAATATTGTTAATTTCTCTGTAGTATTTTTTATTGACATATTCTCACCCTGCATGACAAGCCTTTGAAACATGCCTGTGAGCTCAATATAATGACTGAAACCAGAATTGGAATTTGAATTGTAGTTATGAAAACCAAAAAAGGAATTTATTCCAAAACATTTACTGTGGGATTAAGGAAAAGTTCTAACTGCTCTCACTGTTATCAGTAAGCCAAGAATGAGTCTCTCTAAAGAGCAGTACTACAGTTGATGTGTGGTTCTTTGCATTTTACTCTTTATCAGTTCAAAGCTTGGTAACTGAGAACATAGACAATTCCTAAGTATACAATAATGTTCTTTCAAAAATAACAGTAATATACAACAAGAAAGGTGCACCTGCACTACTTTGAAAGAATTAAAGTTTATTTATGGTTCATCTACTAAATGTTAGTTGATCAGATCAAGTGTTTTATAGAGCATAGAATTTGTAAATTTATTTTCCTATATGCAAACATTTATTATAATTCTGTGATATAATAGACATTGTGATAAGAGCCAGGAATTCACAAGTGCTGAGACAGAAAGTTACTCCTTTTAGAAATTTGACCATATACTTGTATATTAATCAATTTATTTTTAAATAATTTGAGTAGCTACCGATGCACTATCTCAGTGAGCAGTTCAAAGTATTTATGTGAAAGGAATTTACATTCTAATGAAGGGCTCATAAATAGACTAAAAATAAGTATATGAAGGATATCTTGAACATAGTAATTATGGTATTTATTTTTAATAATCATAATTGATAGTAACTAAGAAGTATATATAAAAATGTGAACATTACAGTAACTTAGTATTATGAATGTTATATAATAGGAGCCATAGAGGTCTCTGAGAGAATACAAAAGGAAGCAATATTGCAAAGAAGAAAACCTGAGTTTTATCACAAGCACATACCAATAAAAGTAAAAATTGACATAGATAAATTAAAGTTACCAAGTGCAAAAAAGAAACTGGAAGAAGCATGAGTAGCTTCATAGGATCATTCTGGTCACCCATTCAGGAAGCTCTTGCTGCCTTGGCTTCACTTTCCCCCTTTTGGGCTTCTCTGGAATATCCTCAACTAAATAAAACTATGGCCAAATGAACCAGGTGAGCCTCACTGTGGAAAAGTATCAAGTTATGATAAGTAACCTTACTTTAATTTTGTGAAAACAAATGTGAAAAAATATTGTTCAGGAGTGAGCATGTATTTCTTTTATATTTGTTATCCCACTTTCCTTAATTACTTCACACCGTTCCAATTCTCTTCAAAGATCCTAGACCAATTTTCCCATTATCATTCTCAACTAAGCTTTGAAATCATAATCTACTGAGAAAATAGAAGGAAATCGAGATCCTGTGTGCCTACCTTTGTTGACTTCTCTTCTGTTTCTTTGAATGGAAGATCTGTATCAAAAGTTTTATCAAAAACTCTAGCATTCATCATAGTCTGAATCAACCTCTCCCTCAAGAATCTCAGATTCTTTTTCTTGGAGGAGGGTGTAAATAAAGGTCCAAACGCTAATTGCATTTTAAGATATTGGCCTGTAGTTTATTCTAGATCCTTACAACTGAAAGAGAAAGATGTATGTGTGCGTATTAAATCATACAAACAAATATCTGTAATTATATATGTCTGTTATGCTTTAGATCTGACCCACAAATTCTCATATATGTAGGGGTTGGGGACACCTGTCTGGCAAGCACAAGGTCCTGAGTTTGATTCCAGGTACCCGAAAACAAAACAAAACAAAACAGAACAGAACAAAACAGTCATGCTCAGTGAAGGTGACTGAATCACTAAAGTGCTGTGCTTGTAAGTGGAGTCATCCATTGATGAATTCATCAATTGCACATACTGATGGAAGGTGCTTTCCAGTGTGACTAGGTAGTCACTAGGAGTGATATGGGAGTGTTCATTTCCCTCAGGGGTCATCTCTTCTCTCTCTGCTTCCTGGCCACCATGACCAGGTTAGCTTTTCTTATAGGCAGACTGTTTCATTATCCCCTGCTTGCCTTGGATTCAGCCATCTATAGAGTGTGACCTCTAAAACTGTGAGCCAAAATAAACTTTTCTTCCTTTACACTATCAAGGTGAGGTACTGTAGCTCAGCGACTGGTGACTAAAACCATATGTATTTTCATGTTCAGCTAAAAATGAATTCATACGTTGTTTCCAACACTAATCAGTATCACATGTCCCTCGCTGACTCTTGAACCCCACTGTAGCAGTGGGAAAACTGTATTTACCATCCCCCATTTATTTCTTTAATTTTTAAAATCCAGTTTGTGAGTATGCAGTGTCAGAATTGGTAAGCCAAGTCATCATGGAAAACAATTTTATCAACTAGGGTACAGTGCTTAAGTAAAATTTATTTTGCCTTCAGTCTTAAGTATTCCATTCATTTCCAAAGTACTTAGGTTAACACCTTTTAGCCCTGAAGCAGTCAATGAAGTTGTTTTACATCTTTTGGGATCGCATTCTGCACTCGTTCTTCAACCCTTAAAATAATTTACATTGTAGTTCATTCTTTTTGATGTAAATTTGAGTGGTCTTCATAGAATCATGCCATACAAATGCACAGATTGGATATAAGAAGGAGCAATTTCACTGACCCAAAATAGTGCACAGTACTACACTTTTTAACCCATTTCTTCTCTGCTAATTAAACTCTCACAACCACTTGTCTTTTGACTCCTCATTTGGTTCTGTCTTCTCCAGAATATTTTAGTCTTTTCACACTGCCTTCTTTTGCATAGCAAATGGATTTTAGAATCATCTGTGACTTTTTGACTTGTGTCTTATTTTTTATTGTTGAATAATATTCGATTGTATGAGTATACCACCATAAATTTATCCATTCACTTGTTAAAAATATCTTAATTGCTTCCAAGTAACTGCAATAATTAATAAAGATGGGGCTGGGGATTTAGCTCATTGGCATAAGCACCTGCCTTGCAAGCGCTAGGTCATGAGTTCGATCCCCAGCACCCCCCTCCAAAATTAATAAAGGTGCTATGCACATTGTGAGCAGGGATTTATGGGGAACATGTTTTCAAACTGATTGGGTAAAAATTTAAGTTTGACTTTTAGCTGTGCCATAAAACAATTGTAACTTTTATAAGAAACTGACAACTGTTTTCCAAAATAATGATACACAGTAGCAATGAATGATGATTCTTATTGCTCCACATCCTCTCAAATAATTGGTATAATTAGTTTTTTTTTAAAAAAAAATCTAGGCATTCCAATTCATGTATATCACATTGTATTATTTTACAAATGCCTAATAAGAAATCATACTGAGTATAGTTTCACATACTTACTTGTCATTTGTGTATCATCATTGCTGTGGTTTCTATACTACTATTTTGCTCATTTATAAAATGTATTATGTTCTCATTGATGAATTTTCAGAGTTCTGATTTGGAGATGTATGTTCTATGTGCTTCGTGTTTCATTGCATTAACAATGTCTTTTATAGCACAGATTTTAATTTTGATATTGTTCAGCTTTTTGTCCTTTGTGTATTTTGTTTTTGGTATTGCACCCAAAAACTGATGGCTGACTGAATTTTCTACTATTTCATCTAAATATCATAGTTTTTTTTATTTTACAGTTAAGTTTATCAATGATTTTATATTAATTTTGTAATAGTTTATGCATGAGTGTACATATTATTCTTGCATTTGGACATGCAGTTTTGACAGAATTTGTTTAATAGATTTTTATTTCTCTGTTGAATTGTCTTTGTTCTTCTATTTAACATCAGTTGACTATGTAATAGTGATTCTATTTCTTAGCTTCTGTTCTGTTCCACTGATTGATACATCTTCCTTTGTCAGTATCATAAGGTCTCTATTATGTAATTTTGTAGGTACATTTTGAAATTGAACATGTGAGTTCTTCAAGTTTTTTGTTTGTTTATATTTTGTACTCTTTTAGATACAATACCTTTCCATATAAACTATCTTAGTCACTTTCCTTGTTACTGGGACAAAAGACCCGACACTCACAGTTTAAGGGAAGAAAAGTCTATTTTGCGTTACAGTTTATAGAGGTTTCAACCCATAGTCAACTGGGTCCAAGGCAGGACACATGGTATCGGGGCATTGTGGAGGAGACACTGTTCATGGCATGGTGGTGGGGAAGCAGAGTGAAGGAAAGGGTCATGCAGGGAGATAAACCCTTTCAGGTGATACCCATAGTGAGCTGCCAGTTCAACATGCTTATTTGTCACTTGTGTATCATCGACATGGTATCTATACAACTAATAAGAGCAAGTCAGCTTCTAATGGTCCTGTCTATGACTGCTTGAGGCTTTTAGGAAACATTTATATATAAACCATAACATGAACTTCAGAATAAGTTTGTCACTATCTGCACTTTGGCTTTCTAGGATGCTAATCAGGATCATTTTGAATCCTTTTGAAAGAACTGATGTTTCAGGAATGTCATTGAATCCTTGAACACAAATACATTTCCTTTTATTTAGATACACTTTTTATTTATTTCTCTATTTTTTTAGTTTTAAAATATTTATGTTGTTCACAACTTGTTAGATTTATACTAAAGATTTCAATTTTGCCAGGCAATTTAATAATATTATTTAGATTTCAAGTTAAAAGTTCTAATTATTAAATTTTGTTATGAAAACAATTTATTTGCATGTTCATCTTATATCTTGTGATACTAGTACCTACATTCACTAATTTAAAAGTTTTCTTTGTTGTTTTTGGTAGATCTTTTTGTGATTTCTTTATAGGCAGTCAAGTCATTTGCTAAAGAGGTGGATTATTTCTTCTTTTTCAGTTTACATATTTGACTGCGTCCTTTCTTAGAAACTACCAAATTTCTTAACTCAGACTGTGATGAGAAGTGTGGATATTTGTTTTTTACGTATTCTTTATCACGTTGAAGAAACTCTCTATTACTGGTGTGTCGAGAGCTTTTATTGTTTTTGTCAAAGGTGTTTTCTCCAACAGTTAATATCATTTTTCCCCTTTGGCTATAATGTGCTAGATTGTTGATTTTGAAATTTTGAACTAGTTTTACATAGACAATAATTTCTGTTTAGTTTTGTTATATGTAGATCTTTTATAATAAATATTTGGCTTTAATTTCTCAATGGTGAGTCATTTTTATTGCTGTGTTCATGAGAAATAGTAGATTTTTAATTTTTTTCTTATAATGTATCAGTCTGGCTTTGGTGTTAGAGTGATCCTGGCCTCAGGATGAGTTAAGCTGCATTTCCTCTGCTTCTGCTCACAGGAAGAACTCATAGAGAACTGACTCACTCCTTAAAGTTTTGGTGAGATTCATTAATATTATTTCAACCATCTGGGCTTTATATTTCATTTCTTGTAGATCATTCAGTGTTGATGGGTTGTAGGATTTTAAATATCAGAGATTTAAAAATTAGAGATTTATTACAATCAGCAACATATTACCAAATGGTATTTCATAAGTTCTCATAGACAAAAGAAAATGAGGAAAGTTACATTGGAAGATACCCTCCAAAGGAGGAATTATATCAGATTTATAGGGGGAAAAAAAGGGAGCACTATACCATGGAGTAATGGAAGAAGGGGAAGCAAAAGTCAGATACAATGTAGAGGTACCTGGTGATTTAACACTTTCTACATAATGGAATGGTAAATTAAGTGAAGGAGAAATTAGATGAAGGTCTTAGCTCCAAATCCCTTCTTTTCAGTGTTATCCAATTTTTGTGTGTCTCTTTTTCATTCTTATTTGTAAACACATGTACACATGCACACATACACACACACACTCACACCTGTACCTAACACTCAATATGCAACATAAACAAATATTCTGTGTTTGATATTAAGAAATTACATTGTTTCTTTGAAAGACATTAAGTTTTAAAAAGATTCATATAGCTTCCTATAATGTTTCACATGTTCATAGCCAATATTGACCTTATTATCCTGTTCATGAAAAATGTAGGCACAGCAAAGCTAGTATTTCCAAGCAGCTGTTCAGGTCCTTTGAAAGAATCCCTGAAAGGATTTATGAAAAACCAATTTTACACTCATTCACTAGTAAATAATACTGTAGATTACCTGTAATATTTTTATGCATCTAGACAAGGTTTAATATCTAACAATATTGCTTATCAAAGCCCACAGCCTAAAAATTCCTGTGTGGTCTGTTTTAATACTGCTTTTGAAATAATCTATATCTCTATCCTTTTTAAAATTTACTTTTATTAATAAAATGAATATCAGTTAATCATATATTCTTGTGTATTAATCCTTAATTATATTTTCAGTATGCCTTAACTCTGACTCCTAAATAACTTGAAGAGAGAATTTCCAAATGATCAGTAGTGCATTAAATCATTTTAAGTGTTTCATAGCAAGACATTATTTTGTACTATTTTTCTTTAGTAGCTAGTAGTTATATATGTTTTTCATGTGCAAATAGATTTGCTGTTTGATAAGCAATTTAACTTCACCAAACTTTTGATTGAATGCTTATTATTAAAAATACAGAAGGTAAGCAATACTGGCAAAAGGAGAGAAAGGAGCCCTTCTGTATTATTGATGGAAATGTAAATTAGTATAGCCATTATAAAACACATTATGAATGTTCCCCTAATAACTAAAAATAGAACTGCCATATGATCCTGAAATCTCACCTCTAAGTACAGGTCCAAAGTGTGTAATTATTTTAGATGTCTGCAGTATTATTCACAATATCTGAGCTATGTACACAATTTAAGATCCATATATTAATGAATGAAGAAAATTTATTCATAAACATGCAAACATGTATTATACACATATGTTAAGTGAAATGTTGGGCACAGAAAGTGAAATATGCATGATTGTGCAGATCTGACAAATCTAAAAACATTATGCTCTTAGAAGAAGGAAATGTTGATTTCAGGAGCTAGGAATTTCCTAGAAACTGGGGAGGATGTAAAGCAGAGGATGGCAAGGTAGTCATACACAGGCATAAATTTTCAGTTAGACAGGAAGAATAAACTCTAAAAAATAAATTTAAATTTAGGAAAAATTATGCATAATCAAATCACATTGCAATTAATACATGAATAAAGTAAATGTAATTCAAAGAACTGTGAAATCATAAACGATTAATTTAATCTATATTTTTTAGAAATTGTTGCTTTATGGTTTTTCTAAAGATCTGGATTTGATATATTTGAAGCACATTTATGAGTCCTACATCAAAGGCACTTGGTATATGCTGGGCATTCTGAAAATGTCGCCAGGAGAAGGCCAGGCTTACCATGTTACCAGCAAAGTTTAATAATGTGATATGAGAGAGTGGGAAAAAAAATCTTTAACCTTTGAGTTACAGTGACTAGGCCTGTGAATTAAAATGAGAAATGAAAGATCTACAAGGTAAAAAGCACATAAATTTTATTTTATGTTAATATTTTTTTTCTTTCATGAACAGAAGCTTACCAAGAAATGTGGATACTAGAAAACAATTTGACCTGTAGCAGTGTGGGGGTTAATATAGCATTTTAGCAAAAGACAATAAATTGGGCAGAAATAAAAACACAAAACAAAAGCAAAGCAGTTTGGACATCAAGAGCTGATAAACTGTGGGAGAGTAAATATATAGGATAAGCTAATGAAAGACAGGGTTACTGTAGTTGGTAAGATTCTGCTTACTTAGCTTCATTTGGTATTGGCTTCATTTCATCTCTACTGGTAAATGTTGTTTTCCTATTTTGGGAAAGAGGAAATTTATGGGGAGGGGAGAGATAAATACCCTTGCAAGGGAAATTGGTGCCCTGCTTTTAGACAGATACACAAACTATAGGTAATCTTTCCTGGGTCTGATTTTTCTATTTTCAATTGTCTTCCGAACATGGTCTTTTGTTACAAAATAATAACAAAATAATCTTTCTAACAAAAGACTATGTTTTAGAGTGGCATTTTTGATCTTCCTCATGGTATATAACCAATGTGTCCAAATGGCAGCAGAGTCAAGGATTCCAAATTCAGTCTTCTTCTTTTCTCAAGCCTAATTTCTCTTCAGAATTGTTTCAAAAGTTAATTCCACTCATCAAAATCTAAGGGCAGCTGACTTTAACTCTTTTATGAATCTGGACCCCTTACACTGTGGGACCATAGGTGGTAAAGTGTTGATTTAGACTTGCTTCTTAGATTGCCCCTCATCCCTGCCCTGTCACCTCTTTTCCTGCTTCCCAACATGAGGAGTTGCCGCGTCCTAGTACATCCACGCCTTGTGACAAGGTCCATGGGTGGAGGAGAGCGCTTCAAGGAATCGCTTCTCCAGGAAAAGGACACCGCATGTGGGAATTGGGCACAAGGATCTTGTAATGTTTTGTACTGATAATTGTAATTTGTGTAATTCACATACATATATTTTCGTGTAATGCTCAATATGGAGTCGAGGGTGGAGACTCCAGGGGGGTTGCTGGAGGCCCTCTAGATAACCCCTTTGTGAGGACTGGTTGTGGGGTTTTGCCTTCTGTGAGTAGTATGAGAGAGTTTATACAGAGGCTTTAAATGGAAGAGCTCATGGAGGAGGATTTACAAAATTCCTGTGAGACAACTGCCCTGAGACACTGGACAGGCAGCCAGAGACGGGCAACTAGGACACATATGTTACACCACCGGCCGCCTAAGACAGGCACAGGACCTATTGCTGTCCTGCAGGCCCATGACGGGTAAGGCCTGGTTGGGTTCATATGAAGAGTCCTTGACCTAAGACAGCACTGTCCTCAGAGGGACTGCCATATTCCCATAAGTGATAAGGGAAAAAATGTAGGGAGCGGCATGATAGCCTCACACATCTCTTCCTCCTGCAGGCATCCAGGTGCATTGGTTTACATTTCCCAAGCTATCTAAGTAACAAGATTGAGATGTTACAAAGGTGAAAAGAGTTAATTAACACCTATTGCTTGGGCTTGTCCCTGCCTAGCCCTGAGCCTGGGGCGCTTCCTGTTTGGGGTTGAGGTTTATTAAAACCTATTGTTTAGGATTGTCCCTGCCTGGCCCTAAGCCTGGGGCGCTTCCTGCTTGGGGCTGGGGGTTGCTGCCAAAGGTTAGCAAATATATACTCCAGCTTCTAAAAAATAAAAGGGGATTCAGATTCACTCACAGACTGGTGTGCAGTGTCTTCTGTCTCTCACTCGCTGACTCCCTGACCACCTTTGGGA